>CM029547.1:56780725-56785725 GCA_017141385.1 Sogatella furcifera | reverse complement strand
TGTCATCCATGAAACGTTTTTATTACTTTATAAAACTGTTTACCAGCCTAAATCTAAATTATAGAGACAGTTCTAATATCTTTACGAGTAAATCTCCAGACTTGTCATCTTCATAATAAGGGTTAGTTCTACCACGAATATTTTGTGTAAGCAGAAGGAGAACGAAAAAAGACATTCATATAATAGTCTGTCCAAGCAAAGAAGACATTCTGGCAAGATGGGGAAATGACTCAAGCTCGATCAATATTGGTTCAAGAATTATGAATTTGGACACAAATTGTAGGAAACATTCTGATCTACAATCAATTTGAGACCAAACTTATAATTTTTGAATCAATAATGACCAAGCTTGAATCATTCACCCATCTTGCCAGAATGTCTTCTTTACTTGGACAGACTATATCAAGGACCATGAAGGGTTGCGTTTTGGTGTTGGTGGGGGGGGGGAAGGTTTAGTTGTAGGTGGTTAAAAGTGTATATAACTTTTAATTGGAAAGCATGTGCTACAAGCGTATTGCGTGTTTTGCATGGCAATGAATGGTCGACACGTAATGCATTCAAAGGGCCCAAAAGGGCAAAACGGAGGGGGGCTAAAAAGGGGTTGACAAGCCTTAAGGAGGAGGGGGGACCAACAAGTCATTAGTGGAATTAAATGCAGGCAGCTCTCAGCCACTAATCATCAGCTGACAATAATTGCTTACATCATTATAGTTTGTCCAAGAAAAGAAGATTTTCTGGTTAGATGGAAATATGACTCCAGCTCAGTCAATATTTGTTCAAAAATGTAAATTTTAGTTCAGAGTGTTTCCTACAATTTGAGACCAAATTTATCAGTTTTGAACCAATTGTGAGCGAGCTGGAGTCTTTCCACCATCTTGCCAGAATGTCTTCTTTGCTTGGACAGACTATAAATAGAAGTTATTTATCAATTTGTAGTCACAGATATTCTAGAAGAATCAGCTGGAATAATAGTTGGATCTGGATAGAATTGAATTATTTTATTTGCTTGATTATTATGAATGTTGTGAGAGGTAAAAACTTCTGAGGGTGATGCCCAAGGTTCATATACAGTAATAACTAACCTTGGGTGATGCCCATATGTGCTTTAAACAGGTGCGTGGGTAATGAAAAAGGTGATGAGGAGAGATCGAGATGACAACTGCTTTTGAGGCAATCGGGACCAACGGCTTAACCTCTCCTCTGAAATACGGGAGTGGCTGTTGGCATTCAAAAATTAGTGACTTCAACTGGGATGGAACCCCAGGAGCCTTATCAGAATCAGACTTTGCTGATTAACAGACCAACGCTTTATCGCACTCGGCTACAGCCACTGCCAAAAAATTATGAAGTGTTGAATACCAACATGGAATGATTTAGCCATAATGGGCTATGATGTTGAGAGCCTTTTTCTGAGCCTTTTTGTCTTAGCCTCTGTCTTTGTTTTTGCCAGCTCCCATGTTTGTGCTGTCAACTGTCGTGACAATAGTTGGCCCCGTATAAACATCTTCTCGTTAATTTCGACTGGCTTCCGACAATCCGATACCACGTGGTTACAACAGTGTCCAATGACAACTGTCTCACCAATTTCAATACCCGCCTCAATAATTCGATCTCGAAGACAGCTTCAGACTGTCTTGACAGAGCTGAGTATTAATTACAGTCATTCGTCAACTGCCTTGACTTTTGGCATTTACTCTACCGAGAAGTCTCAGACACTTCTCTACTGAAAAGTAGAATATAGATAAATTGAGATCTAATAAATAACTGACAAGTTAAATTAAATAGTTGCTTTGTTACACATTACCTCGAATAATTGTGATGGGATCAGTCCTTCAGCACAAAACACTGACGGCTCGTGCACATGAAACAGGTGAAGTGCTGTACAGTAAAAGATACGGGCACTTCACCTGTCTCGTGAGTACGAGCCGCCAGTACCACAGACTTGTATGGCAACCGATCGCAGTATGACACCATCCATAAATTTATCACTGTTTCAATGTTTTGTGATAGGATAGTTATTGCAACTTGTCCAAGGGATTTGCTGTAATGGAAGCAGACCATGACAGATTGCGGATGTTGGATCATAAATAATGTAATGAGCCACTGTACTCGTACACTGTATAGTCTGTCCAAGCAAAGAAGACCCTCTGGCAAGATGAGGAAATGACTCCAGCTCGGTCAATATTGGTCCTAAAATTATTGATTTCAATCTCAATCGTAGGGAACATTCTAATCTACAATTTGAGACCAAATCGATATTTTTTTAACCAATATTGACCGAGCTGAAGTCATTTTCTCATCTTGCCAGAGGGTCTTCTTTGCTTGGACAGACTATAGCTGGCTCCACGAAGTTAGGCGGTTGGCGAATGACTGTTATCAATTCTCAGCTCTGTCAGGACAGTCGGCGAGCTGTCTGCGAGAGTACATAGGAACTAGAACGTCTCCTGCTATACTAATTAGCTCTTAAATACAGCTTCAGACTGTCCTGGAAGAGCTGAGAATTGATAACAGTCATTCGCCAACCGCCTAATTACATGACTTCAGCTGTATTGATGTAACGTGACGGCTCACTTTGACATAATTGGCCCTACACGCTAAAATGAGCCAAAATTGGCCTGTTTTGCGAAATGGTTGTTGATTTCACTTGATTTATTCATCAGAGTAACTCGAATATTCATTTATGAATTCGAACGAACTGGATAATGGTCATGAATCAAATATGAGTTCCCGCATGAGTATTGACGAATGAATCCACGTGAAGAGACATTTGAGCAGAAAAATATCAACATTCTGAATAATTCCGTATCTCAACAAAGATTCCATGTTGATCTCCGTAGATAGAGTTCTACCATATAAAACTGAGAAAGAACAGTACAACACAAATTGAAATTTTATATTTTTTCATTAACATTTATAATTTTTATCATTACTGATGGATGTGATTTGAAGCAAACTAGTATCACATAGCACAAAAATAATATAGGGAGCTTACCAAAAATAATTCTCAATGCTTTTTTCTGTGATCTAAATACTTGAATGAAGAATGTAGATCTCCCCCATAGGGTTATGCTATAACAAGATAATACATAACCACTGTTGAATACCACTATTTCCACCGATAGATAGCGTTAGTTACAGTGTGAAAACTGCAAGCTCCTCCTTCGATCTTCCGATTGGTTGACGGTGACTACGAGATGTAATTCTGAACTGAGTCGGTAGATGGCAACAGGTACTGGGTAGCGATCAACAAAAACAAGTGGAGCTCCGCCTCCTGTTCTGATTGGTCGACAATATTGCTGGTTGTGTTTCCAAACTCTGCCGATTGGTGGAACCAGTTACTGGGTGAAGAATTTCAGACACGCCTTCAAGCTTCCCCTACTCGGCTCTGATTGGTCGACAAGCATATAGTATGTTTCTGAACATTGCCGGGAGATGGCGGTAGTTACTGGGTGAAGTTAGAAAGCTTTGAGCTCCGTCTTGTTTCTTCTCATTTTTCACTATAATAAAAGATAAATTCTTCCAGATATTTTAAAGGATCGCAATAGTAGCTTATGAGTGAAGAACAATGTATTCTCTTTCTTGCAATTCTGTACTTACAAATTTAAGTAGTAATGTTATTTTTATTTTGTTTAATCACAAAGAATTGATATACGAACATAATTTAAGGGGAAAATACAGGCTTAAATCCTCACTATCCCTTCCCCGATATGGATTGAGAATTCAAAATAACATGCTATTGAATAAGTGCATTCTGGATTCTTTTGATTCAATTAAGTTTCTTTTAAGTTGAAACACATGCATTTGAAACTTGAATTTATTTACAAGTACCAGTAAGATTTAAACGTGAATATATGATTTGTTATATTGCCCGAGAAGAAATTAATTTGTAATATTTGATCATTAGAATTTGAGTATTATACGGGGTTTTGTTATTTAGAGGCTACCTCAGTCTTGAGAAACTTTTACAATCCAACAATAGTGAAGCTGTGAGGTATTACGTCAATTATACTAACCTTCGATGAGAATTTTCATAAATTCTCATTTCCAATAGCTATCCTCGAATATTATTGGGTAGCCTACTGTCCCAGTCTAATCTATCTATCAAATTAAAATCTTTCCCATTCTCATCAACAAAATATTATCCACTACAAGTTCTCAAATAAGTTCTACACTCGCCAACTGGTTTCACAGATCATTGACAGCGATTCTTGGCTGAATAAGACTTGAGACCGAGCAGCTGTATATGCCTTTTTAGCTAGTTCGCGATAGCTGAGAAGACACGCCTCTACTATGTAAAGTGTGCTGTAACGGCGTGTCTTCTCAGCTTGCACCAACTATTATATACTTGGTGGTACTTTGCATCCATTTCTCTTGCTACTCAGCCCAACTGTCAACTTAGCTCCCATATAATACAAAACTATAGCTTCGCCTCTATAATAATATACTATTCATAGCTTTACGTTCAAAAGATGCTTTGAATAACGCGCACACAAGATTTCTGAAGAGATCTCAACTCCACTCCTTTAGCTTGGTAATGTATGTTGGTTATACATTATGATTACATGTCTCTATATATGTGTAAGATAGTTTCAAATATATGACTACATAGTTTCATATACATGTAAATCCCATTTCACATACATCTGGGTTAATGTATCCTTTCAAGGGTTCTTGCTGCTTGGAAATGGCTCTTGCATCTCATGGCACATCTCACATATTTCAATAAAATCTACATAAGATTTTTATCAAGTCTCTTGAGGGATTGGTTCTACGCTGAGGATCGTATAGCATTTAACCCTGATACGTGATAAAGGGTAGCTCACGCGCTATTCATATTGCTTAAAGTTCTTTCTGAGGGTGACTCCTGTATGAGTAATGTGGACTCTATTATTGAAGTAATCTAAAAATTCTGTCGTCTATCCAAATTTCTAGGTTTAATTTTTATCTAGGTTCAAATGCATATTGAAGTAGATCATAATGCATTTGCATTAGATCTAAAA
>CM029547.1:56341655-56780225 GCA_017141385.1 Sogatella furcifera | reverse complement strand
GGAATCAAGGGTTGACTGCATAGTCGGTACAAACCTTACTCTTTTATACCCATATAATTTAATTATTATTTATTATTAATTATTACAATTATTCATTCATCTTATCATCATATTACAATTTTATCTCAAATTGTATATCAGAATGTTTTCTACAATTTGAGACACAAATGTATAACTATTGAACGAGCTGGAGTCATTTCCCCATCCTGCCAGAATGTCTTCTTTGCTCGACCAAACTATACCTGAGAGAAAAGAGCAGGAATCTTTGTGTAGAATATGTAGATTCTGAAAGCTAATGACTTTGTGAAAAATCAACTGAGTGCAAAATTGGTGAACCAGGATTCAAAAGGAAATAAATAATAGCAAGAAGAAAGGAGAGAATATTGGGCAAAGTATTCTTCTATATAAATATAACAGGTGAACGGGTGCAGACAAATATTGAAATTCTTACAAGAATCACGAGTGAAGTTGGTGGAAGGAATATATTATTTGTTAAAAGGGAAAGAGCAAAGATGGCGGCTCATTTCCTCTGCCTACTCTCTTTCTTCTTCCTCTTCTTCTTCTTCTTCTTCTCCCCCTTCTTCTTCCCCTTCTTCTTCCTCCTCCTCCTCCTCTTCTTACTCTTCATCTTTTCTTTCTTTTTCTTCTTCTTCCTCTTCTTCTTCTTCTTCTTCTTCTCCTTCTTCTTCTCTTTCTTCTTCTTCTTCTTCTTCTTCTTCTTCTTCTTCTTCTTCTTCTTCTTTTTCTTCTTCTTCTTCTTCTCCACCTTCTTCTTCCTCCTCCTTTTTTCTTCTTATTCTTCTTCTTTCTTTCTTTTTCTTCTTCTTCTTCTTCTTTTTCTTCCTTTTTCTTCTTCTTCTTCTTTTCTTCCTTTTTCTTCTTCTTCTTCTTTTCTTTCTTTCTCTTCTTCTTCTTCTTCTTCTTCTTACTTTTTCTTTCTACTTCTTTCTTCTTCTTCTTCTTTTCTTCTTCTTCTTCTTCTTCTTCTTCCTTCTTCTTCTTCTCTTCTTCTTCCTCCTTCCCTCTTCCTCCCCCTCCTTCTTCTTCTTCCTCTTCTTCTTCTTCTCTTCCTCTTCTTCTCCTCCTCCTTCTTCTTCTTCCTTCTTTCTTTCTTCTTCTTCTTCTTCCCTTCTTCCCTCTTCTTCTTCTTCTTCTTCTTCTTCTTCCTCCTCTTTTTTCTTCTTCTTCTCTTATTCTTCTACTACCCTCTCCCCCCCTTCTTCTTGGAATGCTCTGCTCTTGGATGAACACTTGTGAAATGGATTCAACTGTTTCAATTTCCGCTGCACTCTCAACGAACTATATAGCTAATTTTGAACAAACACTGATATGCTAATAAATTCATGCTGACGTCAAAAAATTGAACGGTTGTTTCGTCTTCTCTCTTGTACGATGTAACCTACTAACGGCTGATGTGACGTCTGCTGTTTCATCTTATTCCAAAAATATCATCTGGCATAGCTAAATGACAACTCCATTGATAGCATCAGCTGTTGGAGCGCACAAGAAGCAAAACCACCGAACTATTTGGCGTCAGCTTCACTAATCACTCATTGGTTAGTTCTTGTAGAGTTTTCACGAATACAAGCTTTGTTGTACATAAACTTGATTGTTTTGAACAAAGATAGAAGGTGGATTTGTTAGCATTGGAAACTATAGCTTTTTTTCTAAATTTTTTATCAACATTGTATTTACTATTATTTTCCTTGTGGATTATATCCTCATCTATATCTATAAAAGCGAAATGGCACTGACTGACTGATTCATTCATTCATTTTCATCACCAGAACTAAAAATCCACTGAACCAAATGCGTTCAAATTTGGCACATGTTCAGTTGGACGTTGACGCAAGAACGGTTTTAGGAACTTTTCAAGGACACGCCAAATATTTGGTTTTTCTATAGTTTCCAGCGTATTCTAAATTTTTTCGAGAACCAATCGGTAGAAAATTTTGATATTTCGTAGGTATGTTCAGATAAGGTCAAGAAATGTTGTGTTGAAATATTTTTGCAATCCGTTCAAGATTACGCCAGTAATCAGGTTTCAAAATTGTAGATGTGTTGTGGGGTGCATACTTCCACCTTGATACGACCAATCCTTACTGCAGATTCAATGGTTCAGCGAGATTATAGATGAACTAATATTGGAAATATTGAATCAAGTTTCAAACTATGTCCGATATAGTTCCCAAAGTTTACGCTCAATATTGGCGTTTTACTATTTTTGGAATTTTCAGAGTTTTTCTTAGATTTTTTCGAACAAATTGGCGAAAATGTTGAAATTAGGTAACAAGGGTCAGATTAGGTGTAGAAATGCTGTGCTCAATAAATTTCGAAAACCCTTCTGAACGGAATTTGCAGGCGAGCAAAGCAGCCTGTTTTATCTCAGCTGACACTGACAGAGGTTTTGCAGGCGAGCGAAGCGAGCCTGATTTTCACCTGTCTATACTGTCGGAGTCCAGGGGCGGAGCCCCCACGCTAATAGGCGAGCGAAGCAGGCAGCTAGTTGTCTATAGTTTTCATCGTAAATTCTTCACAGAATGCCTGCTTGTATTGCACAATACTTGAATTGTTTTGATCAAAGATAGAAAATGGGTTCACCTTACATTGGAGTCAATAGATTTCAAAACTATTAACATTGGATACTAGTATTATTGTAACACTGGCGGCTCGTGCCCAAAACTGGTGAAGTACCCGTATCTTTTACTGTACAGCACTTACTGTTTCGTGAATTCTCCAGTGCATAATATACAAATTATACAAAATAAACTTAATCTGTGTTCATAATGCGTAACTTTATTAAATCACTCGAAGAGGAGGAGGAGGAAGAAGAAGAAGAAGAAGAAGAAGAAGAAGAAGAAGAAGAATTTGGTTTTCGGTCGAATAAAATATATGGGATTGGGATATCTTGATTATCTATTGGAATAATTTTTCAAAAAAATTAGACCAGTTTTATGGATAATTTAATTCATTGTCCTGTTGGATGTTATTATTCGACTACGTGTGTTTTTCACTTGAGTTTGTATCACAGGTTTCACAAACCGTTTCGAAACAAAATACTGATATAATATTATATTTGTTATTGCTCCAAATGTATTAAGGACTTGGAAAGTTCAGTTGACTCAAGAACTTTGTGAAAACACTAACAGAAAATTGTTGTTTGTGATTGAAAGTGGCCTAATGTAGAAGTTGTTCGAGAAAAGTTGAATTGAAAACAATTTTACAAATTGGGCGGCTCTCCCTATCGAATTCAGATGGAATGGATATTCTGGAACTGGAATGTAAAAGGAGCTAACGCAGAGATGAAATGATTGAAACTGAGAAAGAGATAGTTGAAATAGATGAGAGTAAGAAAGAGAGAGAGAGAGAGAGAGAGAGTATGGATGAGAGGGTGCATGAATATCGGTCAACCAGAATAATATGGGTTTGAAGTTTGGGTCAACCGTAAACCTCGGTAACGATTTATTTCAACGATTTCAACTTTGTTATAGTCTCTCCAAGCGGAGAAGACATTCTGGCAAGATGGGAAAATGACTTAAGCTCGGTCAATATTGATTCAAAAATTATAAATTCGGTCTCAAATGGTAGATTGAAATGTTTTCTACAATTTGAGACCAAATTTATGATTCATGAACTAATACTGACCGAGCGTGAGTCATTTCCCATATTGCCAGAATGTCTTCTTGCTTGGACAGACTATAGACCTACTGCTTATTCACCAGTGCAGAAGAAGTGCGGAAAAGCAATTCTATTCGTTTGTTTGGAAAGACAGACCGTTTTCAATCCCGTCTCTACTTTCTCTTACTCTCTCTCTTTCTCTTACACACTCTCTCTCTCTCTATTTCCCCTACTATCTCTATATCTTTCTCTCTATCTCTATCTCTCAATTTCTTACTCTTTATATATCTCTCTCTTTCTCTCAAACAACCTTTCTCTCCCTTATGAATCTTTCTCTCCCTTATGAATCTTTCTCTCCTCTTCTCTCTCTTTCTCCCTCCCCCTTCTCTTTTCTCTCTCTCTCTCTCGCATCTAACACATTCCAACCAAAGCTATTCAAGCATTTTCATTTTATTTCTCCTACTATTTTACACCATGACAGGATTCTATGAGTCCTTTGAGATTTGGTAACTTTTTTCGATCCTTCCCTCTGATTCTTACTTCCCTATTTTTATCCCTCAATCCTTCTTGTCTCTCTTTTTCTCCTGTAAGAGAAGGTTCCCTATCCTCTTCTTCCCTATTCTATACTTCCTACTCATCATACATAGTAAATACATAATTCATTCAATAATTATATACATAGATGAGTGTAACAATTGAATGCTAAAAACAAACTGGTCGTCCACCAATTTTTACAACAGTCCAAGACAAGTTTTGAATTTATGAAACTTGATATTTATTTTTTCAAAGTTGAATCACTTCAAAACATATTCTCACTATCAACGATTTTGAATTTTGATAAAGGTTCACTCATCCAACTTTCGCCTACCTATTTTATCATTTCTCCTGTCTTTCCTATCTACTTCCATAGGAAGTAGACAAGTAGTTCCAAAAGTAGAAGTAGGAAGTAGTTCCAATGGAACTTTTATTCCTTTTCAACATTATTCTTCCCCCAATTTTCATTCCGTCTGCTCCTTCTCATTCACTTCAACGTTTTTTTCACCCCCCATTCCATTTCCCATCCTTTTCATTCCCTCTTATTCTTGGCTAATGACCAACTTCTTGTAACAGCTTTTCCTTCCCACTCTCTGTTTTCTAAATCTTGAGAATATCGATCTGTATGGGAGAGATCTAACTACACTTTAACAAACTGGAACTGTAATCATGTGAACTTCAAGTAGTGGAAGTAGAAAGGATTTTCTAGCCCCAACTTCCCCTTGAAAATAATATTCTCATCTTATTCTACTTCAGACACTTCAAGTATGAGTGTATGAGGATTTAAGATACAGTTATTATACAATTATACTATAAGTACTCAGTGTTGGCTATTACAATCCAATCTAAATTGTTCATTGATCGATGCTCTGTTCAAACCAAGGTAGATACTCTGCTGTTCCATCCTCCACTGGACCATTATCAAGCGCTTTGATCTAATAGCTGATGTAAAGAATCTATTATTTCTTTTGATTCCAAAAAAAAACTAAAGCATAACTAAATGACAACTCTAATATGACTACATCAGCTGTTAGAGCAGACAAAACGGCCTAACTTTATAGCGGAAGTTATTTATGTCATTGGTTTGTTACAATAGGTTTCTGTCATGCGATTTCCAAGTTCAGATGATATGAAGCGGTTGAAGTGATTTGAGGCGGTTATCAGTAAAGCAGTATTGATCGCGCCATGCAGTTGACAGAGATAGTGCACGCAATTGTATCATATCACACACCTATGGTTGATTACATTTTAACTACCGTATGGGTGTAGCACGTATAAGATGAGGAATACAATTTATTCCGATCGGGAAGTACATCTATTCAACTGTAGAGAGCTCGTAAACTGCCATTATCAGTTGATCAGCTCCATCCTTGTAGTCAGTGCGGAGTGTGCGACCGCACAGGGCGCCACGACCAAGGGGGCACCGCGGCGGATGATGCAAAACGGGAATTATAAAACTTGCAATTGGGCTATTAGAATATATTTTCCTCTATTTGATAAAAAACGAATTTTACCAAGAACTTGAATTCACAAGAAATTATTTCCTCTGCATGAGCTCATTGATAGTAATGGATTGATCAATTGACAAACCACAATCAATGTAAGAAGCAAGCCAAGAAACGCTCCTCTTGAATTTGATTCTATTGTTGGCTAACAAGCACCTTATACTCTGTCTACCAATCACAAGCCAGTTTCCAATAAAAACTTCTCCCTAATATTTTTAAAGAATTGTTGTAGTTTTTCAAACTTTTTTCCCCATGAGGTCGGTATTAGATCATGAATAGTTTGAGTTCCATTTCATCATATTCGTCGTATAAAAAATAGAATTAATGAGTATAAGATGGGAGTACAAAATCATATTTTTACCTCATTTCATACAGCATAAAACTATTGAAGTCTAGTACTGGCCGAAGATAGGCCTACACGAAAACTGAAACTAAATTCTGTAAATAACTTCTTCAAATAGGCTACTAACTTGAAAGAATCTTACCAGCCTGAATACATAAATTATATTAGCACACTGGCGGCTCGTACCCACGAAAGAGGTGAAGTGCCCGTATCTTTTATTGTACAGCACTTCACCTGTTTCGTGGGCACGAGTCGCCAGTGTATTAGCACAATATCGTCCATAGTAAATCAGCGTAACTTTTATGTATGATCCATACCATCCATCTTTTTTTTTTGCTAGCAGCCATTTTCTAGGACAGAACTCACGAAACACTGTCAACCAATAAGAAAAGAGCAGGCGGGGTATGAAGGCGTGTCCAAGTCAAATCTGAAACACCACCCGTCAACTGCTGTCATCTACTGGTCAAGTTTGAAACTTTTCTAACCGATGTTTTCGGCCATTTTGTTTGATGGCCACGATGTTTTGATCCTAGGCGGAGCTTGGAGGCGTGTCCAATGGAAGTCGAAGCAAGTCAACCTATATGGCTACTGCCATCTGCTGGCTGAATTCGGAACTATTTCGAATGTTATTTCAGAAAGTTGGTTACAGCTGTTGAAATGGCTGACATCTTCAATTTGCTTGTTATTGAGTTTCCAGTTTTCTGAAAAATATCTCTATTTCCAATGAAATGAAATATTTATGATAATAGGCCTACCCATTATTTTTCTGTAAAAACAAACTGATAAAATAAATTGGGCCAAATCAATAATTAAAAATTCAATATTTTAATAATAAATTGCGGTACAATGTGACAGTTTTGCTCAATTTAGCTATTTTTATTAATTCCTGTATGCTTTTTCTTATCACTTAAGTCATCCAATTCATAAAAATACGAAAAAATACGTTGAGATACATTAAAATAAGCAAGTCCCCATAATCCTTTTTGCCACACCACATGCAACATTGCGATTGCTAATGAGAAAAATGTGAACAAGCAAGGCAGCTTGAATCATGTTTGGTTTTGAATATATTATAATAGCCTATGTTGGATTGCATTTGTCTGGTAATGGGGAGGGGGTGCCTGCCAAAATTTCGCACAGGGCGCAAAAAAACCACGCGAGAGCCCTGCTAGTAGTTGAGATTCATAATCCAATTATACAGTGTATTCCATAATTATAATGAGATTTGAGCCTTCCCACCTCAACAATGATGTGACACTATCATCCTTGTGAGTAATACTACGATTACATCAGGGGACTAGATCATTTATTATCTAGGACGTATGATTATTAGTACTGTCCTGATCAGATTCGTTTACTGGTTGGTTCATATTGACAAATTTGAGACTATAAATTGTCCATCGACTAGTTTTCATCGACTAGTTACATTCTAATATCGACAATATTTTTATTTCTTCAGCAATTATATGTAGTACCATGTACAGAGATGTAATTTCATCTTGATGTACGTTTTACCCCCAAAACCTTGACCCATTTTTTCATACTCTCTCTCTCTCTCTCTCTCTCTCTCTCTCTCTCTCTCTCTTTCTCTGCGTCTCTGCGAATAAAGTAAATATAATCCAATTCAATCCTCTTATTCTCTCTTACACCTACACTTCCCAATCCATCAACCTATTTCTCTAACAATCTATTGGATTTTCTCATTTCTCCTCCTGCCCCTGAACTAAACATTCACTACTTCTCAGCACAATCTCCCTCCCAAACCCCCCAACCACCAATACGCATATCGAATTTATTTTGCTTTTAGCTTGAGAAAACAAACAGTTCCAAATTCCCCCCACCCCTTCAGAATCCTTTTCTTACTCTCATCCCCTTTCACTCATACCCACCTCTCACTCTCACCCCCCTCCCCTTTCACCAAAAGCCGGGAGCAAGCAGATGAGGCTCGTTTATCAAAACACGGTCATAGTTCGCGCAAGCTGAGAAGAGACGCCGTAACAATGTGAAATGGATTGAAACGGCGTGTCTTCTCAGTGTGCGCGAACTCAGCATTCGGTGAGAGTTGTGATCCGCCTAAAAAACGTGGGGGGAAAAGTGGAAAGTGAAAAACTCTCGCGGGAAAATCTCTTGAAAAGATCAGCTCCAAGACAGAATTTGTAAAGCTACGATTCCTTCAATTGACTGAAATCAGAGAATATAGAATTGAAAATAAGAATTTTGTTCTATTTCCTCTGACTGGAATGGAATATTATAGTGTGAGTTCTTATGAGATTGAATATTGTATAGATAAGCGACTGGAGAATCGGTTCTGATTGTATTGAATTGGATACAGTTCTTCAATCTCAACTTTTTTTAGGGAAGTTTTACAGAAACCACCATAAGTATTGTAAGTATTAAAAGTATTGTATTCAATGATGAGTTTATTTTTCAGCTTCTATTACTATATAATTCCTCTATCTAGTATTAGAGAGATAAATAAATTGTGATAAGTTTCATTAATGTGTTTCAATTTGATGTGAGAAATGAATTCTTTAGGAACTACACTTGCACAGTAATTAGCCTTGTTAATCTGATCATCGAATTCGGAGTTTATAGGGTCATCAGAACTTGTTCATCATATTATAGTTCATCAGAACTTGAGTTCGATTCTTAACCGGTGAACAATTCTTTAACAATCACATAGATGCGGCCACATAGTCTTTTGAAGGAAACGATAAGACGGCCTATAGTCGGCGCAATCTAAGTTGACGAAAACCCCCTCCACCCGAGAAGTAGCTACGTTGTCATTTTGCGTGAAATTGAAACTTCTCCTAACGCAAACACATTCAACTGAATGTTAAAAGTGACAGCGTAGCTTCGGAAAAATCACGCGGTGTTGTGAACTCACTATTTTTATGATAAACCAGCTGTTCGCAGCTCGAATATCCAAGTCGATTAGCTTCAATAACTCCAATCTTAACATACAATGATTCATGCATATACCGCTCTCCTTACTTTGAAACTCTTGAGAGGCCAAATTACGATCTTCCGACTATTTTCGACATTTGTAAAAATAATTTCAATTGTTTTTGAACAACTTTCTCGCTTTCACCACCCACTTATCTTCTCAAACAAAAAAGTTTCTAGATCATCGAAAATTTCATGTTTTCTGTTCGAGTAGACTCGACATTGACAAACATGTTCATTGATTGAAACCTAATTATTGGTCGGATGTAGAAAATTCAAAAACCATTAGGAAGCTCGAATTCTCCTTGTCATTTTGATATAAAAAACTTTATTTTTACTGCAACCCATGATTATGAGAGAAGTGATATACAAAAGAAAGTAATATTTTCAGGATTTTTAAATTTTTTTAAAAAATCAAATTTCCTTTGAATCCTTCTACCCAGGAACTTTTTCAATACTACTGGCATATCAAGGATAAAATTCTACGTCTAGATATGGGGATTAATCGCGAATTCAAAAATGTTCCAATTTCACACAATCTGGCAACGTAGCTATTTCTCGGGTGGAGGGGGTTTTCGTCAACTAAGATTGCGCCGACTATAGTTGTCATCTCTCATTACACACGGACAAGCACATGTGGGCTTCAACCTCTTAAAAAGTTTCAATTACAATGAAGAGAGTAGATCACGCACAAAACACTAAAGTTGTGCGGTTTCGTCTGCTCCTTATGCACTCGAACAGCTGATGTTGTCGATTAGAGTTGTCTCAATTAAGCTATGCCTAGATGAAGTTTATGAATTCAAACGAGACGATAGATGCTTTACACCAGCTGTTACAGTCTGTCCAAGCGAAGAAGACCCTCTGGCAAGATGCGTAAATGACTCCAGCTTGGTCAATATTTGTTCAAAAATTATAAATGTGGTCTTGAAAGTGGATAAAATTTTTTCCTACAATTTGAGATCGAATTGATAATTTTTGAACCAATATTGATCGAGCTTGAGTCATTCTCCCATCTTGCCAGAGGGTCTTCTCTGCTTGGACAGATTATAGTAGGTTAAATCACGTACAAGAGAAAGACGAAGTCGCCTTAGCTATTTCCAAAAATTAATTTTGATGAATTCTTCAATAAATTCGATATATTCTGGTATCGATATCGATCACAGTGACTATTTATCATATAAACTGTAGTATTTCCTTTTTCTCAGGGCAACTGTACTTATCAAAGTTTTAAATTAA
Organism: Sogatella furcifera; assembly: GCA_017141385.1. NCBI lineage: Eukaryota > Metazoa > Arthropoda > Insecta > Hemiptera > Delphacidae > Sogatella > Sogatella furcifera. Next base: position 56,770,043 of record CM029547.1, on the reverse strand, counting down.
TGTTCATCTCAGTACCCTATTAAAATAATTTTTATTTTGTATTACATGTTTCAGCTTTTTAGCCATTTTCGAATGCTACATTAATTGAAAACTGTAGTATGTAGTATAGATGACTTGCGATTTTCAAAGTGAGATGAATCCAGTTTCCAAACACTTTGCCCAGCAGAGAATTTTCCCAGTGAGATATTTCTCATCACAAAACAACGAACTGTTTGTTTGGCAGAGGTGTCACTTGCAGTTGCCAAAATTTCGCTGGGTCACGGTCGCTTTTGACCGTGGTCGCTATTAACCGCACACTTCGTGCGATCGCATCAAACAGGCCGTACTCCAATTAATGTAACTCCCTACTCGACGTACCACGTATAACATGGGGAATACAATGTACTCTAATTCAGAAGTTAAAGTACACGAAGTTTGTAAGCGTGATTTCAGTTTAATTTAGCCGATCTGCTGTAGTTGGTGGAAGCTGAGAAGGCACGCAGTGATAATGCTAAATGTATTGAACCGAAGTGTCTTCTCAGCTTTTGCGAACTGTATGAAACTTGGCACACACAAAAGGGTTCATGATCGCTTCACGACTATAGTCTGTCCGAACAAAGAAGAGATTCTGTAAGATGGGAAAATGACTCCAGCTCGGTCAATATTGATTCAAAAATGATCAATTTGGTTTCAAATTGTAGAGCAGAATGTGTTCTAGAATTTGAGACCAAATTTGTAATTTTTAAACCAATATTGAACGAGCTGAAGTCGTTTTCCCATCTTGCCAGAATGTCTTCTTTGCTTGGACAGACTATAAAAGCGTGTTCATGCTCAACTCACATTGAAGGGTTTTGAAACCGCAGTCTTTGAATTTGAAATTCTTTGATCAAGTTTGTGCTTTTAACGCAATTCTCTCTCGTTCTTTTACTCTCTCTCTCTCTCCCGTTCTCTCTCTTTCTCTCCCACTAACTCTCACTCTCACTCTTTCAATCTTCTGACTCTCTCAAGCTCTTCTCTCTCAAATTTATTAATATAGTTTTCCAAAGGGATCAGGTTACTTTTAATCATTTTCCATTTTCATACAGCCATTTTCAGTTGTTGATTATGGAATATATTATCAAGGGATAAAAGGATTCTACTGTTGAGATAAAATATGAGAGTTGTGTTTTCGACTTGTTTAATTCCAGTAATTACTATCGCACTCTGGTTGGTAAATTGTGTTCCTGATTTGTAATTAATTAGTAATTACAAATTATAACTCATTATCCAATAGTGGTTTGCATTACCATTATGATCAATGAAACTTGGAAGTTATTGTTCGGAAATCAAACGAATTCGAGCTTATATCGGCATTGTAAGAGCTGTATTCTATTGTGATTGAGTTTAAAAGAATTACAATTAGGTTTTTGATTGCTTTATTTCTAATGAAACTGTTAATTAACGTCCAGCGTGCAACGTTTGAATCTATTGTTAATTTTTTTTTTTACTTCTTCTTCTTCTCCTTTTTTTTCTTTTTCTTCTTCTTCTTCTTCTTCTTCTTCTTCTTCTTCTTCTTCTTAATTTCAAATTCTTCATAATTGCATTAGTCGATTAGATTCAATTAAATTTTATTCATTAATTTGGTGCCGTAAATTTAGTTGACCTATCAACATTAAAATCCATTCTATTTCCATTTGATTTTTGCTATGATTTAGTAGAATTTCTTGATTTCTCACGAACCGCGAATTGATATAAATAATCTAAAATAAAATATATCGATGTTCAATTATTTATTGTTTTTTCTATCGATACCCATCCGTACAGAGATTGTATAATAGTCTAGAGACTATAATCTATAAAATGTAGACTATAGAATCTATAATCTAAAATTTGTATAATCTAGAGACTGAGTTCACAGTCTCTGTAATCATCCCTATACCATCCTCTATATCTATACTACAATATTGAGCAACGTTTTTTTCTATATTTGGAGAAGTGATTCACAAAGTCATTTATGAAGATGTGTAGGCTGTAGACTCGTCTCATTCATATAAGTATCGGCGGTCGTAAGTGACCTTTACAGAGCCATCTAATGGCATACAAACCGAGTCTATCAATCAATGATGCTATTCCCGAATCAGCGCTTCATCCGGATGCCTATTTCCATTCACAAAACTGAATAATTTCTCTAAATATAGATGGTATGATAATATGGATGATGATATTATGACTTGAGATGCTTATAATGATGATGATTTATGTCTTTAACGGTATTTTGAGTTAGAAATACAATTATGGATATTTACGAATTCCACAGTAATTATTACCTATATAGTTATTAAGCCATAACTGGTATTCGTATTAGAGATACGAAGATTTCAAATGAAATAGAATAATTATCTTGATGACTAGTTCAGCTCAATAAAGGGAACCAATATTTTTCATTTTTTTCAGTTTTAAAATGCAATACTAGTTGATCGTAGGTCGTAGGGCAGAAGAAACAGGATATTATGAAGAAGAAGAAGAAGAAGAAGAAGAAGAAGAAGAAGAAGAAGAAGAAGAAGAAGAAGAAGAAGAAGAAGAACAAGAACAAGAACAAGAACAAGAACAAGAACAAGAACAAGAAGAACAAGAACAAGAAGAAGAAGAAGAACAAGAAGAAGAAGAAGAACAAGAACAAGAACAAGAACAAGAACAAGAACAAGAACAAGAACAAGAACAAGAACAAGAACAAGAACAAGAACAAGAACAAGAACAAGAACAAGAACAAGAACAAGAACAAGAACAAGAACAAGAACAAGAACAAGAACAAGAACAAGAACAAGAACAAGAACAAGAACAAGAACAAGAACAAGAACAAGAACAAGAACAAGAACAAGAACAAGAACAAGAACAAGAACAAGAACAAGAACAAGAACAAGAACAAGAACAAGAACAAGAACAAGAACATGAACAAGAACAAGGAGACAAATGAAGAGAAAAATTGATGGTATAAGTGAAATGCATTCAGTAGTACACTACGCATGAACTTGGTCCACACGTAGTGAGCAGTGTGACCTTGTAAAGTTTGCGGAAGCTTGGAAGGTACGTCTCCAAATACACTTTACATTGAAATGGAGTGTCTTCTCAGTTGCACGAAGTCTACTCAGCATTGTTATACACAGGTTGCCTATCCTGTCAAGTTCAGGGGCAGAAACGATCTGCAAACAGAGGATAAAGGAGCTACTGTTACTCATGACGACGGTTTCTTCCTGAAACACCCTGTATGTAGCTGGTTTGTGGAATACTTCCATGTGGTTAGAGGGATGTGCAATACTTCTCAGGCTGATTCCTTACACCAAGTGGACAAAAAAGTTCCATGAGACAAACCCCCAAAAACACTTTGTACTGAGATAACAATGGCGGAAAATTGAGATTTAAAAAAAAAAAAAAATTATTCTAATTTTTTAGAGGCTTTAGTGAGCTTCTAAAATAATCAATTCCTATGTAAAATTAGCTGAGGAATTCAATGAAACCAGTTCCAAGTTTGTAACTTTGACGGTTATTGAGATAATTGGAAAAATATGCTGAAAAACGCCATTTTTCAACAATAAGGGTTATAACTGGATAAGGAATCATAAAATTGTGTTTTTTATGAATGGAAGTTGAAGAGAGTCCGATTCTAAAGGAAAAGTTAAATGGTGGCGATTGTGTAAATCTTACCCAAATCTCAGAAATGGCGATAAAAAATCGCAAAATCGCTACTAAACACAAATTCATCACTTGTCCTATGTTTTGTCAATTAAACCTTAATATGTTTTGTGTATGTAATGTTTTGTCAATAACCCTTATTGTTGAAAAATAGCGTTCTTTCAGCATATTTTTCCAATTATCTCAATAACCGTCAAAGTTACAAACTTGGAACTGGTTTCATTGAATTCCTCAGCTAATTTTACATAGGAATTGATTATTTCAGAACCTCACTAAAGCCTCTAAAAAATTTAAAAAACTAATATATTTTGAAAAATCTCGATTTTCCGCCATTGTTATCTCAGTAACAAAGCGTTTTTGGGGGTTGGTCCCATGGAACTTTTTTGTCTACTTGGTGTAAGGAATCAGCCTGAGAAGTATTGCACATTCCTCCTGAAACACCCTGTATATCTTCTTAGATATCTATTAAATCAGATCAATTTAACCAACAGTGACCTCCGTAACTAAAAAGAAACTGTTTCAAATCACCTTCGATTCTACAGCCAACACTCAAAACCTTCTATCATTTTACTGAGAAATGATAGATGATTATGCTACACTCGATCACATCAATCACGCCAAAAATTCTAGAATCTTCCATCAACTTCCATCATCTGGTCTCCCATCTTTTTAGAACTGAACAGTGCATTTCAAACTGAAAGATATCACTCATTTCAAACAATCACTCATATCTCCTCTTTGTCTCTCTGGCATAGAACAACAATACATTAAAACAGCTTTACTTATTACCAAACTAATTACTCAAACTCCAATCCACTCAGAAAACAATCCGTAATCTTCCCAATATTTCATTAAGCCAACTCATCCGCGAAAACCTAGAGAGAGAGAGAGAGAGTGATAGATAGATAGATAGATAAATAGATAGATAAATAGATAGATAGATAGATAGATATTTTATTTTCAATTGTTACAAGGCTGCCGCCTATTGTAACATTAAGTTACAAATATTGTAATTTTTACAAAAATCAAAGATTATAATTATTATATTACTCTAAATTAAAATCACTGCAAAACAAAGAGTTTAGAATTATAAATAAAAAAATGAGTCTCATATTAAGTTTATGCACATAAAATATAAATATGAATAGGCCTAGTAAATTCTTAGACTACTTCAGAAAATAATACAAAGTAGAAAAAATATGAAAATTCATTACAGAGGAAAAATAAATAAAATTCTGAGGTGGAAAAAATGCATGTATGCAATGGGATAAATATCTTTAGTGAATAATCCGGATCATTAGCACATCAAATATTTTATAAATAGCTAATATGCTAATTATATAGAATTTTAATTTCAGAAGTGGGAGAAATCAACGCAACAACCCCGCCAAGCAACGTTCCTGACAATCACGTCAATGTATCTCTTATGAGGGAAGTCAAAAGCCTTGTTTTGAATGTATTGAAAGTTGGAGAGAAGATAATGTCAGGTGAAAGATTGTTCCATAGTCTAGAAGCTGTAACAGTAAATGAGGCATTGTACATGACCGTACGGTGGAGGGGAATCTGTAGGTAATAAGCATGTTGCCTTGTGTTCTTGGAATGAACATCCGCAAGACAAGTGAAGCGCTCCTTCAGATACTGTGGACCTTTACCTTCAACAATCAGACGATACACGAGACACAATAGGAAATATCGTCTTCTGTCTTTCAACTTGAGCCACTGCAGTCTCCTATAGAAAGGTGTAATGTGGTCATCTCTCCCTGCATCATAGATGAACCTGACCGCATAATTCAAAGCACGCTGTAGTCTTAGATTTAGCTCTTCGGTCATATCATTGTAGACCATGCTGCCATAGTCAGCAATGGGTAGAACAAGACTCTGCACAAGCACAATACGAAGGTTTGTTGGCAGAAATTTCCTCAATCTCTTAAATTGGTGCATTGCAGCAAAGATGCGTCTTGACACACAACTTATATGGCATGCCCAATTGAGATTTCTATCTATAGATACTCCCAAGACCTTCAAGGAATCCTCATATTGCAGTGGATGACCATCAAGCATAACTTTGGGTACAGCATTAAGGTCAAGCTGATTGTACAACCTACCATAAGCAACAATAATGCTCCTGCACTTCGGCATTGAGGCTCAGACAATGTGCTCTTGCCCAAAGAATCAAGGATGCTATATTGACATTCATGGCAGCAACAGCATTATCAGCATGAGAAGAGTGACCTGAAGGAAAACGACTATAGCAAACAAGATCATCAGCATAAATATGATATGATAAATTGTCAAAAATAAGAGGAAGATTATTCACATAGATAGAAAAGAGAAGAGGGCCAAGAATTGTTCCCTGTGGGACACCTGCAACCACTGGCAACCACCCAGAAGTCCTCTCCTCAGCCACTCTGACACACTGATACCTATCAGTAAGGTAGGACTTGAACCAGGAAATGCAAGACGATGATAGGCCACATTGAAAAAAAAGTTTATGAAGAAGGATAGAGTGGCATACATTGTCAAAGGCCTTTGTAAAATCGAATGATACAAGGAGAGTGAAAGAACGGTGATCCATTGAGTCTCGAATGTCATCTGTAATCTTCAATAGAGCTGTAGATGTACTGTGAGAAGCACGGAAACCAGACTGATTTTTATCAAAGAAATTGAAAGAATCCAGGTATGATGACAACTGTTCATGGACAATTCTCTCCAGCGCTTTGGAAATACTACAAACTATGCTAATAGGCCGGTAGTCTTGAGGTGTAGAGGGATTATTATTTTTTGGTACTGGACAAATCAATGAATGCTTCCAAAGTGAATGGAAAACTCCCATTTGGAAGGAGAAATTGAATGTATGTGTTATAGCAGGAATAATAATTGGTAAAATAATTTTATAGAAAGATACAGGTATATTGTCCACACCTTTATTGTTTTTCTTAATTGAGAGAATGGCAGAGGAAATTTTATCAGGATAGACATATGCAAAAAAGAATTTTTCTTGTGGAAGTGTGTGGCTGAATTGATTAATCATAATAGAGTTTAGAGAATAGTGAGCAAATGTTGAAGGAGGGAAGGAGTAGAAAAAAACTCATTAAGCTGTTCCAAAGGAACATTAACAGAAGTGGACTTTGAGTTGGGTGGTACCACCTCAACTTTTCGAATGTTCCTCCACAGCTCAGAAGTGGACTGCCTTCCCTCAAATAGTCGACCATAATACTGAATTTTGGCTCTACGACAGACAGACCTCAACTTGTTTCTCAGGGCCTTATATCTCACAAGGTCTGCGTTGCAACCAGTCCTGATATGTTTACGCCTAGCCTTATCTCTCTCTCGTCTTAGCAGGGAGATTTCTCTGTTGAACCATGGGCATGGCTTGCGATGAACTTTGACATCACGCACTGGCGCATGCTCATCAAAAATCGAAAATATCATTGAATTGAAGGCATCTACCTTATCATCAATATCATCCATATTTACAATGTTATGCCAAGGCTTCTCCACAGCATCAGCTAGACAGCGATCCAAATCGATGCCTCTCAGGTTTCTGCCCTTAATTTTTGGCGAGTATCTTATTTCATGTTCAAGACTATATATGACATATATCAGATCATGACCTGACATACAGAAGGGTATTTATCCATTAGCCACAACAAAATCTGGATCACTCACAACAGTGAGGTCGAGCAGGGAATGACATGTATCAGTGTGAAAAGTGGGTGATGATTTATTAAGTATTTCCATATTCAACGACTCAAAAAGCGTTCTCACTTGCCTGCTCTCAAATGTATTCTTTATCTGATCAGCATTGAAATCACCAAGAACAATTATATGCTGATATTGGTGCATTACACTCAGTAGTGCATCTTCTAGAATAGACAATCTACCTGCTTTGGGCGGACGGTACACAACAACCACCAATAAAGTCTCTGATCCAACAATAACCTCGATCATGAGAAATTCAGGTGAGCATGAATACATCTGAGGAGAAGATGCAATTACCTTAGCAGCAAATTGAGAACGGATATAAACAGCCACACCTCCCCCTCCCTTGCCGATCCTGTCATTTCTGAATAATGTGTAGCCAGGAACATTGAAATATTCTGTCAGTAAACTGGGCTTGAAAAATGTCTCACTTATAGCGATAATATCCACCGAGACAGTAGAAAACACTAATTTGAACTCATCAAAATGCGCCGGCAAAGATTGAGCGTTGATATGACATAATTTAAACATGTTTGAATGATCAACAAAAACTGATTTCAGCTCACTGGTTGAGTCTGACATATTTAATATTTATTGAAAGTAAATTCCTTTAGGATATATCAAGTGGAAATATAGCAGAAAGTTTTATTACGGAAAAATTGATACAAATTAGATCGAATTAATTGATCCCGAAAATTAAAGATTGACTATCCACCTCAAACACTTTATTAATAATAATACTATTTTCTACTCAAATATGAGCAAAGATTCACTATGTATTATAATGCAAAATGAACCCCTCAAAACAGCTTAGATTTGATTGGGTAGTGTAATAAATAAAAACAGATTCGTCAGTTGAGTGACTGTTGTAAGGTCACTGATGAGAGAGAAAAAAAAATAAATAAAAAATAAAAAATTAAAATTTAGATAAGAAGTTATTAAGTTATCTTTATATACCGGTTATTTTTCAATACCGCTTAGTTAGCTTCAATAAAAAGCGGAGCCCCTTTGTAAGGTATACTGAGAGTCTATAAGGAAACAGCCTCGGAAGAATTATTATACTCATAATGATAATCGAATCAGAACTAATAATGTAACTGATAAAATAGAACTAATATTACCCACTGTAATAAAATAAAATCATTAGGAAAATAATCATAAGAAAATGAATGATTATGATTTGAAATCGTATTGTATTTATGGAATTTAAAAATGCTATATTTGCTTCTAATATGAAAGTGTTCAACTCAAATCAAATTGAACAATATTAGAGAGAATTCACCGAAGTGTAATGAAAAACTACATGGGAAAATATAGATTATCCTTCTTAATACTCTCGAGCAGCCATCAATCAGAACGGAGACATCCTAATTACTCTGTACAAAACACTATACCTACGTAATATATGAATACTTCATAACATCATAAAATAATTTAAAAATGTCATAAACACCATAACTATTCTAAAGTATTTTGTATCTAAAAATGGCTTGTTCAAGTTTATTGTGTATGTTTGTAGTTGGTTGGTGATTAAAATAAAAATATTCGATTTAAAATATTACTTACGATTACTCATTACTTATGTTTCTTTTCATTTACTCACCAAATAGAGAACGGCACTTTCATCAACTCTTTTATGCGTTTTCCGGCTGCTCCCCTTCATTTGGGGTATTGAATGTCTGTGTGAAATTTTCCCCATCCTTTTTCCAAAACACTTTACCATCCAGAGACCACACATTCCTGAATCCGACCTCATCAGCAATCCGTCTCAAGAATAGATGTCGTGGTTTAGTAAGGTCTTCATGAATTGAAATACCAGTGTTCTTCAACTTATTCCTGTTTGTGATGACATCGCTGCGCCGTTGATAGCTGACGAATTTTACAAGCAGTTGTCGAGGTGGACGAGGTGGCGCCCCCGGCTCCGTCTCCACTCTGCGTCCGACGCGGTGGCATCGGTCAATGTCGCTCGGCTGGATCGCCAAGCCAAGCTTAGTGTTGAGCAGGTCCGCCACGGCTACCACACTCGCTGACATCTCGTCGTCGCCGTCTTCTGGCACACCAGACAGCCGCACGTTGTTGCGTCGTTGGTACTGAGCTAGGCTATCCAAACGAATGTCGAAGTTCTGTTGACTTACTTGTTGACTTACTTAAGCTGACTTACTTGTTTTTTCAGCGTTTTGTTTTCCTTCGACAGGACGCTGATTTTTGGAGTGCATCCTCAAGCCTGGACTCTAATGTGGCGTGGACCGTCTCACATAGGCTGTCGCGGAGGCGATCTTCTATTTTTGCGGCGAATCGATTGCAAAAGTCTTCGCTGAGTAGGAGCGCCTCTAGTGCCTCTGTAGTGAGGCCTTGCGTCGCCATGGCAACAGGAACGCTTTCCGCAGCCGACGAGCACGACGAAGAGGAGCCAGGCCGGCTGTTCTGCCCTCTCTGTTTTTTGTTTTGACCACGCTGCTGCTGCTGTTGCGCCGGTGACGATACAGCCTTATCTGAGTCGACCTTGGAACGGAGGCTGCTTGCTGGTGGCGACATAACCAAACTTACTAATAACTTTCGAATTCAACGAATTACTTAAGTATGAGGAATAGTTAAAATGAGAGATATCACTGTCTGTTGAAATGAGATCTGGAGCACACTTGGTGAAAATTTGGAAACAAACTATCGATGAAAACCCACTTAATTCACAGAATAACAGGGAGCTCAACTATTCACGTCAGCCGTCTAACATTTCTTATCTTGAGAGAGAGAGTGAGAGAGTGAAAGAGAGAGTGAGAGAGAGTGGGAAAGAGAGAAAGAGAGAGAGAGTGTGAAAGAGAGAGAGTGTGAGAGAGTGAAAGAGAGAGTGAGAGAGAGTGGGAAAGAGAGAAAGAGAGAGAGAGTGTGAAAGAGAGAGAGTGTGAGAGAGTGTGAGAGTGATTTATTACAGCAGTTCTTAACAGAAAGCAATAAGTATAGTCTGTCCAAGCAGAGAAGACATTCTGGCAAGATGGGAAAATGACTCCAGCTCGATCAATATTGGTTCAAATATTATCAATTTGGTCTCAAATTGTAAAAAACATTACGCTCTACAATTTGAGATCAAATTTATTATTTTTTAACTAATATTGACCGATCTGGAGTCATTTCTCCATCTTGTCAGAGTGTCTTCTTTGCTTGGACAGACTATAACGTGTTTGATTAACGTCAAACTTTGACTCGATGGCGAACAATGCCATAAGATTGATCAACAAACGCCATCAAAAAGATTGATCCTTCCGATAGGAAAGCGAAAGTAAAACTTTCTCGTCTATTTTTCCTAATTTTCACCAGTTCTCAAAATAACTCAGATGATAATATAGTTTGTGCAATCTATGAAGACACGTCGTTCAATTGAAAGTTTGAAATTTGAAATTTGAAATTTTGAAATTTGAAATTTAATGCTTTATTTTCAACAGAAGTATAGCTTACAAGGCATACAGTTGAAAAAACGTCAAATATAAAATAATACAATGATAGACAGTCATAAATAACACAATATGGTATGAACATTAAAAATTCATAATTCTTACAAACTAAAAATTTCATCAATCTAACATAAATTCGTCTACTTCATAAAAAGCCTTTCTGCTTAGGAATGAAAATAGACTCGTCTTGAAATGTTTCTCCTCAACAATACCTCTTATGTCAGCTGGGAGTTTTGCAAAAAACCTTTGTCCTCTATATGCAGGTGTTTTCTCAAATACATTTAGTCTATGTCTCTGGACTGAAACATTATTCCTTCCCCGAGTATTGTATCTATGAATATCAGAATTTAACTGGAATGAATTCAATTTATCTTTTACATGAAGTATCACTCTAAAAATATACAATGAAGGTACAGTTAAAATCTCTAAACTACTGAAAGACTCTCTACATGTCTGGGGAAATTTGAGCCCCTCTAGGTACCTGATCGCAGCCTTCTGTAGAACAAAAATTCTTTGCAAGTTTTGCTTTGAGGTACTCCCCATAATTCAATGCCATAGGCAATGTGGGATTCAATCAGTGCATAATAGACACTTTTTGCTGTTGTCTTTGGGACTTGATTAACAATGTTTCTAAAAGCAAAGAGTGACCTACTCAATTTCAACGATATCTTTTCAACATGCTCTCCCCAACTAAGCTTAGAATCTATTGATAAACCCAACATGTTTACAACATTACAACTTTCAATGACAGTTTCATCAAGTGTTACGGTTGGGTGAAAAGGTCGACACTTATAATCAAAGCTGATAACCTGACTTTTGTTTGGGTTTATAGAGAGGTCTGAATCATTGAAAAACTGTACTACCTCGTTGGCCACGCTATTAGCTTCGATTTCCAACTCTATGAGATCTGCTCTATGGAATAGCAAGCTACAATCATCAGCATATAAAGTAATTTTACCAGTTGAAGGAACACTGAATTGAATATCGTTTATATACAATATGAAGAGTAATGGACCCAAAATGGACCCCTGGGGTACGCCTCGAGTCAATGGTAAATTGGTCGAGTTTACTAATCCATTAGGAGTAGAGATACATGTATACTGGAACCTGTTGCTCATGTATGATGCTATCAATCTATTTGCTACTCCTCTAATACCGAGCTCTGATAGCTTGCACAAAAGAATATCGACATTAACACTATTAAAGGCTCTTGTCAGGTCTAATAGAAGTGCAGTCACATAATCACCAGCGTCAATCCCTGTTACAATGGCTTCAAAAAACTTTACCGCTGCAGTGATTGTTGACTTTCCCTTCATAAAACCATATTGACAATTGAAAAGCAAATTGAATTTCAACAAATATCCCATAATTCTATCATGAATGAGCCTCTCAAAAACCTTTGACAATGTATTTAAAACAGAAATAGGTCGATAATTATTGACATCCAGAACATTACCTTTTTTAAAAAGAGGGATCACTTTCGCTATTTTCAATGAGTCTGGAAATATACCTGTCTTAAACATTGAGTTTATAATGAATACCAATGGCTCTGCTATTTCATAACAACAAGCTTTAATTACTGACACCGGGATTTTATCTGAGCCCACAGCCTTTTTAGGTTTGAGTTTATTTATTACTCCCACAACCTCATCGATATTCGAGGGAAAAAGAAAAAAATTATTGAAACATTTTTTATTACTATTATTCTGTCTTAAGGATCGATGTGCTACAGAGTTCTCATTTGTTGGAGCCATGGATACAAAGAAGTTATTAAAACTCTCAGCTATGGATTTGCTATCTCTAATCAATTTACCATGATATTCAATTTCGGTGGGCGATGATCTTTTTTTATTACAGCCTCTTAGTCTATTTACAATCTCCCAGCTAGTCTTAGACCTGTTGGCAGAGGAAAGTATAGATTTACTAAAATGGTTTTTCTTTGCCTCTTCAACCTTTTTGTTATACTGCTCTTTTACTGTTTTAATTAGTTGTACGTTTATGTTAACTCCCTCACTAACTCTGTTTTTTGCCACCTCTAGAAGAGATCTCATTAACTCTATCTCCTCAGTCATCCACTGACCTTTTATACGTTTTAATCGCTTATTTTTATTTAATCTATTGTTAACTGTTTTAACCGGACAATGTACCCTGAAGTGATAGAGCAGATCCCTATGAAAATTTATAAACTGTAGATCTGGATCGGATTGGTTATAGACCACCCTCCAGCTCTCAACACTCAATGCCTGTCTCAAACATTTTATGTTTTGCTCATTACAATCATGCGCCCGTTAAACTCTTTTTTTGCACTTTGCAATCTCCTCATGAAATACAGAGAATACTTGAGCCGTGTGATCAGATATAAATGTATGCAAAACACTAATCATATATTCTTCTTCAGAAATGTTTGTAACTACATTATCTATAGCTGTAGCACTATTTGCTGTTATTCTAGTTGGAGTATGTACAGTATAAAATAAGCCAAATTGATTTAAAGCATTTACAAAATTTCTTTTTAGAGGAGAGTTATTTAAAATATCAATATTATAATCCCCCGCAATAATTATATTGTATTCAATGGTCACAAGCAACTTATCCATCATCGACTTGAAATTTTCAAAGAATATATTAGCATCACCATTAGGCGAACGGTAAACTCCTACGATGACAAAAATCCTGTTGCTCACTCTGAAACTAATCCCACATGCTTCAATATTTCCTTCACTACAGAATTCTTCCACATCCAAACATCTAAAATGATCATTGACCTGCTCACTCACATAAATAGCCACACCACCTTTAATCATGTGATCTCTACAGTAATTAGTTGAAAGAAACATATTATTTAGAACAATACAATCGATTTCATGCTTTCTGAGACCATGCTCTGTTATAACCAATATATCTGGGTTCTCGTCCTCAATTAAATCATTTAAAAAATTTATCTTTTAGCAATACAATCTACATTTTGGTGAATTACTTTGAAACATGACTTGAGAGTACCTGATGAGACAACGTCACAATGATTAATGAGAGATTTGCCTCTTCTTATGCTTGAAAAACTCCTTCTTTTCATCGAATTTTGATAAGGAATAATAATCAAATTACTGTGGTCAACCCCACGAGAATGAGAACTATTGGGTATCTGAAACCTACGACAATGGCTTATTCTAATTGGTATGTTATATGCAATTTTCCTATTTTTTACTGAATCTAGAATCCTAAAAAATCACTACTCTCACTGCAACTATCCAAAAAGTTCTGACTCTGATGTACCTCAACTTGGACACTTCTGAAACTATTGAAAATCTTATCAGCAATAATGTTTTTTCCAATAAAGTTGAGATGTAAACCATGATGAGTGTAAAAACGCCTACCCAGTCCATACACATCGAATAATTCTACATTATTAAAGCGCCTGACAAGCTGCTTTAATTCTTCATTAGCCTGAGAAATTGCTTTATTAATAGGTGAAAACACAGGAATGTCATATCGGCACGGTATATTTACAACCAATACCCAGTATGTGTCAGCTTTTCTAGTTGATTTTCCATACTTTCGAGGTAGCCTTCTCCAGAGTTGTTTGAAAAGTCATTCGTACCACCAATCAGAACAGTGAGGTCTCGCGATGACATGGATCCGCATTCCTTATCACATTCCGAAATAACAGAACTGAATCTTGCCCCAGGCTTCAGTATACTAGAAACTCGAGCATCCGTTCTTTTTGATATTAGTTCATTTAGTCTTCTTCCTTGGCTGGCGGAAAATAACTTGATCACACCATCCGCATTTTGCCGTCTATTCGAAATACGCGCCGAATTCAAGACAACTTTATTATTATCGCGAGGAATGAAAGAAGGAACCTTTTCAGAACTTTTATTAGACTTCACATACTCAACACGGTTCAAATATTGGATTTCACGATTTCGAGATGACGGTGATTTACGGACCCTTGGCTTAACTGGAGCTCGGTGAACAGTTGTGGGAGATCCTGATTCATCTACAGATAACACTGAATATCTGTTGTACAATTCAATAGGACTACCAGTGCTCTCATTTGACGCGGCACATAAATTGTCATACAGTGACCTCCATTTATTGTGATGGCGTGTATTTGTGTAATTGTCATACAGTGTATTGTGATGGCGTGTTTTCTCAGCTAGCGGGAACTATAGAAGTTGTATCTCATTGTTTCACTATCACGAGAAATCCTTCATCAATGTTAATTCAATGACACGATTCTTCATATATTGTGTGTCTATTTTTGGTATAGTCTTTCCAACCAAAGAAAACATTCTGGCAAGATGCGTACATGACTCCAGCTCAATCAATTTCGGTTCAAAAATTATTAAATTAGTCTCAAATTCTATAAAACATCCTGTTCTACAATTTGAAAACAAATTTATAACTGTTGAAAAAATATTTACCGAGCTGGAGTCATTTTCCTAACTTGCTAGAATGTCTTCCTTGCTTGGACAGACTATAGTCACGAGAATGAGGCGGTCACGAAAATATCGTGTTTTACTCGAAATAAGCTCTGCAGTAACGGGGAATAGTGATGGTGTGAATTTCAAGAACACTAATTAAGTCATTTTAACGGAATAGTTTGCAGTGTTCCAAAGTTGAAACATTGTAGTTGGAATTATATTACAATATCGTCAAGGTCTGATTAACATTGTCAAGATCTGGATAGCGATGGAAGCTGAAATAACGAGTTCCATAAAGTTTTCCCATTACTACAGAATTGGAATGATATTATGAATAATTCCATTAGCATAAACTGCAACTTACTATAATGATAGGCAGTTGTGATACATCAACTATTACAATCTATCTTATATGATACACATAGACTATATGATACACATAAACTATATGATACACATAGACTATATGATACCATAGACTAACACTATACATAGACTAACTAGAATAGTATATCTACGATGACACATATATGATACCCAGGAGACTACAATCTACATGTTGTTCAGATCTCAATGCTGAATTGCTCAATTTATCATGTAGAGAGTTACGGGAAGAAGCCTTGTACTACCCAATAACCCAGTAATAAACTAGTAATAACGCGCTACAAAGTATGTTCGAGAAGTTAATGGCTCACAAAGCTAATTCCATGAGTAATATCTTTTCCTCTGCGTTATAAACCAGCAGGTTCAGCAAAATTTAACAAGTATCTCATTAATTACAGCATTAGCCGGGGAATATTTCCCCCACCCCTCCTTCCAATCTTCTACGCTTCCCTCAACCAAGTTAATTTCGAAGTAATTCAACTTTCCTGTAATTATTATTATTATGACAGGGTGGAGCGCACAACTCAACTTACATAATTACCCTGAAGTTTGAAGGATTTATTGAGAATGAATTTATTGTTCGCTGGGAAATTTTTTGGATCAAGTGGATGAACTTTACAAGTTTGTTCTTTTTTTGAGCAAAGTATTTTGAAAGCTTATTATTATTACTTATTATTATTTATTTTGAAATGTTTTATAATACATCAATGAGTACAGTTTTGAGTAGATATCGTATGTTAGAACTTGAACTTCGAGACCTGTGTTATTTATTGATTTATTTATCAATCATATAATACATCCTGATAGGCTCCAAGATACACTTCAGGAATTTCAGATCCTATATACATAAGTAGAATAGAATGTACTTAAAATTAGACTTTAAACTTAGGGCTATTTAAATTAATTGATAAATAAAATGAAAAATCGAATACTCTTTTTTAATACTTCTAAAGTTTTTTTAAAAGGATATTTGATTTTCCATTTTATTTATCAAAGAGACCCTACTCCTGTGTTACAAGCACAGTCTGCAGAGTGTCTTTCTCTTGGTTTAGATCGTTGAAAAATTGTTATTATCTGTTGCGTGTCTATAGTCGGGTTCCACCCCTTTACAATAGTAGCCCTATAGTGGATAGCTTTAGAGTGGGTGGTTCCATAGATTAGGGCGGTTGGTGAATGACTGTTATCAATTTTCAGCTCTGTCAGGACAGTCGGCGAGCTGTCTACAAGAGTAAATCGGAACGAGAACGACCCCAGCTATACAAATCCGCTCTTAAAGTCAGCTCCAGACTGTCCTGACAGAGCTGAGTATTAATAACAGTAATTTTCAAACCGCCCTAATTTTTGGCACAAGCCATATAGTTTGTGCAAGATGAGAAGACACGTCGTCCTAATTCAAAGTATATTATAATGGAGTGTCTTCTCAGCTAGTGCAAACTAAGGATAGGACCTACCTTGAGCACAAAAAGCAATCTTAATATTTCATCGTTCTATTGTCTAGCTGGAAGGAGCGGCCGAATTACACAGCACGGCAACCCCCACCAATAAATCCTAATTATAATTTATAGTGGGCTAGGAACTAGATTCGGAATGCATTACAGACTAGGGCTGAATTCAATTATAGAGAAACCGTGTTTCCATTCCTTATTCCGTGATTGAATTCCAAGTATGGTCCATACTAGAAAATTTTTTTGTACAGACTACAAGTATATTCATGTGAAAATATAATTAATATCTTGTATCTATTACATCTTCAATATGAAATGATTATATATAATTATAATTGATAATTATGACTTGTATATAATTAATAATTAATCATCTTGTACGGTGAGGAAATTCAAATTAATGCAATGAAAGGAAGACTGTTTTCGATTTTGAGAATGACTTCTTCATTTTAATGACGTGGCGAAGTTTGGACAGTAATGTCCACTCTACCACTCAGCCACGAGCTCTGTCAAATTAGTCTAAAAGAGCGAAAAAGTTTTCTGAGTCTGCTCTCGACTAGATATGAGACTGCCGCTCACCAACTGTCCTAACAGAGCAGAGCATTGATAACACATTGATGTAGTCTGACCAAGCAAAGAAGAGCCTCTGGCAAGATGGGAAAATGACTTCAGCTTGGTCAATATTGTTTCAAAAATTATTAATATAATCTCAAATTGTAGGAAACAATCTGATCTACTATTGAGACCACAATTATAATTCTTGAACAAATATTGACCAAGCTGAAGTCATTTTCCCATCTTGCCAGAGGCTCTTCTCTGCTTGGCCAGACTATAACAGTCATTCGACAATCAGCTTGATTCTAAACTCCAGCTCTATATGATGAGGCCTATACTATATCGAATAAATAGTGGAAAAAATCTATGTTTTGAAGCAGATCGTGAACATTAATTTAAATTGATGTTTCAACTGTGGAATTCACTAATGCAGAAACCAACAAAATGCTAGTCTACCAAAACGAAGCTTTGTGATTGGACGAGAGCATTCCCTCCCACTTTCACCCTCCTCTTTATAATTCGACCAATGGGAGTTGAGTGTTGGAAACAGTAGTTTGGTCGAGCAAAAAAGGCATTCTGGTAAGATAGAAAAATGACTCCAGCTCAATCAATATTTGTTGAAATATAATAAATTTTGTCTCAAATTGTAGAAAACATTCTGTTCTAAAATTTCTGACCAAATTTATAATTTTTGAACCAATATTGACCGAGCCAGAGTCATTTACCCGTCTTGCCAGAATGTCTTCTTTGCTCGACCAGACTACTGTCTTCAGTACTCAACTCCCATTGGCCGGATTATAAATAGGAGGGTGAAAGTGGGAGGGAGTGGTCTCGCCCAATCACAGTGCTTCATCGCGGTAGACTACCATTTTGTTAGCTTCTGCGTTAGTGACTTCCAGCATTTTGATTTCAAAAGCGGTTGACATCCATTTTCTCGATTTTAACAAGCAAAGCCTATCTAAATAATTATTCGAAAGAATACGACGCAAGGAAATGATGGTTGGAAACTTTTTCTAGACTGAATTTAATATTGCTAGAGTTAATGGTTCGGAATCTTCAAATTTATTTTTAAATTTCTACTTTTAAATGTTGATGAGACAGTGAATTGTTGTAATTAATTTATTATGCTGAAACTTAAGTTCGGAATAGTTATAAATAATGAGATGGTAACACATATATGTTGTTAATTTTCTACATTTTCAATTGGTACACAATCATGGTTTCTACAATGGAACGTTTCTACAATATCAACTACAATTCAGTTGAATTATTTAATGTTAATTATATTTGAAACCGTGAATTCCTTATTATCTGAAGTGGGAAAATGTATGGTGAAAAACATTTATCTAATATTGAAGTATTTGAATGATTAATTGATTTCTCAATGATAGTTATATGAATAGAAAAAAGAACTTCAGCTAATGCAAATATTGAATGATTATGAATATTTTAAAATATGGAGTATGACCACTACAAAATAATAACATTGAGCTAACTACTTAATAGCAGAAGAAAATTCGTGTAATAAAACTTTGCCCAGACCGGGAATCGAGCCCGGTGCCTTCCAAATATAAAAATGAGTAAGGCTGAGGCCGCACTGCCGGTGGTTAGAGCCTGGTGGGTGGAGGGTAGTTGGTAAATCTATAGAACATACACACCATCCACAGTAATACAACGTATGAATGGTGTTTGTTCAGCCGCCATCTTGAAATTCTCAAGTATGGACAACATAACCTCAAAAAACAGAATGACGTCATACCATTCTTACGATGTATAACTGTGGATGATGTGTATGTTCTATAGATTTACCAACTACCCTCCACCCTCCAGGCTTTACCCACCGGCAGTGCGGTCTCAGCCTAAGAGATAAAATGAAGAAAGCTATCAAGAAAACCAATTTTCCCAGTCTGGCTTTCAAGTTTCTATGAGCAGCCAATCGTAAAGCTGCACGGGAATGGCGGTAGTATAAAAATTTTATCAAAAACAAAAGTTTCCATCATCATTCTGCCAAAGAGGGTGGGAGCGAGGGAATGAAGAGTGGGAAGAGAGAATTTTGTTTTCGTATAATCTGTTTCTGTGTGAGCAATTCAATGGAGAACTCTTAAAGTGTTGGTTTGTCATTATACTGAGAAGAGAGGAGCTACCCTTTTAGAGGCATAGTCTGTCCAAGCAAAGAAGAAATTCTGGCAAGATGGGTAAATTACTGCAGCTCGGTCAATATTGGTTCAAAAATTACAACTTTGGACTCAAAATGTAGAGCAGAATGTTTTCTACAAATTGAGATTGAAGTTATAAATTTTGAAACAATATTGACCGAGCTGGAGTGATTTTCCCGTCTTGCCAGAATGTCTTCTTTGCTTGGAAAGACTATATACTTGAACGTCTCACCTCATCAATATTATTACCATTCCTCTTTCGTCTATTTCTGCTTTCTCTTCATTATTCTCCTCTTCCTCTTTCCATCCTACTTCCACTCATCCATAGTTTTTTATGTTTCCATCACCTTCATTCCTCTTCTTACTCTTCATCTCCCTCCTATTCGTCCACTTCTTTTACATGTTCCGTATCTGTTATGCCATTTTTATCTCTTATTCATCATTATTTTCCACCTCCATCTTCTATTCTTGTTGTTTTTCTTATTTTTTACTTTTTTTACTCTCTTTTTTCACTTCTTATTCCAGTTGTTATCGTTTTCTTCTTCCACTAGCTTCTCGTTCTGTCCCCCATCTTTTTTTACACGATCATTTTCTTATTTTTCACTTTTTTCTTAATTTAAATTTATTGAATTGAGAATATTTCTCCTTCATTCCCTTCCTATCATTCATGTCTTTATTTTACACCTATTCTGCCTCTTTGATTAGTTCTTCAACCACTTATTATTTCTTAATTACAATCATACTATTTTATTCCTTTAGATCTCAATCTCTTTTTATTGACCTTTTCCTTACACTGATTTTCTATTATGGTCTTATCGTCTCCTATTTTTTCTGGCACTTTTTTCTTCTTGTTCTGTATCCAATCTGCTTTACCTCCCTCACTGCACTTTATTATTTCCCTTCTCCTTCTTATTCTCCTCCTCCTCCTCCTCCTCCTCCTCCTCTTCTTTCTTCTTCTTCTTCTTCTTCTTCTTCTTCTTCTTCTTCTTCTTCTCTTCTCTTCCTTCTCTTCTTCTTCTTCTTCTTCTTCTTTCTTCTTCTTCTTCTTCTTCTTCTTCTTCTCTTCTTCTTCTTCTTCTTCTTCTCTTCTTCTTCTTCCTCTTCTCTTCTTCTTCTCTTTCTTCTTCTTCTCTTCTCTTCTCCTTCTTCTTCTCTCCTTCTCTCTTCTCCTTCTCTCTTTCTTCTCTTCTCTTTTTTCTCTTCTTCTTCTTCTTCTTCTTTCTTCTTCTTCTCTTTCTTCTTCTTCTTCTTCTTCTTCTTCTTCTCTCTCACTCTCATTCTCTTTGATCTCTTATCCTTCTCTTATCATCAATCGCAGGCATTTCTACTCTTCGTATTCGTGTGTCAGAGTTCAACCCAGCCAGCCAACGAGGTCAACCCGAACTTTTTCAACTTTTTTATTAGGGGCGGGGCTGAGGCCGCAACCGCATGATGGAAGAAGACAGAACGACAAAGAGAATAGAGAATGGAAAGTAATTAGTAGGATAGGAAGAAGGAAGAAGAGGGAGGAGGTGGACACGGAGGAGGAGGAGGAGGTGGATGAGGAGGAATCAGAAGAGGGAAGAGCAGAAATCAGAAAGAGGAGAGCGAACTAGGGAAAATATGTATGAGGAAGGAGAAGAAAAACGACTACGCAGGTGATGAGGAAAAAGAAGGAGGAGATGAAGGGGAGAGGAGGGAGGAGGAGGAGGAGAGAGGAGGAAGGAGGAGGAGGAGGAAGGAGGAAAGAAGAAAGAAGAAGAAGAGAGAAGAAGAAGAAGAAGAAGAGGAGGAGAGAGAAGAGAGAAGAAGAAGAAGAGAAGAAGAAGAAGAAGGAGAAGAGAAGAAGAAGAAGAAGAAGAAGAAGAAGAAGAAGAAGAAGAAGAAGAAGAAGAAGAAGAAGAAGAAGAAGAAGAAGAAGAAGAAGAAGAAGAAGAAGAAGAAGAAGAAGAAGAAGAAGAAGAAGAAGAAGAAGAAGAAGAAGAAGAAGAAGAAGAAGAAGAAGAAGAAGAAGAAGAAGAAGAAGAAGAAGAAGAAGAAGAAGAAGAAGAAGAAGAAGAAGAAGAAGAAGAAGAAGAAGAAGAAGAAGAAGAAGGAAAAGTTAGTGGATGAAAAATAATAATAATAATAATAATGAAGTAGAAAGCAAAAAGTTGCGGGCCATGCAATCATCTCGCAATGCAGTCAGTTTGGAATATTCAACGAAGTTTGCCCTCATCTCCTCTTCCTGCTTTCCTCACCTTTTCCTCCTCATCCTCCTTCTCCTCCTCATCCTCCTCCTCGTCTTTCTTCTCCTCTAGCCCGTGTTCTTCTATCCGAGTAGATAATCCGTAAAATGAAGACAAGGCTGAAAGCACCTCTTCCCCATTCTTTACTACACGAGTTTATCTTTGTTCCATTCCCCGCACACAAAAATTATGTTGACTCTTACCCTTGAATTTTCAAAGAAGACATTTTTGAATAAACTCAAAAATTTATTGCTGACTTGATATAGTCTGTCCACCAGAGAAGACCTTCTGGCAAGATGTGAAAGTGACTCCAGCACGGTCAATATTGGTTCAAAAATTATCAATTCTATTTTAAATTGTAGGAAACAAATTGATCTACTATTAAAGAAGGAGATTGGAGGTCAAAAAAAGAAGAAGTGGTCAATATTGGTTCAAAAATTATCAATTCTATTTTAAATTGTAGGAAACAAATTGATCTACTTGCTATTAAAACCAAATTTATAATTCTCGAACAAATATTAACCAAGCTTCAGTCATTTTGCCATCTTGCCAGAGGGTTTTCTTTGCTTGGACAGACTATAACACTCGGTCAATTTCGGTTCAAAAATTATCAATTTGTTTACAAATTGTAGGAAACAATTTGATCTACTATTAAAGAAAAAGATTGGAGGTCAAAAAAAGAAGAAGTGGTCAATATTGGTTCAAAAATTATCAATTCTATTTTAAATTGTAGTAAACAAATTGATCTACTATTAAAGAAAAAGATTGGAGGTCAAAAAAAGAAGAAGTGGTCAATATTGGTTCAAAAATTATCAATTATATTTTAAATTGTAGGAAACAAATTGATCTACTTGCTATTAAAACCAAATTTATAATCCTTGAACAAATATTAACCAAGCTAGAGTCATTTTCCCATCTTGCCAGGGGGTCTTCTTTGCTTGGACAGACTATAACCTACTCTTATCAAAATCAGTTCCTTCTAAATATGAATGATTCACATATCTATCATCCATCCCATCATCATTGTAAGCTGAAAACATTCCTCCGAAGAATATTATGCAGCCTATCATTATAAATCCAATACTATCATCAGTTTTGAGCTCGAATCAAATACAGCTACAAAAATCTGTCCAAGCAAAGAAGACACTCTGGCAAGATGGGAAAATTACTCCATCTCAATCAATATTGGTTCAAAAATTACAAATTTTATCTCAAATTGTAGGAAACATTCTGATCTACAATTTGAGACCAAATGTATAGTTTTTAAACCAATATCGACCGAGCTGGAGTAATTTTTCCATGTTGCCAGAATGTCTTCTTTGCTTTGATAGACTACAGCAGCTGAAGATGGCATCGCGTGTGTGAGTGAGAGAGAGCGAACACTGCGGATCCGTGAGTTAGAGTGAGAGCGGAGATGAAGACGCTCGCTTGATGAATTGCTGCATTAACCCCCTTCCATACTATAAAATAGTCGTCCCCCCTCCTCAACCCCCCTCCTAACCAACAATCAGCAGCTCGTTTCAATAATGGAAAGTGACATTACCGTCACGTTCTATGTTGTAAGTTTTATTTTTTTTAACAGTAGGCTAGATGTTATTATTAGTTTTAGTTTGTGATTTTAGATGATAGTGATTGAGCTATGATTAATTATTATTCTTCTTCTTCTTTTTCTCCTTCTTATTCTTTTTCTTTTTCTTCTTCTTCTTTTTCTCCTTCTTATTCATCTTCTTTTTCTACTTCTTATTCTTCTTTTTCTTTTTCTTCTTCTCTTTCTCCTTCTTATTCTTCTTTTTCTTCTTCTTATTCTTCTTCTCCTTCTTCTCCTCCTCCTTCTTCTTCTTCTTCTTCTTCTTCTTCTTCTTCTTCTTCTTCTTCTCCTCCTCCTCCTTCTTCTTCTTCTTCTTCTTCTTCTTCTTCTTCTTCTTCTTCTTCTTCTTCTTCTTCTTCTTCTTCTTCCTTCTTCTTCTTCTTCTTCTTCTCCTTCTTCTTCTTGTTCTTGTTCTTGTTCTTGTTCTTGTTCTTGTTCTTGTTCTTGTTCTTGTTCTTGTTCTGTTCTTGTTCTTGTTCTTCTTCTTCTTCTTCTTCTTCTTGTTCTTCTTCTTTCTTCTTCTTCTTCTTCTTCTTCTTCTTCTTCTTCTTGTTCTTCTTCTTTTGTTTCTTCTTCTTGTTCTTGTTCTTGTTCTTCTTCTTCTTCTTCTTCTTCTTCTTCTTCTTCTTCTTCTTCTTGTTCTTCTTCTTCTTCTTCTTCTTCTTCTTCTTCTTCTTCTTCTTCTTCTTCTTCTTCTTCTCCTTCTTGTTCTTGTTCTTCTTCTTGGACAAATTAAGCTCTCGCAGACCACTCAACGACTGTCCTGAAAGAGCTGAGCATTGATGACAACAATTCTCAAACCACCTGTTTTTACCACAGATTCAGATAAGATAGAGTTGCAGAACGTTATTACTGCATTGATTTAAATCATTTCTCAGGACATTATTTGCATTGATTTTTCCAGCTTTAGATGATATCATTTCTCAACGATTAGGGTCAATTCTTCGAGACGTTAAGCCGTCGGTCCCGACTACCTAAAGTAGTCGTCATCTCTCATCATCAATCCTATCATTACCCAAGGTTCATATATAGTAAGAACCTTGTAAGAACCTTCATCATTACCCACGGACAATTCGAAAGGTACAATTCCCTAGCGGCAGCTTTCGCTAGTGAATCATACGACATTAAGAGCTCATGTGGGCATCACCCTCAGAAACAAACAATTGCATTCTCCAGCAATGCTTTCTCTTGCCTATCAATTGTTTGTGAAGAACATTTTTTGTAATTCAATCTTTTTGTAATCCATTTTCTGTAATGTTAATAGTAGACATTTAATCCATTCTTAGTAATAGTTAGAATAAGTTTATTCTAATTTGAATATTGTCAATGCAGAAATTCTTTACTTGAATGTAAAACTTATGTAAGTGAATAAAATTGCGAATAAAGAATCAGAATTAAATTTCTGAGAGATTGTTGTCTAGTACTAATCTTGAATTATGTTTCATTTGTATAATACTAATTGAAATCGAAACATTAAAAAGTAGACTTTCCATTGGCAACTAACTCAAATAAACCCCTCAGGCTACCCAATTAGTCAGTCAGTAGGTTAATGGGGTTGAAGCTGTGTGTTCTCTGGCAAATAAAGGGTAGTCTACTCAAAAGGGGAAACCACCCTTTAGAAGGTCAAACCCGTAATTGAACATTGAATGTCTGTCTGTGTCAGTCAGTTTATTTGAATTGTAGTCTGTCCAAGCAAAGAAGATATTCTGACAATATAGGAAAATGACTCCAGCTCGGTCAGTATTGTTCCAAAAATAAAAAATTTTGTCTCAAATTTTGAAGCAGGATTTGTTCTACAATTTGAAACATGATTTATAGTTTTTGAACTAAAATTTACCGAGCTGGAGACATTCTCTCATTTTGCCAGAATGTCTTCTTCGCTTAGACGAATTATTTTGTGCGATACACTTCACATCAGGCACAAAGGTATAGTCTGTCCAAGCAAAGAAGACACTCTGGCAAGATGAGAAAATGACTCCAGCTCGGTCAATATTGGTTCACAAATTGTTGATTTTGTCTTAAATTGTAGATCAGAATGTTTTCTACAATTGAGATCAAATCAATAATTTTTGAACCAATATTGACCGAGCTAGAGTCATTTTCTCATCTTACCAGAGGGTCTTCTTTGCTTGGACAGACTATAGACTAATGAACAGCAGGAAGAGAAAGGGATTATTTAGATAATGCCTGCAGGTTGAGTCGTTCTACTGTAAAGGTTCTGAAGCTGTTAAGCCAATTCGTTGTTACATTTCGACCTCAAAAACCATTGAGGATACAACCAAATTGGAGATGGAGAGATAGAAATAGAGAGGAATAGATAGATAGAAAATAGAGAGATAACACTAGAGCTTAAATAGTCTTGATGTAACTATCGAATTGGCGTAACACTCATAACATAGGGAATACAATAAATTACAAGTTAAAATTAACATCAAATTGAGAAAAAAGTCCAATGATCGGAATAGAAGAGTACAGTACATACTTTGTTTGAAAGAGCTTTGCAGAAAGCGAAACATTTTGTGAGAAGCAAAGTGATGTGTTGTGTTGTGTGTTGTGTGTTGTGTGTTGTGTGTTGTGTGTTGTGTGTTGTGTGTTGTGTGTTGTGTGTTGTGTGTTGTGTGTTGTGTGTTGTGTGTTGTGTGTTGTGTGTTGTGTGTTGTGTGTTGTGTGTTGTGTGTTGTGTGTTGTGTGTTGTGTCTGTCCTGTGTTCTGTTCTGTCCTGTTGTCCTGTCCTGTCCTGTCCTGTCCTGTCTTGTCCTGTCCTGTCCTGCCCTGTCCTGTCCTGTCCTGACCTGTCCTGTCCTGTCCTGTCCTGTCCTGTCCTGACCTGTCTTGCCTTGTCTTGTCCTGTCCTGTCCTGTCCTGTCCTGTCCTGTCCTGTCCTGTCCTGTCCTGTCCTGTCCTGTCCTGTCCTGTCCTGTCCTGTCCTGTCCTGTCCTGTCCTGTCCTGTCCTGTCCTGTCCTGTCCTGTCCTGTCCTGTCCTGTCATGTTCTGTCCTGTCCTGTCCTGTCCTGTCCTGTCATGTTCTGTTCTTTTCCGTGATACTTAAAATTGTGTAACAAGATAGAAATGAATTATTATGAAAAAATGAAATTAATGGATATAATTCAATCTTGAGAGAATTTTATATTTTGATATTCTTGCAAACCTCAAAAACTATGTAACAGCATGATGTAACATTGTAGAACATTGAATTCAAATTATTCACATGCCTACTGATTGATTATACTATTCGAGTAGAAGTAGAACGAATGAAAAAAGTACAATGTAACCCCCCCCCCTCACCACTTCTCACCAATAGTCGTAGTCATTTCGTCGTGAATATTATGAAAATGTGCATTAATTATTATTTATAATCAACTGAAATAGCAATGTTGCATCAAGTCTTACTGGACTATTTTCATGCATTTCAGTAATGGTTGTATTGCTGATAATATATAAATATTAAAATAATATAGAATTTACTGATAATACAGCATAAGAATTCGTCATGTATTAAAGTTCTCTATTTAATGATAATCTGTGTATTAAAAGACAATACTTTTTTCGAGAATAATTGTAAAATTTATCTAGGCTAAGTATTTCATCTAATCCTAAATATTTCTGAAAAGCGAAAGTAAGTACCTTGACCTCGACAACCATTGCTTGAATTCTTGAATTGGATTCGGAAATACAATTTGGGAAACCTCTCTAAGCCGGTTAGCCGAAGCCATACAGAGTAGCGTGTGGGGCCTACATTTCAAGTGAATGTTGTCATCGAGTGCTTGTAATATCTTGCTAGCCGACAATAAACTTGACCGTATACCTTTAAAAAATGCTTTGAACCAATTCTTATCTAATATGGTGATAATGGAAGATGTAAAGAGAATAATGTGAAGAAGAATAGCAGAATCTAAGATCGAAGATGAACTATATTCAACATATTATTCTGTAATGGAAATGAAAGATAGATTGATAAAATGACTTCATTTTACAAGAATTTGTGGGCGAAGTTGAGGCATGCAAGGCCCCTTTCACCTTATATGAAAAGAGGAAAGAATTCGAAAGAGAGTAAGAGAGAGAGAGAAAGAGAGTAATAAGTGGTTGAATTTCACATGGTAAATTTCAAAGAATGATCTCATAATTGGGACAAAATTATTCATACAGTAACTCTGCAGTTATATCCATTATTTTAGGATAAGTAAGATAGTAAGAATCCAATAGTTTATAGGATTAGTTATATCTAATAATAGGATTAGTTATATCTAGATATATCTAATTGTAATTATAATTAGGACCAGTTATATCCGTTATTTTAGGATAAGTAAGATAGTAAGAATCCAATAGTTTATTAGGATTCTGAGCCATCAACACTATCACTATTAAATTCAGTCTAAAAGTTTCCAATTAATACTACTGAATGAATAAAGATTGACAAAATTTTTGCACTTCCAAGTATAGCTGACGCCAAAAATTTAGACGGTTAGACTTGTGTGCTCCAACAGCTGATGTCATTTTCTACCAACGCCTAGATCATAGGTTCCCAAACTGTGGTACGCGTACCCCCGGAGGGTACGTGAGGCGTTGCCAGGGGGTACGCGAGCAGAACTGTGCTAGTTTGCTTGATTAGAATTTTTTCATAATTTTTTCGTCCAAAACGCACCAAAACCTCACAAATCAGGATTTAAAGAAGACTGAAGGGACAAAAATTAGCAGTATTGAGAAGATTCTTTTAAATCCTGATTTTTGGGGTTTGGAGCGTTTTAGACGTAAAGGTTACTGAACATTTCTTCTTCAATATTAGATTGATAATAAATATTACTTATATAATACAATATAACCTAATAATATAAGTAATAATATTACTTCTCTACAATATTAGATAATTCAAAATACAATTCAACAATGAGATAGCTTTTTTCTATCCCTTTAAAGTTGAAAAATTGATTTTTCAGCTTATTTATCTCATTATCTCAATAACAATCAAAGTTTCGAACTTCTTACTATTTTCATTCGATTATTCTCAGCTAATTTAACATGAGAATTGACCACTATAGTACCCTCTTGAAGCCACTAAAAATTTGAAAATTCAGAGAAAAATGTGAAAACAAAAAAGGCGGCTGTGTGAGTGGTTGAGGCCTTTCGGATATTTTGAAAATGGTATTTAGATATTTTTCTTACCCAGGAACAATACTGTAGAGTATTGGCGGGGAGTTCAAAAACACCTGTATAAATAAGCTAATTAATGATATAAGTACAATGAAAAATTAAGGGGTACGCCATTAGTACATAGTAAGACTTAAAAGGGGCATGTAACCAAAAAAGTTTGGGAACCTCTGGCCTAGATTATGTTGTTTGTAAAATCAAAAGAGACAATAGATGCTTTACATTAAATATTAGTAGGTACATCACGTACAAGAGGCAGCCTAAATTTTTGGTGTCAGTTATAATAATATTATAATTGTTATAATTATTATTATTATTATTATCAATATTTAAAACTAGAAAAAATCAATAAACTTGAGGATTTTGAGCCATTAACAGTTTAAATTTAGTCAAAAAGATTCCAACAAAGATTTTGTTCGCGTGACTCTCTTTCAAATTAGTATTTTCTCATCTATATTGTTTTCCATTAGGTACGAATTGCTATAGTCAGTTTAAGCAAAGAAGACCCTCTGGCAAGATGGGAAAATGACTCCAGTGTGGTCAATATTTGTTCAAGAATTATAAATGTGGCCTTATTAGTAGATCAAATGGTTTCCTACAATTTGAGATCGAATTGATAATTTTTGAATCAATATTGACCGAGCTTGAGTCATTATCCCATCTTGCCAGAGGGCCTTCTTAGCTTGGACAAACAATAGTAAATAATTCACTCTGAACTATTTTAATGACTGCAGTGTCGTATAAAATAGTTCAGAGAGAGATGTTATTTTTCCTCCATTTAATCGGCTGTCTACCTGCCATTATGAAAATCGAATTGGTGGAACTCACTAGCGCCAACAAAATGGAAGTCTATCACGATGCAGCTCTTTGATTGGACGAGACCACGTCCACTCCCTCCCACTTTCACCCTACTCTTTAGAATGCAGCCAATAGGAGTTGAGTGTTGAACACAGCTAAATTCTCACCGCTTTAATTTCTCACCTTCTATTCTGTTCCTATCATGGAACTAGGAAGATGGAACATGGAACTATTATATGGTTCCTAATTTCATGGCTTCTAAACGTATACATCGATGAAGAAGAAGAAGAAGAAGAAGAAGAAGAAGAAGAAGAAGAAGAAGAAGAAGAAGAAGAAGAAGAAGAAGAAGAAGAAGAAGAAGAAGAAGAAGAAGAAGAAGAAGAAGAAGAAGAAGAAGAAGAAGAAGAAGAAGAAGAAGAAGAAGAAGAAGAAGAAGAAGAAGAAGAAGAAGAAGAAGAAGAAGAAGAAGAAGAAGAAGAAGAAGAAGAAGAAGAAGAAGAAGAAGAAGAAGAAGAAGAAGAAGAAGAAGAAGAAGAAGAAGAAGAAGAAGAAGAAGAAGAAGAAGAAGAACAAGAAAAAGGAGGAGAAGAAGAAGAAGAAGAAGAAGAAGAAGAAGAAGAAGAAGAAGAAGAAGAAGAAGAAGATAATGACTGTATAAAAGTAGGTATTACAGTCTCTGATCATACAGTTTCTGTAGATAATATCTTACATTCTGATAGGCCTACGATGGTTACATCTATATTAATGTATAATTTTAAAATTCTCCACAAGTAGAATAAAGTTATAGGCCTATGCCACGCACAAGTCGACGATAAACATTTGTAACAGTAATTTGCTCCACTTTAATCTTTAATCTCTGTTGAAAGTTGACCAAAAATATTAATGTCTCCTCAATAAAGCCTGCATTATAAGCATGATATGAGCCAGAACAGAACAAACTTAGTGTACAATGCATCTTAATTAGTCTTGGCCATATGACAGCTATCCCTACCCTGCCGTTCTACTGTAGTCTGTCCAAGCAGAGAAGACATTCTGTCAAGATGCGAAAATGACTCCAGCTCGGTCAATATTTATTCAAAAATTATAAATTCGGTCTCAAGTTATAGATCAGAATGTTTCCTACAATTTGAGTCTAAACTTACAATTTTCAAACCAATATTGACCGAGCTGGAGTCATTTTCCCATCTTGTCAAAATGTCTTATTAGCTTGAACAGACTATAGTAGTAAACATTGAGTGTTAGTAGTAAATGCCAAAATTTTCCCATCACAATTCATTCTTGACGTCAAATTTGGGCGGCGACCTTGCAGTTTCAAAAAGTCTAAAAATGATAAATGAATACTAGAATAGGCACGGAGTAATTGAAGATGACATAATCCTGCATCCTGGGTTTATTTAAGTTAGTTGGGTAATGAGATGGGATGATAACATGATAGTAAGTAACAGCCTGTAAGTAGTAAATGATAGTAAGTAACATGGAGTATCATGAAAGAAATTGACAAAATGGTAGAAAAGAAATTAATTTAGATTGCCAAAAACCATAAAAAAGTAACCAGATTCTTCCAGTTTGTACTGACATTGCTGTATGAAGCATGTTCCATATTTTTTGTATCTAAGTAACACTGGCGGCTCGTACCCACGAAACAGATGAAGTTCCCGTATATTTTACTATACAGCACTTCACCTGTTTCATGGGCACGAGCCACCAGTGCTAAGTAGTAAATATCAAATAGTTACTGTATGTTCCATAATGATCAGGTAGATATGTAAATGTAAGTGACAAGTTCTAAAAATAACATTCTATACAAAGGTAAATATCAATGCGCACATTGATAAGGCCGGTATTACACGATAATATTTTCTATTGGATAATATGAGATCATTTAATTATACAGAGTGTTTCAGGAGGAATGTGCAATACTTCTCAGGCTGATTCCTTACACCAAGTAGACAAAAAAGTTACATGGGACCAACCCCCCAAAACGCTTTGTTACTGAGATAACAATGGCGGAAAATCGAGATTTTTCAAAATATATTAGTTTTTTAAATTTTTTAGAGGCTTTAGTGAGGTTCTAAAATAATCAATTCCTATGTAAAATTAGCTGAGGAATTTAATCAAACCAGTTCCAAGTTTGTAACTTCAACGGTTATTGAGATAATTGGAAAAATATGCTAGAAAACGCCATTTTTCAACAATAAGGGTTATAACTGGATAAGGAAACATAAAATTGTAATTTTTATTAATGAAAGTTGAAGAGAGTCGAATTCTAAAGAAAAAGTTAAATGGCGGCGATTGTGTAAATCTTACCCAAATCTCAGAAATGGCGATCAAAAATCGCAAAATTGACAAAACATAGCACAAGTGATGAATTTGTGTTTAGTAGCGATTTTGTTATTTTTGATCGCCATTTCTGAGATTTGGGTAAGATTTACACAATCGCCGCCATTTAACTTTTTCTTTAGAATCCGACTCTCTTCGACTTCCATTAATAAAAAATACAATTTTATGACTTCTTATCCAGATATAACCCTTATTGTTGAGAAAATCGCGTTTTCTAGCATATTTTCCCAATTATCTCAATAACCGTTGATGTTACAAACTTGGAACTTGTTTCATTGAATTCTTCAGCAAATTTTACATAGGAATTGATTATTTTAGAACCTCACTGAAGCCTCTAAAAAATTAGAAAAACTAATATATTTTGAAAAATCTCGATTTTCCGCCATTGTTATCTCAGTAACAAAGCGTTTTGGGGGGTTGGTCCCATGGAACTTTTTTGTCTACTTGGTGTAAGGAATCAGCCTGAGAAGTATTGCACATTCCTCCTGAAACACTCTGTATAAAAAGTTATGAAAATATTATGATTTTGTATTTTCATAGCGTTTCATATATAAATATACATATATAATATGATTATGTTATATCAGTTACATATATAATCATATGTAACAGGAACTATCGTGTGCTTTAACATCGAATACAATGTTAAACACAATGTTTAATACAATGTTAAATACAATGTTGAATAAAATGTTGAATACAATGTTGAATACAATGTTAAATACAATGTTGAATACAATGTTAAATACAATGTTGAATACAATGTTGAATACAATGTTAAATACAATGTTGAATACAATGTTAAATACAATGTTGAATAAAATGTTGAATACAATGTTAAATACAATGTTGAATACAATGTTAAATACAATGTTAAATACAATGTTGAATACAATAATGTTGAATACAATGTTGAATACAATGTTGAATACAATGTTGAATACAATGTTAAATACAATGTTGAATACAATGTTAAATACAATCTATTTATTTATTTATTTTATTTACAAAAGTACATACAGGCATGGAAACAACAGGCTTTGGTAGCCCAAAACTGTTTCCAATTCAGTATTACAAATTTAAAGTAATAATATATAGGTAAAAGTAATGATATATAAAAAGTAATAATAAAATTATGTTATGTTTATTATTATTTTTGAACTATCATCTAGAGACAGGTCCAACAAATCATGCATCACCGACCACGTAGGCGCTAACCCTACCCCGACACGTGCGCACAATCGAATCAACCGACCCACCAAAGATATCCAGACCAACACAACAATGTTGAATAAAATGTTAAATACAATGTTGAATACAATGTTGAATACAATGTTGAATACAATGTTGAATAAAATGTTGAATACAATGTTAAATACAATGTTGAATACAATGCAGCTGCACATCTACTGTACGAGACTTGCTCAAGTCGACTTGACTCGTGTGTATCTGAACCCGTGGACTACCAAATGTTGCTCTGCTTTCTATAAGGAATAATAATGATGAAGGTGAGCCTCACAACTACCAGAACAACATATTATTCAAAATTTCTTCATTCCGAATGTCAGAATCAATATTTTTCTCATATTATTCACAGATACTAATATCACGAATACTGTATTCTGTGGGCTACCAAATGTTGCTCTCCTTTCTATAAGGAATGATTAAAAGAAGGTGAGCCTCATCACAACTACTAGGACAATAAACATATTCAAAGTTACGACATTCCGAATCAAAGCTTCTCTCATATAATTTCTCTCATAGAATACTGTATTCTAGTATCCGTGACATGATTCATACAAATTCATATTTTGGTGTTGAAAATTTCATGTCTTCCATCCAGCGGTCTTTAGCGGTATGTAAGTATTTCCAATAGGATATATTCAATGAATATATCGTGATTTATCATTTATCACAAACTATCGTGATTATTCATCACAATGATAGTTTGCATGTATCATAAGCTCACATGTATGCTGTTCCACACTCCATGATTTTTGGATGACCGGTTCCGTGTCTGACACATCATATGTTTACTTAGCTCCGTTCAATCTAGAAAAATATATTAGGACAGCAAAAACCGGACGTCCAATCGAATAGCAAGGTCTTATATGCTTGAATATCATTTTATGCAATACGTTTCAGT
Source organism: Sogatella furcifera (assembly GCA_017141385.1). Classification (NCBI taxonomy): domain Eukaryota; kingdom Metazoa; phylum Arthropoda; class Insecta; order Hemiptera; family Delphacidae; genus Sogatella; species Sogatella furcifera. The sequence goes on along the minus strand of CM029547.1, from coordinate 56,736,058 downwards.
AATGTGAAGGCCTATAATATAAGATATAAGTATAATATAATATAATATAAGTATCTTCTTGATTCTTGAATGCCCATTGCTTAATCTTGAATGTAAATTGAATCGTGAACACACCATTAGCAAAATGAAAACAACAGTACGAAACTAATTTGAAATTCATGTTTCAGAAAATATTATTTATATAAAACCGGAAACGGTTGTTGAATAATCAAAAACTTTGGAAACTTTTCAACTCCATCTAGCTTTAACCTTATTATTCCCGCAAACTTTGAAAGTTCGTTCGCTTTCCAAGGCCGCTATAATAAAATATAATATCTATAGCCGCTGTATAGTATCTCTATTGTTTCATCCACATAAAAGACCAATCCATTACTGTGGCGGCAAACGCCGTGTGATGTGAAGAAAAGCCAGCTTAAAGTTATTCTTATAAAATCAGCGCCTCGCCAGTAAAGTTTTTGAGATCTGGGTTAGCTATTTTAATTTAGTCTGTCCAAGCAACGAAGATATTCCGACAAGATGGGAAAATGACTCCAGCTCGGTCATTATTGATTCAAAAGTTATAAATTTGGTCTCAAATTGTAGGTTACATTCTGATCTACAATTTGAGACCAAATTTTCAATTATTAAACGAGCTGGAGTCATTTTCGCATCTTGTCAGAATGTCTTCTTTGGTTGTACTAACTTACCTCTCTCTGTTTATCTGCCGTCGAACTCTTCTCTTGAAGAAATCGCGCGAGCGAAAAAACAGCTTTGCACTTTATTTCCGTATTGGTCTCGAAACCGGATATAGGCTACAACTAGATAATATGACAACTTTTGACGTCTCACCAACACACACACAAACAACAAACACACGCGCGCTCGCGGTTTGATTGAGAACGTGTCGTGACGTCGTCGCAGCGTCGACGCCGACGTCCGTACGTTACGAGATACCACGCCAAACTGACGCGGCGTCTGACGCGACCGGTCTCGCGGTTTTGGCACGCGCATGCGCCGGCAACCGCCAGTTTACCACCTGTCAGCATGCCAAGCTTACCCCACCCGCCCTCGTCCTCTCAACACCTCGAGATTATAAAAGTTTGCTAAACATAACTGATATGTTGTAGAACAGCATGTTAGGAATTTTGACAAAGTGATGTGTGAATGAAGTGTTAATTTTTCAATTGAAATGTAATAATTTGTTAATTAAAAAAAATTAAATGGAATTATGTGAAAATGCGAAAATATAGGCTAAAAATGCGAATTTAAGCCAAACTAATAGTGTTGGAAGGAGTTTGATTTTTCTTGGTTTCTACTATCCACTATCGTATGATGTAGTACTATGATTAAAGTTTCTATTTGAAATATATTCAGACAATGCCAACACTTTTTTATCTCGAGAGAGAGGATTTTGTTCTATTATAGAATGCCAATAAAGCTCTGATTATTTATTTGAAATAATAAAAACTCACAGATTTTGTCAATTCTACACTGTATTCGTGGTGGAAGTTTCAAAAATTAAAAAAGTTTCTATTTCGTTGCTGCTGGGAGAGTTGACCAGGTTATTAGGAGACTCAAAACTACTCCCTTCCAATAATATACAGTAATATATGGCAAAATATTAAAAATTATTAATTAGAAAAATTAAAAAATATTAGATAAATATTAAAAATATTAAGAAAACTCAATAGAAAAACCAATAAATTTCTCCATGTTATAAATATTGAGATATTTTAAATCTTGTTGAGGAGTTGTAATGGTGATATTGTGGTAGTAATCCATATTAAATGAAAATGTAAAAACCGGTTTCGATTGCTATTTCTGGTGAACTTTACCAGTTTGATAATGGACTTAGCCAGAAATTCATAATTGTATAGCAACCAAAACCGGTATCTCAATTTTCATAAATCTGTGGTTTGACAATATCTTGTCTTTTCATTTAATATTCTGTATAGTCATGATAATATAGTCAATATAAGTTAGATAATGTATAGTCAATAATAGTATTTTCGCTACACTTCACGGAAATAAGCTGCTTACCAGTCCCTATGTGTACTAGGAAGCCGTCATTTACATACATAATCAATCAGCTGTTGTCCTCGAGCGGAAAGAAGTCCTTTCCATGCAAGGACCATCCCTTTCCAAGCGTGGACAGCTGGCGCCATCTAGCGAGAGAAAATACAACTACAATGGACCATCTCTTTCTGTGAAACTGCCAGGAATTTGTCAAAAACAAGAAACTTTGTATTGCTATTGTACAATTTAGGATGATCGTACAAAAACTTTCATGAGCTTAAACGTTTCTGGACTAAGAAAATCGAGTATTCTGATAGTTTTTAAGTAATATCCAATTGATTAAATCAATAAACTTGTGATGCAAACTTTCAATACTTGGCAGTTCAGCCTACTCCAGATTCAGCTCAGCCGAAGCTAGTATAGTAAGTTATCCGGTCTAGCTGTTCTTAGATCTCATTAATCCTATTTGTTTTGTTCATTTATGAGATTAGATTAATAAAATTTATTTGAAGTGTACCGAAAAAATTATACACTCACTCGCTCAGGAAGTTTTTTACAGTATTCGGAATTATTCCCAGGCTCGGCAAGCCTCGCCCGGGAAACTATCCTCATACTGTAAACTTTTCCTTCCCGGGCTTGTGGCGTAATGTACTATTTCATTTAATAACTCTGTAAAGTCAATATCAGTAATAGAGTGTGTCAGCTTCAAAAATTATACAAAAGGCGTTATTGAAAATCCACCAATCATTCTTTTTGTAAAGCAAGTTACACACAATCCCAATTGAATTTAATTGCCGTAAAGTAACTTCATTGCATTAAAAGTAGATTTTCATTCTTTGGTTCCCGTTGCAATGGTTTTGTTGGATGACGTCATTTCAAGACAGTTAAATTGAGTAGGATTTTAGTGCAACTCATATTATATTATTCCAACTTGTAATTGCATCTTGTAACATTAGGCTATCTCTTAATTTTGCTTTCTTTCAATAACAACGTGTGTGATTCAATAACTTGTAATAGTAACCCTGCTGGTAGTCTACAGAAGAGTTAGAGGAGTCAAGTAAACAGGTAAACAATATTGTAGAATTGCATTATTTTTTATTCGAAAACAAAACTTCACATTTTTTAATTCACAAATTGTAAAATTATATTATTTGTTTATTCGAAAACAAAACCTTACATTCACAACAAACAAATTCTATTAGCTAGGCTAGAAATCATTACTATTTCTAGAATGGTGGGCTAATTGAAAACTTTCCAAATATAGTCTGTACAAGCACAGAAGACATTCTGGCAAGATGAGAAAATGACTACAGCCCGGTCAATATTGGTTCAAAAATTATTGATTTGGATAAGTCTCAGATTGTAGATCAGAACTTTTCCTACAATTGATACCAGATCAATTATTTTTGAACCAATATTGACCGAGCTGAAGTCATTTTCTCATCTTGCCAGAGGGTCTTCTTTTCTTGGACAATTATGATCTTGGTGTTATTTCGTACGATTTTTATAACACAGTTTTTTCAAAATAATACATGGACACCGGGACGCACATAATATCATGATATTTGCTCACTAAATTTATCATGATATTTTCAATTTCAATTATATTTGACAACTTGATTACAAACAATAAACACAAAAACTATCTATACACAATATAAAACTAGTACCTAATGAACTAAAATAATATCTAGTACAACTAATTAAATGACTTCATTACAATACGGTAATACAATAAATATCACATATTCAACGATTAAAAACAATACTAGAATTTTCAATTTTCTTTTCATATTAGAAGAAAACCACTTAAGCATGATAATAATAATGTCGAAGGCATTTCATAATTTTAAGTTAGTCACGTCTCATAATAGAAGCAATAGATGAGTGTATAATCAATTATTATAAAGTCTCTATTCGCTGTGTGCAAGTGGGTGGAAAGGATATTTTTGGCGACCGAGGCGCTATTGGCGGATCATTTCGGCGAAAAATTAAGAGAATTAACATTGGAGGAGATAGGGCTAAACCTAAAATAATGTCCTGGAGAATTTGTTGTGTTCCGGATTGTAAAAATAAAACACGCAATGGAAATTTCAAGTTTTACACTTTTCCAGTTGCCATACATAAGTTTCATCAATAAAAAGAATAGTTCACTGCATTGAATAAATATTGATAGGTAAAGCTAACCTTATTGTTTTGTTTACGTGCAAAAGAATTTGTCAATCAAGTAGGACCATGGAGTGCTCCATTCTAACCTGTACATCAGGTAATGTACATGAATAGTTTTTATGTTAGTTAATCTAATAAGCTGTTATTATCAACGCAAAAACTCTATTAATTATGTTTTAATAAGGAATATTCGTATCATTCAATTTTTCAAATAAATGTGAGCTTGCACCAATTTTTCATTTTCATGTAAGATAACTTATCAGCTGTTATCTCAAAGTTTTTGTCGACTCTCAAATACATCTGTTTGCGGTTGTCTGCTCTCAAATACTTGAAAACTAGGATTTTTCTAATATAATGAGCTATAATACTATCAATAAGTAACATTCCTATCCTAAATATCATGTTCTAATTACTGAGAAATGCATGAAGCAGCAAATAATTCCATTCTAATTATAAATGCGTTTTTCCCATTTAGCGCTATGCTTTGTATGCTAAAACGCGTATAAAAGTACACACGATAATCCACTAGAGCCGCAGCACGGTAGATGCTCATAGCGAATAGAAGAGTGAACATAGTTTGAAATTGTCACATTATTACATTTCTGTTTACGTGATATAAAACAATGAGAAATCATCATTGAAAATTATATACGTAAATAGTAATATAGTACGTAAATGGTAGTTTCAAACAACACTAGCAATACTGTATAACAATTTCTAAAAAAAATCAGCAATGTGTTACTCTAAGCTCTGAATTGTTTTTACTGTTTTGTTAAAAAAAATATGAGAAATAAAATGTATCATTTATTTACATTTGAAATACAATTCTAGATTACTTTTGAACAGATTGCATGATATTGAATAATAGAAAAAACTCGACGTATTTTGATGCTTTTAGGAATTTTACACACATTTTTTGAGAAATTTCCAAAACAATCCAATGGGATCAATAATTGCACAATAGGCAGTAAACCATAATAGAAATAAAATAAAGTCAATTTTAAATCCATCGGTGGAACATTTCATTATGGATTACACACTGGGTCTTGAAATAAATCATCCTACTCAAGTTATACAATTCAAGTTGAACAATTCAGCTTATTACGAAGCAACCCTAGTGCTTTTAAAGAATGGAAACCACTTGATTTTTTGAAAAGTGAAATATGAAAACCTTCTTTCTGAATGTTTTTCTATACAATATTTGTATCAGTAAAAATGAATATTGTATTATGTTGTAGCCTACATTCTTCCAACTATGCCTAAAAGTTATAGCCAAAAAATTGAAAATCATTTTATGAATAAGTTAATACTGATAATAATTTTTTTTATAAGAAAGAGAAGTAGTAGACAAAACGAAATTTGTGTATTAGTTATCAGACTTTGAGATGCTTTAAACTAGGATTTTGATAAGCAATTATAAGATAATGTCATCTTTTCTCATACCTAAATGAAAAAAGCACAAGTATTTAGAAACAATAGGGCAAAAATAGTTTTGTGAGGGAACCAAATTACCAAATACTTTTTACAACTTATAAATACAATTTTCCTATTAAACTTAGAGTACCCCAGGTAGTTTCTACACTGTAGAAAATGTGATAACAAACAAAAAAATGCTAAATTATGACTAACTACAACCCAAGATAATTAGATTACAATTGTAATCTAATTACCTGCTACAACCCTCTTCTTGACTGAAATCTTATTAACAAATTTAAGTACGATAAAATAAATACCGTTTATTTATATAACTTTTCAACTTTTTAGTTTGCCTACTATAGCCAATTCACTACTAGATGACATAGTACATTGATAATTTCACTTTGAAAACTTCTCCACCTCTTTTGTTTCTCAACTTGCAACTTCTTGATAGTAATCAAACAAATGCTAAATTAAGCCTAAATACAACCCACTCTGGCTACAACACCGTTGGATGTGAATAGGCTACTGAACGTACGGTATAGTCTGGTATATAATATATCTTGTCTTTTCATTAATTATAGGATATAATCTGGTTGAGCACAAAAGACATCTGACAAGACGGGAAAATGTCTCCAGCTCGATCAATATATTGATTCCAAAACTTATAAATTTAACCTAAAATAGACTTCTAATCTACAATTTGACAGCAAATTAAAAGTTTTTGAACCAATATTGACCAAGCTGGAGTCATTTTCCCATCTTGCCAGAATGTCTTCTTTGATTGGACAAAATATAACCAACACATTATCACTTTCACAACTACCGGTACTCAACAAGATCAGTCTTTTCACTTGTTTTTCAACTTGGAAATTCCAATAGAACTTTTTCAATCCTTCCCTTACTTCAACTAGAAAACCTGACGGTGTTGAAAGGCTTTGAACCTGTTGAACTACAGTATTAGAAAACCTTTCGTTGTTGAAAGATTTCAAACCTGTTTAACTAGAAAACCTTCCGTTGTTCAAGGCGTTTCAAACCTGATCATCTGGAAACCCTTCCGTTGTTACAAGATGTCAAACCTGTTCAACTAGAAAACCTATCGTTGAAAGATTCCAAACCTAATCAACAATAAAACCAGACTTTGAAAATTTTGAAACCTGTTCAACTGGAAAACCTTCCGTTGTTGAAAGCTTTTGAAACCTGTTGAAAGGCAGCGTTTATCAATGGCGGTCAAGGCTTGCCCTTGTGATAGCGGCTGTTGTGCGTCGATAGGCTCCATTTTGTTTTGAAATAGCGCGCGCACACCGAACAGAAGAACATCTCGTCCTGGAGTTGGTGGCGGGCGGCGATGTGTCGCTCCAGGATTGGGAGAGTGTTGAAGGTCCGGTCGCAGTACTTGCAGGGGAAGCGGTCCGAGAGGCGGAGGGAGGGCAGGAGATCTTAAAAATGAGAGAAAAAATATTGTTTTTATACTGGAAAATAAGAGGAAACCTTGTTCTTATACTGAAAAATAACAGAAAACGTTGTTTTTCAACTGTAAAATAAGAAAAACCGTTGTTTTTTTTCTTGGAACTGTAAAATAAGAGGTAATATTGTTTTCAAACTCATTCACCTGGTTTTTGGTAGGTCTGTTAATTTAATCACTGTTATACTTAGCACCGTGACAAATTGGGAAAAACTTTCAAATAATAGATTTGGAAATAAAGCGTTAAATTGCGATAATAGTAGCGAAACATTCAATCGCACAGTCTGTCCAAGCAAAGAAGACATTCTATAGAAACTATAGAAAGAAGTTGAATGCGGATGGCTGATTTGATTGAACAAATTAGTTAACTGTCTGTCCAAGCAAAGAAAACATTCTGGCAAGATGGAAAAATGACTCCAGCTCGGTTAATATATTGGTTCAAAAATCATATGCTTGGTCTCAAATTGTAGAAAACATTCTGATCTACAATTTGAAACTAATTTGAACCAATATTGACCAAGCTTGAGTCATTATCCCATATTTCCAGAATGTTTTCTTTGCTCGACCAGACTTTAGTAAATGCGAAATGAATACGTAGAAGAATCAATAACTATCTAATTATTGTATGAATTCTTGGTTCATTAAAATAAAAACATAATCTGGAACTTACATACTGATTAAATTTCATAGGTAGTCGGGACCGACGGCTTATCGTCTCCTCCGAAAGACGGTACCGTATATATTCAACTCATCGGTTTTTTTCTGCTGTCGCATTTTTAAAACACACATAAATACGAATCCTACATTTCAGACGCCAACGGAATTTGAGGATGATTATTAATGTTCAGCATCAGCTTTGTAAGAACAGTGGGCAAGCAGTTTGCGAGAGCATATAAAGTTGAGAGCGACTTCGGAAGAACAGTTTGGCTATTGTAGACCGCATTCAGACTGACATGGCAGAGCTGAGCATTAATAACAGACATTTCTGTCTTTCTAACATGCTTCTGTCTTTTCAATTTGGGGCAAGAACAATCAGTAAAATTTGAAATTAAACAATCCAATTTATGTATTTTTATGTCTAGAGCTTGTGGCTGACCAGCAGTATTCGGTGAAAATGTCATAAAGTTACTTTTCTTTGTATTCAGAGTTAAAATATGTTCATCAAGCCAAGATTGTACAGTTTTAAGACCCGTTTCGGATTTATTCTTGGCTTCCTCCCATGTAGCTCCAGTGAATACCAATGCTGTGTCATCCGCAAAAGAAATTGTGACACAATTTTCCACTTCCAATTTGATAAGATCATTTATGTACAATAAAAAAAGAATTGGCGACAATACTGTACCCTGCGGAAGGCCATAGTCAGAGAGCTCTTTGCAGCTTGATTTATTGTCAATTTTTAGAAATTGATATCTATTGTTTAGATAACTGGTAAAAAGTTTGAGAGGTACTCCACGAATGCCCAGATTTTCCATTTTTATTAGGAGTTTAGAATGTGGTATGGTGTCAAAGGCTTTGACAAGGTCTAGAAATATAGCTATTGTTTTCATGTTATCATTAAAATTATTAGAAATTGTCTGGGTTAAGAGAGAAATGGCGCCTATAGTACATTTATTAGATTGGAAACCATATTGATGATCGTGAATGATGTTATGTTGTATGTTGTTATGTTGAATTATGATTGTATTATTCATACCCTGATAACCACCACTCTATGCGCTCAATAAAGAAGCCGATAGCTTGTCAAACTTCTTCTCCCTGCGATTGAAAAGTATAACTTATCAATCCAAACTTGCTATGTGGTACCGTAATTAAGATTATTACGGTATGTATAAGTTTCATCTGTCTAAAACCACACAAATCATATAGCTCTCTTATCTCTCCTAGAAGACTATCACAGATAAATCAATATAGACAGTCTATCTCAGTCTATTTTAGAGTCCACATTCACTGTAAGTTCGGACCAAGGTGTATAGAATAGTAGAGGTGAGGCAGAGTGAAGGAGCTGACTATGATACTAACGTCACAGAGTTCCTCTAGTTAAAAATTTATCATTGATTTCCCTATCCTTGACGAAAAATCGTTCGTTTTTCCAATTTACGAAATACAGAATTGTTTAATAGATAAATTTCTTATTTGAGCTTGTAGAGAATTTCAAGATCTACATTTTGAGTTATTTAAATCTATATTTTACTCAAATTTAACATGAGAAAAGTCCGTTAACGTGTCTCGGGAATGCCAATTCAATTATGAGTAGCAATGCTAGTATAGCTATATAAGACACATTATGTTATCATTGCATTCGATAGCATTGCTATCCATAATTGCATTAGCCCAGCTGCAGAGTATTCCCAAGACACGTTAACGGACTTTTTCTCATGTTAAATTCAAGTAAAATATATATTTAAATCACTCATAAAATGTAGATAGGTCTTGAAATTCTCTACAAGCTCATATAAGAAATTTATACTTATTTTCTCTTAGAGCTGCTGTATTTGTTAAAAATTTAAATAATTAAAATCTATGTACCCTTTTCTTGAAAATATTTTTATTTAACACAACATGTTTCGGCGATAAAGTCATTTTTTAAAAAAGGGTACATCGATTTTAATTATTTCAAGTTTTGAGAAATTTATCTATTAAACAATTTTGTGTTTTGTTAATTGGAAAAAAGCGTACGACTTTTCGTCAAGGATAGGGAAATCAATGATAAATTTTTCACTAGAGAAACTCCATGACGTCAGTATCATAGTCAGCTGCTTCACTCTGCCCTACCTCTACTATTCTATACACCTTGGGAAGTAACATCAATAATAAAGTACAGTGGTTTGTACTACATTCAGAATGATGAGGGTTTTGTGAAACCACCCATCGCAAGGACCGTGTGGCCTAATGGATAAGGCGTCGGACTTCGGATCCGAAGATTGCAGGTTCGAGTCCTGTCACGGTCGAAATTTTTGACAGTTGCAATTATTTGTCAATTGGAATGGCATCTTTTAAAAGGAAATAATAATTCAAATCAATCATAAAATTTGATATTGGTTCACTACCATTTGCATTATTCAATATCATATTCATAGTTTTATTTTGTTTTAGTTCATGTTAATTTTATATCAAAATTTACGATAATTCATTTTTGTACGTTTCAATTGAACAAAGAAATAAAGTGTGTACTGAATTAGTAGCTAATGTAATCAAAATACTCGAGTCCACGTTCAAACCACGCAGAGATGCCTGAAGGCTCATTCCTCTTCTATGTAGCCCAAATAAAAATTAGTATGATACGGTAATAACTATTACGGTAGCTGATGTACTAGGTACACTATAGGCTACAATAATCATAAAATAGAAAAAGATTTTGATTTGATTCGATTGATTTCCTTGAATGATTTTCAGTTGCATTGACGGTATTTCTGAAATTTCCAGTTTTCAAAGCATTGTATGATTCGAAAAATTTAGATTCAATGATTTTTGGTCGTATAGTCGTATTAAATTTTAATTCAATTCAACTTTAATATTGTACGATTACATAAATACATTCCAGTTTTTGATATAGTCGTTCCAAGCAAAGAAGACCCTCTGGCAAGATAGGAAAATGACCACAGCTCGGTCAATATTGGTTCAAAAATTATCAATTTGGCCTCAAATTGTAGGAAACAATTTGATCTACTGTTGTGACAACATTTATAATTCCTGAACAAATATTGACCGAGATGGAGTCATTTTCCCATCTTGCCAGAGGGTCTTCTTTGGTTGGACAGACTCTACAAAAAACAAGCAAAAACTGAGCGTCAGAATCCTCAATGTTTACTTTTAGGCTCTCTAAAGCTTTGAATCAAATTTTAAATGCGATCGTTCAGCAAAGTGAATAGCAAATGGTTCAAATTCTGTATATTATTTTGAATACAAAAATAGTAGATTTAAAAATGATAGCCTACATTCTAATCTCTAAATTTACATGGAAACAACACTATAAATATAGGCTGTCCAGTGTCCAAGCTAAGAAGACCCTCTGGCAAGATGGGTAAATAACTCCAGCTTGGTCAATATTTGTTCAAGAATTATAAATTTGGTCTTAATAGTAGATCCAAGTGATAATTTTTGAACCAATATTGATCGAGTTTGAGTAATTTTCCCATCTTGCCAGAGGGTCTTCTTTGCTTGGACAGACTATAGTCAACAATTTTCATATTCCAACTTTATCATCGCACTAGGCAGTTGTTTTCAACCAAGGTGTATAGAATATTGATACTATTCTAGTACATAATTCTATACTATTCTAGTAATACTATAATAGTAGGCCTTTACTATTCTAATACTAGTAATACTATTCTATAAACCTTGGTTTGAACTACTAGAAGGGTTGTAGCAGGATAAATTCATTAAGAATAGACGTTCCAAGAAATAAAATATTTTAATACTGATTTTACTTACATGTGTACAAATATAATACTAGTCTCAGAATATTATTGCTTAGAGTATTATACAGTCAGTTGGCTGCCTCAACCATTGATTATCACTAATACATAATCACACATACTTTATTGCAAGTTGACATCGATGTAATAAAAGTTGTTACAAACAAATACATTGGAATGAGTGGAAGCTAACATTTCAGACTGATAATACTTTCAATTAATTTCAATGAGTTTGTTATATTACAACTGTTTCATCTATTTCGACATCGACTGAAACTAAAATTTCCTCGTTACAAAAGCATCCTAAATCTTTTCTTTATAATCTCGTAAAGGAAAGAAGACATTCTGACAAGATGTGAAAATGACTAAAGCTCGGTCAATATCGGTTCACAAATTATAAATTTGGTTTCAAATTATTAATAAAAGCAGAAAGTTTTCTAGAACTTGAAACCAAATTGATAATTATTAAACCAATATTGACCGAGCTGGAGTCATTTTCTCATCTTGTCAGAATGTCTTCTTTGCTCAACCAGACTATACTACGTAACGTAAACGATATCGATCAGCTGTAGCCAATCACAGCTCTTGTTTTATCCTTTGGCTTTAATAACAACAGTTGTGATTGACTACACCTGATCGACCTTCAAGCCCATCCACACGCTACGAATTTCCACCAAAAATTAATGCGATTTCGTCGTCTGTTCCTTGTACGTTCCAATTACTAGAGAGTAATTGGACCAGCTTAGGCTACTAGAGTATACTCGTAACTCTATTCTCTAGTCAGCTGGTCCGTTACAGACTGTTTGCAGTCAACATCAGCTGTTGGAACAGTCGAAACTGCCTCAATTTCTGGCATTACTACATCCACAAACGAAACCCGACTCGACTAAAACCCTTCAACTACTCTCAGTGCCACAAAAAGTTGCTCTGATTGAACGACTTCAAGTACTGCTGTATGTTGCCATGCTCCTTGTCGATGTGCTTTCTCAACGTGGCCTTGTTCGAGAAGTCAACACTGCACAGCAGACACCAGCTGTGCATTTCGAAAAAGTGCTTGCGCAAATTGGCCTTACTGCCAAAGTCTCTCAGACACAGTTCGCAGGCGGTGCCGCCGTTATGCCGGTTCTTGTGCACGTTCAAGCCGATCAGACTCTTGAACACGGCGCCGCATTCGGGGCATACGTAATCTGAAATTAAAAGAGAAAATACGAATTAGATTTAATTTGAAAACGAGTTGAATGAATTCAAGGGAAGAAAAACGAATTGAAAGAGATTCAAAGAAAGAGGAACGAATCTCAACTAAATGCGTCTAAGAGAGGCATCACATAAAACCTAAGCTATTTAGTATAAACAGGAACCACATATAACTGATATAGACTGGTCGAGCAAAGAAGACACTCTGGCAAGATGGGGAAAATTACTCCAGCTCGGTCAATATTGGTTCAAAAACTATAAATTTGGTATCATATTGTAGAAAACATCCAGCTGTACAATTTGAGACAAAATTTATGAATCAATATCAACTGAGCTAGTCATTTTCCCATTTTGCCAGAGTGTCTTCTTTGCTCAACCAGATTATAGGCCTACATGTCTGGGCACAAGATACAATAGTAACACGTGGTTGTATGGAGCAACGTAAATAAAAAATCAACTGACTAGTATGCTTTGCTCTATACAACTCCGTGTATCTATTGCATCTTAGGCATATGTGCGAATATGGTAGTACAGTAATGGAAACCTACCTTCCTAATACACGTATATTGATAACAAATGTTGATGATTATACTAAATTCAAATAACAAATGGTAGGTACCTATTTATACAACTATCTCAGTTGTTGATTATTACTATTTTGAATACTCTATCAGCCCCTCTACAAACTAATAAGTCGGGGTAATCTTCTAAGTCGGCTTGAGTTGACTCAAAAACAACCTCGTGTGGTCAGGTCACGCCTTTAGGCTCAATTCAGATGGAAGCGAGTAGGCGTGAACGCGGCCTCATCAATTAATAATATTCAATTGTTTTAATTCGGGTTTCAATAAAATTTGAATTTTGATATGTAAACTGATTACCAAAGATTTCGTGAATAAGATATAACATACCGAGTACTGTATGATAAAAAAGCCGTCCAAAAAAATAATAAGCTTCAAATCTGGAAATTTCTCAAAGAAATGATTATTCATTTTAAAAACACACAACCTGCCTAGTTTTGTTTAGTAAGTTTCAATTTTTTGCATCTAAAATTTTGCAATTGATCAATAAATTTTAGAAAGGTCACAGAAATAACTTAATGATTGAAGACTGTAATAAGAATTCATGCTGACATAAAAGTGTTATTCAATTTATTGATATCTTTTAGAACTGAAAAATCAGAAGTGCTAGGGAAGAACACTCATTAAACAAAAAACACATAGAGAAAGTGGGAAAAGTTTAGTTTCATGCTGGAATTGGTGAGAAAGAACTAAGACATAACGTTTTCAAAGACTTTACTATTAAAATAGCACTCAGGAGTCAAGTTGACATGATGATATTATACAACAAACGAAATTTTTCAACTATTTCTATTCCTATATAGTTTATTTCAGTATAGGACTATGTTAGCAGAATTTCATTGAACTCCAATTAAAAAATAAGACTTCGTTTAAAGGAGAACAATGGCAATATATAATTGAATTGGCTTCCTCAAATAACGTTATTCTACAGCAGTTAAATTCAGCAGTTAAGTTACAGAGACAGCAGAATCAGTATGATTATACCTATACAGTATGTATATGACGCCAAAAAGTTGAACAGTTTCGTCTCTCTCTCTCTCTCTCTAAGGCCAAGTGTTAATGGAAAGGATAACCTTATTATCCTTTCCCAAGAATGGACATATATATGTCTAAACTTCGCCTTTTCACTTAGATAACTTACACTCCTTATTCATTTTGCAGAGCCTCCAATTTAAAATCTGTATAAATTTTGCATTCATTACATCACCGTTTTTTGTATTTTTACTAGAAGTCTCTATTTTGTGAAATTTATAGGATAATTTTGTTTTACTCATTTATATTACAATGTATAATCTAAGCCGAATTTTGTTATCTATTTGAATAAAGTAATCTAATCTCTCTCTCTCGTACGTGATGTAAAGCATCTAATATTGTCTCTTTTGATTTCAAAAACATCATCAAGGCATAGCTAAATGACAACACTGTCAATCTGTAGCTAATTGTCAACCTATTTGACAATATCAGCTATTGAAGCGCACAGAATAAACTATGGTTTTTGTATCAGGTAATAAACTCCAAGAATACTATTGAACACTGTTAAGTTCACATGCACGAATGCAAAAATCAGAATAAGTCTAAGCAGATCAAAATATTATTGGTCCTGTATGATTGCAGGTATTATTCGCTCAAGCTGAGAAGACAAGCTCATTCTGACAAGATGGCGGCTGTTCACTACTTTCAGCATTCGTTATAAAAATAGAATTATATTCTTGATATATTGTCTATCATATAAAATAAAGTTCAACGAAGAAAACTTCTACTGAAGATTATAAAGGTCATTGTTCATACTAGAAGAGATCTTAGGCCTATTGTTCAATCATAATTCGGTATTTTTTTATATTTGATACTCAAAGCATCCAGTGACCTATTGAAGGATTTGTCATGTCGATTCCAGAGTTGATAAGGGTCATTTAATTAATAGAAGCGTTAGAAGATCGATATTAACTCGCAATTAATCGTATTAAACTTGGAAATTATATTGGCATTGTTGATGTTTTGGTTTGTCGATATTTGACGTGGCCTTCTGAAACCATAGGTAGAGCAAACGTGCAGAGTTGACAGAAATACTTTTACACTAGAATTTTCAGATCTGTGCATGTGAAGTTACTCTCGCTTCTTGCCAGAATGTCTTCTCAGTGTGAGCGAATAATATCTGCCAAATAGAATTTCCCCAGACGGAGCAATAAGCCGCGTATCGACAGTCCGAGGCATGCGCCACGAATGCCTCGCAGTACAGTCTGGTGATGCAAAAAAAGTATAAACTCATGGCTGAGGCATATGTGTGAATATAATCTGCAATAATCAAAAATAATTATAATTATAGTATAGTATATAGTATATAATTATAATAAGAATAATTATAATAAGAAATCTGCATTTTTTGTAACCAAAAATGCGAGCACGCGAACAAATTGATTAGCGCCATCAAGCGGGAGACAAAGCAACTAAGCTCTGACAATTGATAATTTGGACTTTGGAGGTTAGTTTGTGCTCAATTAGTAGATAAAAATTCAAATCAATGCTTATTATTGCCTATTAGAACCTTCTGCACCCAAATAGAATTCTTAATCACAAAAATGCATAGGAATGGGGTACAAATTTGAGGTTAGTTTGTAGAATTGTTCGTTGTGCGTTGCGAGGCAACAGGCACTGCTCGCTGCGAATTGTGTGCAGCGTTTGCCTCGCTGCTAGCAAACCCGGTATCGACAGTCCGAAGCATGTGTAGCACATGCCTCGGACTGTCGATACGCGGTAGATAGTAACTAGTAGTGGTACTCTTTTTTTGTGTCAACAGACTGTACAGCGAGGCATTCGTAGCACATGCCTCGGACTGTCGATACGCGGCTTTAAGGAAATTGATTCTGAAACAAAGATATTAAAAATCTATATTGAGGGAAAACGTTAAATCTAGTAAAATTATGTAAGCAACAAAATTAATTAGCTACTAGAGGAAAAAGTAAGAATGGAAGAGGGTAATTTTGAATAGAAAATATAAACTAATGATAGAAATGAATAATACAAGAGTTTAATACTTCAAATCAACTCCTTTAATCTTAGATTGTCTTCAGACTATTAGAATAAACTTTGAAAGATCATCTAGAAGTTATATATTGTTTCGAAACATAAACTCAAAGAAAATACGGTAAAATTACTTATTACACACCTTTTCAATTGATGATCAGAATACTATGGAGTCGTTGATTCTTTGATGAATTCTCATTCACGCAAAAATGCGTTGAAATAAAATGTCTTCAAATTTTGCAGAAGAGTAAATGTACCGATTACACAGAAGACTTGAAAAACAAAAGCATTTGCAGTCCACAATAAGACTGAATTAATGTCCCCAAAATTTGACATTACTAGACAAGAAGAAGAGCTGGACCATCCGTGTTCTTCAAGAAACACAAAAATATGTTTATTTGAGTCTCAAAGATAGGTTACAAAGATTATGTCCTCAAATTAATAGAACCAGACTCAAAAAATGGAAGATTGCTAATATCAATCCTTATATTAACACCAGTGATTTGAGTATTAATGGTAAGACTCATTTCAATTTGAAAATTGATTGAAAGCAGAGGACACAAGTAGAACAAATTCAATTGAAGATATCACATGAGGTTTAATTACCATGCAATATAGCTAGCTCGAGATACACTTCAAATACATGGAAACATGGCAAAAGTTTTACCAATGTATTATCCAAATCCAGTTTCATATTCACTCAACTATACAGCAGAATTGAATAATCATAAACCAGGATAGAGGTAACGTGTGGTCAACACGATGATCCTCTCAACCATAAGCCAGTTTCCGTAACCAAATGACGGCGCAGAGCACCTCTGGATAACATCCAGTTGAACGATAAGAATGCAATACAACAATTATCATCCCTCCAGAAACGGGAAATGACTGATTGTCTTTACCAACGACAAGCCAATCTCCCAAAGGAGTGATTCTATATTTTAAAGCATAAAATAATAGCAAAATAATGCTTCTTGGGCGTAGATTATAATTTAGAAAGAAAATTAAAGCTTGAACACACCGTTTTACGAACTTAATGGACACAAATTGTCAATAGAATAGTCTACAGAAACGTAATGCCAAATTTACGCCTGAGCGAATTTCGATAACGAATACGAATTTTGCATTGAATGGGAGATTCGCACTCCTTTGCGATATTCGCTCCGTGGCATAAGACACCGTACTGCCAATTGATTATTTTCCGTTTTTCGAACTTTTTTATATTTTATTGTAAAAAATAATTATGACACTCACCCTGTGATAGTTCCCTGGGACATAACGTTGATGACGGTCCACACAGAGCCATTACTCGACCTGAAATCAGATTCGAACGTCGACTTAGAAATAATAATCAAGATTTCATTATTATTCATTAGCCTGTGTCACACCAAGCAGCGAAGTTATTCTATTACCTGCTAGCGAAACATCTACAAATTTGTTTTACAAGCCTAGTTTCTAGTTGTCTTTGAAAAAAAACTTAATTTGAATTTTTTTTAAATAATAGAAAAATCATAAATGTTATTTTGTAAATTATTGTAAAATTTAATAATCGTCCATCAATTTGAAGTCGATACAAAGGAGCAAAATAAGACAATGAGAAAAGGAAGGTTTATTTGTGTGGAAACTATCTTGAACTTTTTTCAAGTTCCTTTCAAGAAGATTGACAAGTTGAAGCACTTATCGAATGAAACAATCGAATAGAACTCCTGTATGCCTATCAATATGATATCATGGTTTAAAAACATCTTGCAACACCAATTATAAAGTGAATTGACTATAATTGAAAAGTATCAATGATGAACCAAGACCTTTCAGTTTAATTGGTTCATTAGATTCACATTGTATAACTTATTCAACAAAAAGCCCAGAGTTAGAAAAGGATAAAAGTAACTCACCTACCGGCTACAGTTTGTCCAACCAAAGAAGACATTCTGACAAGTTGGGAAAATGACTCCAGCTCGGTCAATATTGGTTTAAAGATTATAAATTTGGTTCCAAATTTCAGAGCTGAATGTTTTATACAATTTTTCGATTGAGACTAAATCTATATTTTTTGAATCAATATTGATCGAGCTGGAGTCATTTTCTCATCTTGCCAGAATGTCTTCTTTGCTTGGATGAACTATATCTGCCTCACTTTCTCTGAAATTATTTTATCCAGCGTATATATTAACGTTAGAAACTATATACATTAATACGTACCTTACCTTAATATACTTTATACGCTAATATGGAGCTTTTCAAACATTCCACAACATGTTAAAGATACATAATAACGCTAAAATAAAACGGCAAACAAGAATCAGGCAATACTTACTTATATCCAGGAACGAATTGACACCAGGATGATCGTCCTGCGAGCTGGGGAGACCGGGCGGCAGGTAGTTCCCGCTTGAATTGCGTCGCGACAAATTCTCAACACAACCGTCACTGTCTTCCTCATCCAAATAATCGGGCATTTCCACTTTGATCATGTCCGCCGGTCGTATTTCGTCATCCGTCTTCTGACCCGGACTACCGCCCGACTGCGACATCGTAGGACTACCGACAACACCGGACACAGATTGCTGCGACAAAGTATGTCTATCGACAACACTAGATTGTTGCGACAAAGTATGTCTATCAACACTAGATTGTTGCGACAAAGTATGTCTATCAACATTAGATTGTTGAGGCAAAGCAAGTCTATCGACTACACTAGACACTGAACGTTGCGACAAAGTCTGACCACCGGACACGGAACTTTCTGTCTGATTACTACCGCCGCCAAGGTTTAAGGCTTCTGCACACTGTTTTGATACGTCCGTTGCACACTGTTTGTCCACAGAATTGTCACAATCAACAGCACTGTGAGTGTCCGTGTTGACTGATGACGCGGGACTTGTGATGTCTTCACTTCTACGCGGTTTTTTGACCGCCGGAGGAGTTTGTGGCGGACTCACGCTACGATCTGCGCTGCTCCTGTTCTGTGGATGTTGTGGTGATCGATCGTATGCATTCTGAAACAAAATTACAGTTTTTTTCATAAAAGCTTGTTGAAGCTTGACTAATATGAATACTCGTAATGCTACTAAATTTTTTGCCTTCAAACCAACTTATGGCCACCCTGCGTTAAGCCTGCTGTAGACGGGGTAAGTAGTGGCGGCCAGTCGAATAGCTATAGCCAATCTTAGCTTATGTCTTGACATTGAGTTAAACAACAAGAGCTGTGATTGGCTACAGCTACAGTCACTCACTACTATCTTCAACTTCCATTAACAAAAAATACCAATTTATGATTCCTTATCCAGTTACAGCCCTTGATTGTTAAAAATGGCGTTTTTCATCATGTTTTCCCCATTATCTCGATAACAGTTGAAGTTACAAACTTCAAACTTGTTCTATTGAATTTCTTTGCTAATTTTACATAGGGATGGATAAGTTTAGAACGTGAGTGAAGCCTCTAAAAAATTAGAAATATTCATATTTTTTAAAAATAATTTTCCGCCATTGTTATTTCGGTAACAAAGCGTTTTTCATGGTTTGTTCCATGGACCTTTTTTTATTTGATGTAAGGAATCATCCTGAGAAGTATTGCACATTCCTCCTGAAACCCCTGTATAGTTGGATTGGAAAGGGAAAAAGACAAGAGCAGATCCATTAAAATCAAGAGAAAATGTCAAGAAAGTGTAGCAAAGTGAGCAAAAATTGACATTACAAGGATGATTTACAGCTTATAATGTGAAAAGTGACTCAGATTGATCGATTTTTATTATTTTGAAGCAATTTTATAAATTCCCATAAATTCCCAAAATTTCTTGGCCAGGGAAATATTCCCAAATCATAAGTTCCTTCCCACTGGGAATATTCCCGATCCACATTACTAAATTTGATGTTATCTTCAAACATTTCAAGGAAACTTACAGCACTTGAGTTGGATGAAATTTCCCGTACATCTTTACTGGTGCCATCCGTCAAGCCCTGCACCGCTAACAGCTCAGCTGTCAACAGGAACGAAGAGAGCTGGTCTTGGACCACATTCACTTCTCCCTGGTAGATGAAGTCGATCAGAGCTTTCAGGTCGACGAATTTGACATCTTTGAAAATTATCACTGGGTGCTGGCATGGATTTTCCTGTGAATAACGAAAATCATCAAGAAGTTACACAGATTTATTGTTTGGAAGGTCTGCACAATAAACAAAAGAGATATACAGTATCAGCCAAAATAAACATTACTGAAACTGGATCAGCTGTAGTTGCCTTCTCGATCAGCTGATTCAATTGGAGATTGTTGACACAGCTTCGCGTTCATTACTTCTTTCTTATTTGAGGTTGGTTATTGTTAACATGCTAGCAACTGTAGAAATACTTCTATTGAAGAGTAGGTATTATTTTCGTGAGATGGACGTGCGGGTGGTCCAAGCTTGTCACACATTGCTTTACGTTTTCAGGAACATTCCCACAAAAACCCGCCTAGTAATGCTGTGATTCTTATTGTTGTTGAAAAATTTTGCTGAACAGGTAGTGTTTTTTGATGAAGTCAGCGAAAGGGCTTTTCAGGTCACCCAACTACAGTCTTTACAAATAAAAACCACGTAAGAGTGTAGCAGCAAGTGTTGCAGTCACCGAAAAGAAGCCTAATGTGAGCTTCTCTAATAACAGCACGTCAATGAGAAGAATATTCAAGAATATTGGTGGTTTCCCCTACAGGATACAAACTGGACAACCATTGAACTGTATAAGTTCATCTGTACAGTACTATTTCAGTACTGTGTACTTTGGCTGATACTGTATTTCAATTGGATTTCAAATTGCTCTTAGATGGGTGACCAGTATTTGACCAAAGACATATTGGCGAGGTGGACAACCCACAATAGGCTATATATCGATATCGAGGCCTATCCACCAACAAAAGCCAAGTATATCTAGTTTCATTTGGTTCTTTGTCGTCGAAATGTATAATGGTGAAGTACCAGATTTCAAGTCTATCACCTTCTCATATAGAAACTTATTTTTCACAACCTATAAATAATGTAAAACCTCTAAAGGCGAAATATTGTGAATTGCCTTCAGTAAAAATTGTAAGGAACGCACCTTGAACAGATCTCTGAAATAAGTACTGCAAGCTGATAGCAGCATCTTGTGAGCTCGAATTTTCCGTCCTTCACAGCAGAGGGTGACATCCACGAGATCTTCATCGGTCCTTAGCGAATCAAACGCTCCCCTAATATGACGCAGATAGTTGTTCCATCGTAACGAGAACTGCTGACTTGAACCCATCATTCAAGCCACTCGTTGATCTAGAACCAAAGAAAAATAGAATGCTTTTATTTTAAAGAATGTTTGATTTTACCGCAATGATACAAAGAAGTCACCATTCCCATTCCCATAGTTAAGTAGAGAAATTCAATCGAGCAAAACAGAATTCATTTTAAATTCTCGAAAATAACCTTATAAACAAAAATATGAAGCAAGGTTTATGGACCAATTTCAAGATTGAAATCAATAAATTACCTAGTGGCATAATTTCAAACAATATTCAAATCACAAAACAAAGCTTTTATGCTAAAAATAACACAGTGATCCATGGTTCCTATCAATGAACCGTGAATGATATCAGCCACTTAAGACTTATAAACTGGGAAAACTCTGTACAAATTTGATAATATTAACACTAGAGATTGAAATAATGAATCACAGAGTGAGTAAAATCTATTATTTTATGTATTTTACCTGATAAACACGAGATTTACGCAGTTTTCCCGATGTCCGATCTTGGTTAACAAAATGATCAACATCAACATTCAACACTTTTTTGTCAGTGGTGACTGGATCATAATGTCACCATCGACAACAATTTAACTCAGACAGAAGATTTTGATTCAATCATAAATCAATCATATTTCTCGTAAATTCAGAACAGAATAGTATTCAAATTCTATTCTAGATGAAAGTCTTATTGCAAATTATAACGATATATTGCATTCCATCATATTCGCCAAAAGATGCTACCCAATTCGGCTGCCGTAAAACTCCACTGAATTCGGCTGCCGAATTACAAGATTTTTTTTGAGGGTGATGCCCACATTTGCTTTTAGGGCCTTCGGCCTGTGCGTGGGTAATGGGAAGGATGTTGATGAGAGATGAATATGAATGGGAAAGATTAGAATGATAGAGTTAAGAATATGCGATAGATATTTTTTAATTGACAATTTGTTTAGACTAGTAAGTTGACAAACATAATGAAAAAATCTCCAAAAACCTGAGAGGTGAGCATATACGGTGGGAGGGGGTATGAACATTTTTTGCGTTTTCCCATAATTTATCAAAAATATTGATAGAGCAAAAGGCTTCGAATAGAAAAAGGGGGAACTAAATTTTCTTCGACTTAGTTTCCATGCAGTTTAGCTGTAGCCTAAGGTTTCAGAGTAGTTATGCGCTGCTGAAAGTCCATAATTTTCTATACGTTTCTCACTATAATTTAATTTTTTTCGCTATAATATTTCTGTAATAGCTCTGTATATTAATATTTACTCTGCTCTCACGATGGTTTTACAGCTAGACTGTGAGGAAGAAAGTTGTAGATTTCAAATTTATACCAGGTAATTACACCCAATTTCCCACGGATACTAGAACACATTCTGTATTCTAATATTCGTGAAATTTTCGATGAAATGAATAAGTTAGACTTACACACAACTGTTGATATCAATATCGAATACCGGTAGGGTACCACAAAAAATTACAATGCGAAGTCTATATTGCAACGGCGTGTCTTCTCAGCTAGCACGAACTATACATTTATACATAGCCTCTGTCCAAGCAAAGAAGACCTTCTGGCAAGATGGGAGAATGACTCAAGCTCGGTCAATAATGGTTCAAAAATTATCAATTCGATCTCAAATTGTAGAAAACAATTTGATCTACTTTTAGGACCACATTTATAATTCTTGAACAAATATTGACCAAGCTAGAGTCATTTTCCCATCTTGCCAGAGGGTCTTCTTTGCTTGGACAGACTATAT
Organism: Sogatella furcifera; assembly: GCA_017141385.1. Classification (NCBI taxonomy): domain Eukaryota; kingdom Metazoa; phylum Arthropoda; class Insecta; order Hemiptera; family Delphacidae; genus Sogatella; species Sogatella furcifera. The sequence goes on along the minus strand of CM029547.1, from coordinate 56,712,800 downwards.
TTCATCCAATAAATGAGTCTAGTGGAATATAAAGGAATGAATATATGAATTAAATTATTATATTGCTTGGATTTATATAGAAAATATATTTTTTTAAATAAATTTAATGACACATCAAGTTAGTTCAAGAGAGCATTATTTGATCAATTCACGAAAATAAAGTAGACTACTTTACATTTATAGCCTAATATTAAAATAATAAATAGCAATAAATTCTCCTGTAATATTATATCACAGCCTTGTGGTAGATTACATCAGAGAATATAACTGCTTTTACAAAATATTAACCTCAATTGAAATAATTGATCATAGAAGATACATAACTTATATATTATATTTTCAACAGGCATTGTAATCTAATTAGCAATGCTCACAACTTATATAGATATTCATTTTAAACAATATTTAAGTAGATATTGATGAGTTGCATTGTCATACGTAATCAATAACATGTAATTTATATCAAATACCTATATCAAATTCAACTTACGATAGACATTTAGAATATTATTATCAACTTAATTATATATGAGCTATTGCTCAAATTGAGTCATATATTTAATCACATAATAAACAATCATTTGGAACGTTTCAACAAATAATATACCTATAATATTACTATTATAAAAAACATAATTAAAATTCTTCAAACATCTAACAAATATACAATAATATCCTTCCTTCAAGTTAGAGTATCTAATATACTTGTTGGATATATCCTAATATAAATAAATAAACCATTAATTTCATTATAAGAAGCAACATCATTCATTTCATAAGCTCATACAGTAATATTGATAAATGATCAATTTTATATTACCCTATTCGATTCTTTACTATTAAACTTCTCAAAAAAATAACTGAAATTTGATTTTTTGAGGGAATTTATTCTATCAACACGAGTTGCCTTAGTAAAAAAGCTGTTAGATTATTGACAATTAATTTAAAATGTATTGCACAATACAACATTGATACTGTGATTATTTTATCAATGGAATAAATAAATTAATATTTACTAATTTTTCAAGATATTCTACTCAAGTATAATAACATAATTTACAGCAATATATGAAGAATACCTTAGACCTTATGAAAAATGTGAATTCACAAATTTTCATACATATGTAACTCAAGTAAATGCATGTTTCAAAATATGAAAGATTATAATAGTAAGTTTATAATCGTACAGCCTATAGGTGGCAGGTGACAGATGATATGATAATTATACTAGTCTATATTGATAATTTTCAATTAAGAACAAATTAATTTTGTTCTCAAAATAAATAAATGGATTCAGTCTTGATTTCAAAATGGAAGGTTGACCAAAATCAGTCATTTTCAGAATCATTTCATCAAATAATGTACCACCTCAAGTCAGATATTAAAATCCTGTACAGATCAACAGAACCATCTGAAGTCAGATATTGAAATCCTGATGATACTGATGAATAGGTTTCAATATACAATCTAATCCAATAGCTTTAGGATTTATTAATAGTGACAGACTTTACATTCAATAAATTTATGAGATTTTCTCTAATAATTATGTGATGTGGATGAATGTTGACATCATCAAAAATTTCAATTTCGAACATCACAATAACGTAGAATCACATTCCATTATTATTTGCACTAATAATGTTTTGAAGTACTAGAGAAGAAGAATGACTATGCCAACTATGTTATTCATCAGTTACATGCCTTACATGATCTGTAACATACCTTACATTACCAGTTACATGCCTTACATCATCTGTAACATACCTTACATTACCAGTTACATGCCTTACATCATCTGTAACATACCTTACATTACCAGTTACATGCCTTACATCATCTGTAACATACCTTACATTACCAGTTACATGCCTTACATCATCTGTAACATACCTTACATTACCAGTTACATGCCTTAAATCATGAGTTTCTTTTATAGTAAGTAATTGATGAAAACTCGATGTTCGACATACATGAAATACTGGAATAAGTACATCAGAAAGGTAGACATCTTGCATAATAATACTTGTAAGCATATATACTATAGATTTGTTTGTTTTTTGTTTGTCATTGGCTCATTAGCCAAATTCTATTCCAACGTTATTCAATGTACCTAATCCACCAAAATCAATGTACCTAATCTAGCCCTATGAAGGGCCTAGGCCTACTATACTATAGACACAGAGGAGCTAAATCCTCTTCGGAGGAGCTAGCTCCTCTGTGCAATAGATTCATGGTCAATAATATATATATTTTTCTATAGTTCTTTTGAACCTTAGAATGCAACATTGCGCTTATACTACGGGATACAATGCTGTCAATGTGTGTAAGAGAAAGCAGAGGTGGTATTTTGATGTAATTACTGAGCAAGTACAATAGATAAATTGCGCTCCTATTCACAAGAGAAAATACATTTAAATTCCTATATTGTCAAATATCATACCATATTATAGTCTGTCCAAGCAATCTGTCAAAGACCCTCTGGCAAGTTGGGAGAATGACTCAAGCTCGGTCAATATTGGTTCAAAAATTATCAATTTGATCTCAAATTGTAGGAAACAATTTGATATACTATTGAGACCACATTTATAATTCTTGAACAAATATTGACCCAGCTGGAGTCATTTTCCCATCTTGCCAGAGGGTCTTCTTTGCTTGGACAGACTATATCAAATTGTCAAATTCCCATAAGCCTGTGCGGTGCATTCTAAGGTGAACTATATCAACTTCACGTGGGATTGAACATTATCGATATTATTTATTGTTGAATTTACCAATTCTACGAGAATTAACTAATGTCAGGATTGATCCACATCTTGAATTTACAATTTTTTTGAGAAATTTAACAAATTATTTGTGAATGATGAAGTCCCACGTTTCTTTCCACCGTAATTTTAGAACATCGTTGGCTGACAATGACACTGTACCGTAGCTGAGTACACTGAACTTTTGGAAGACATACAGCACGGTGATAATCCAAAGGCCCAAAACTGCTTCGAAAAATCTCCTCAGCATTGAGAACACAGGAATCATACTGGAAAATGGAAATTTTGTTGAATCAACCGTTATTAATTAAATTAATAGTTTAATAGTGTAATTTTTACAACATGTAAATCACATTGCATAGATTGCTGATGCCAAAAAGTTAAGCCGCGTATCGACAGCATGTGCTATGAATGCCTCGCTGTACAGTCTGTTGACACAAAAAAAGAGTACTACTACTAGTCTACTATCTACCGCGTATCGACAGTCCGAGGCATGTGCCACGCATGCCTCGGACTGTCGATACCGGGTTTGCTAGCAGCGAGGCAAACGCTGCACACAATTCGCAGCGAGCAGTGCCTGTTGCCTCGCAACGCACAACGAACAATTCTACAAACTAACCTCAAAATTGTACCCCATTCCTATGCATTTTTGTGATTAAGAATTCTATTTGGGTGCAGAAGGTTCTAATAGGCAATAATAAGCATTGCCTTGAATTTTTATCTACTAATTGAGCACAAACAACCTCCAAAAACCAAATTATCAATTGTCAGAGCTTAGTTGCTTTGTCTCCCGCTTGATGGCGCTAGTCAATTTGTTCGCGTGCTCGCATTTTTGGTTACAAAAAATGCAGATTTTTTATTATAATTATATACTATAATTATAATTATTTTTGATTATTGCAGATTATATTCACACATATGTCTCAGCCATGAGTTTATACTTTTTTGCGTCACCAGACTGTACTGCGAGGCATTCGTGGCACATGCCTCGGACTGTCGATACGCGGCTTTAGGCAGATCATCTTCTCTTTGTGCGCTCCAACAGCTGATGTCAATTATAGTTGTCATGTAGCAAAGCCTAGATGATGTGTTTCTTTGAATGAGTTGGTTTTTTCTTTGATAAAAGATAACATTTTAAATAAAACCTAGATGATGGTTTTGAAATCAAACGAGACAAAAGATGCTCAACTTCATCTGTTAGTAGGTTACATCAGCTAATAAACCGCTTAACGTTTTGGAGATATCTCTATAACTTCCAACGCTAAACTTTTAGCTATTTAGCCATTTTATTTGATTTAAACATCACCGCTTATCAGATTTTCAATTACTTTGTAGAGTTGGTGGCAAATCTTCAAACGATTTCGTCTGTTCCTTGTACGTTTCAATTATTGGCTAGTATAGTCTTTCCAAGCAAAGAAGAGCCTCTGGCAAGATGGGAAAATAACTCTAGCTCGGGCAATATTGGTTCAAAAATCATCAATTTGATCTCAAATTGTAGGAAACAATTTGATCTACTATTAAGACCACATTTATGATTCTTGAACAAATATCGACCAAGTTGGAGTCATTTTCCCATCTTGCCAGAGAGTCTTCTTTGCTAGGACAGACTATAACTAACGAGTAATTGGACCAGCTGTCTGGAGTATATTAGTCTCTATTCTCCAGTCAGCTAGTCCGGTACAGTTACGCATACTATTTGCAGGCATCATCAACTGTTGGCACGCACAAGGAACAGACGAAAACACCATAATTTTTTACACCAATTGGTGCCAAATTCAATATTTCCTATACAAAGCTGGGTTATCATGGTTCAATGTCATTTCAAAAAGGTTTTCAAGATGATGATACTTGCATGAAGTTAAAAATCGAAAGCAAACATACTTTTCAATAATAATACAAAGCTTGCAATTTGATTAATGTATGTTGTGTATCTTCTTGATAAGAAACTGAACACACAGCTTTAAAGATATTTCATCGGTTGATATAGTCTGTACAAGCAAAGAATACCCTCTGGCAAGATGAGAAAATGACTCCAGCTCGGTCAATATTGGTTTAAAAATCATTAATTTGATTTCAAATTGTATGAAACATTATGCTCCACAATTTGAGACAAAATCAGCAATGTATGAACCAATATTTACCGAGCCGGATTCATTTTCTCATCTTGCCAGAGGGTCTTCTTTGCTTTGGCAGACTATACATGTTTCATCTTACTTTCTTAAAAGGTGTAAGGAACTGGTTCCAACAATTGAGTCGGTTGGTGAATGATTGTTGTTAATGCTCAGCTCTGTCAGGACAGTGCGCGAGCGATCTATCGAGTCAAGATTACCTCAGCAAACCGTTTTCTCAGCTCAGCAAGACTGCTTTCAGACTGTCTGTCCTGACAGACAGCTGAACTTTAATAACCGCCAACTGCCAAAATTGTATCAATTGTAGGCACCAGTTACACTTTTTAAGGAAGTGAGATGAAACATGTATCGTCTGTTCAAGTAAAGAAGGCAAGATGAGAAAATGACTCCAGCTCGATCAATATCGATTAGTTAATCAAACGGTTTATTCAGCATCAGCTGTAACCGAACACACAGCCTTAATAATATAATGAGGATTATTTCATAAAATTCCTAATAAAATGAGGATATTTCATTACATCAATAATGTAAATAATGTGAATCAATAATTTAAATGTAAATCAATAATGTTTTGTAAATTCAAAACAAAAATCTCACCCAATGATCTCGTACAAGTGCTCAATAAAGGCAGCCGTTAGTAGCACTTTGAACGTGAATGCAGGCAGGTAATGATGCAGGAATAGCGTTTGCTCCACGAAGAAGAAAGGCAGGTAGTGGAACAAATAGCCCATGAACAACACTTTGCCCACCTCTACAAAGTGGTCCCACGAATCTGTTGGATAAAAAATTATTATAATAAATTAAATTACAGTTGAGGAAATTAAATCAAATAGAACAATACCAATAATGTTGGTGTACATTCATAATTGATTTGCTGCATACAATAATTGAAGTTCAACATAATTGGAACATACATTATTAAATGTAGTTTATTTATTTATTATCACATATTACACTATATTTTGAGTTAGACTCATTTGATAGGCAACTTGTCAAATTGCTACAGCTACATACAATTATGCATATTTCAAGAAAATACATCAACTATTACATATAGATTTGGTACAATCTAAAAATCGACATATTTTATCAAATGACAGTTTATAGCTTGATCTATAATAGTTTATGAAATGTTATAAATGAATAAACAATCATGATAATAAGTTAATCAGATTGATGAGAATAATTTTTTTTTATCCATAATCGTTTCATCTCGATTCTGTTGTGTATATATTATAATATATATCTTTCTATAACAACCTAAATGAACAATGAATTAGACTCAATATATTAATAATATTGGATCGAGCCTATTTATTTTAGTTATATCTTGTTTTACAATAATGTATTTCTTGTATTCCAACACATACATGCTCCATTATTGAGCCTTCTAAAAGACGGTTTGACGATATTCAAGGTATTTTGTTTTATATTTCAATATTTGGGGATTCCAATCTCACAAGGTATCAACTTTTCTATAGATAAACTGAAAAACATTAATAATAAATAGTAACAATACGTTTGAGGGCTGAATGAAAGAAAGGGCCGACTGCGCCCTAACTTCGTTCTTGCATGTTATTAAATGAAGGAAGCTATTCTGTGTCAAAGCTTTTGTTTAAAATCTAATCCATGATGTTGGTACTGTACAATGAAATAGAATTATTGAAATCATAAGAGTTCCATTTAGGCCTATAGATGAACATAAACCAACTGAAAATGAGGAAAAAATTATTCACGTTTAGTACATATTGAGTTCATTTAGGTAGAATAAATTAAAAATGAAGAAAAGTTCAGAAACTGTGATAACCAACTAACCTGGTGATAGATCGTAGCATTGTCTTCTTCTACGCAACAGGTACCAGACGAAAAATGTGAAATACAATATCACACTTATTGTACCAGAATACCACACAATTATATTTCCGAGAAGATGGACTTGGCCCTGAAATAAAGATAGTTTCTTATTCTCCTTTACACACAATATATATTTTAAGTCTACTTTAGTAAACCTGAATACTCGTATAGTCTGTCCAAGCAGAAAAGATACTTTGCCAAGATGAGAAAATGACTCCAGCTCGTTCAATATTGGTTCAAACATTATAAATTTGGTATGAAATTGTAGAACATTATGTTTTCTACAATTTGAGTCCACATGTATAATTTTTTAACCAATATTGACCGAGCTGGAGTCATTTCCCCATCTTGCCAGAGTGTCTTCTTTGCTCGACCAGACTATATCAGTTACTTGAAAAATAAATAAAAATCAAACACCCTTTTTTTGAAAACTTTAAAATTGTTATCAACTAATTAAAAAGTTATCAACTATTTTTATCCACATTGAGAATGGGCTTAGCTCCCGAAACATGTATGTGTTTTTTATAATTTTAAAGTTTTCAAAAAAAGGGTGTTTGATTTTTATTTATTTTTCAATTATTTTAAACAGCCCTAAGTTTTAAAGTTCTTTATTATATCAGTTACTATTTGTGGTTCCCGTTAAGACTAGATAGCTTACTTTTTATGTGAGTTAAAAACTCACTTAATTAAAAATAAAGAGGATTTCAGAGACTGTAATAACCAACCAACCTGGTGATAGATCGTAGCACTGCCTTCGTCTACGCAGCAAGTACCAGACGAAAAATGTCAATACTCAGTTAATTAGTAATAATTAATAATAATAATAATATTCGTGTGACCTGGCTGGCTCAGGTCTGGTGTCAGAGTTTTCAGGTCGCTCCTGATCAATTTCAGGGCCTCTGACATGACTTAACGACTGTTTTTAGGCAGCCGGGACCGACGGCTTAACGTGTCCATCCGAAACACGGGAGAGTGGCCTGAGAAAAATTCCTGGTCTGACCTGGGTTTGAACCCGGGACCTTTGGGTTGCAACGCCAGCGCTCTACCCACTCAGCTACGCCACCCCCAGTAATAATTAAAGCTCATAATTAGATGAGTTGACACAACTGTCAGGTTGACATGGGCCTCTCACAGCACTGATAATGCTACACAGCGAAGAATCTACCAGAAATAGGAGGACTTATGCTTATTTTCTTATTCAACTAAGTAGAATATTGTTGAAAATGCAGAAAAAAATTTCTTTTAATTATTACAGAGGATGCTATGCTTATTATTAGTTAAGCTGACACGAATGTCCGGTTAACATGTGCTTCTCACAGCAAGGATACTGTAATGCTACAAATACATAGTAAGGAATAAACTGATTAAATGTAATATGATCTCTGAACCAATATTGACCGAGCTGAAGTCATTTTCCCATCTCGAAAGAATGTCTTCTTCGTTTGTACAGAATATAAAGGTACTGAGAAACCAATTAGAAGTACCATAGTAGGTGTTGCTCATACTACTATATTGCTATAGGGAGTGCTCTCTATTTACTGCGGGTGAAACTTCAGAAGACAGATATATAATAAATTTACATTCAAGATTATAGATTTACATAATTCCTAGTGGTGATGGTGAAGTTGAGCCACGAACACTATGTACTGCTCTTGGATGGGTGACCATTATTTAACCAAATACATATTGGCGAGGTGGAAGTGTCAGTTCAATTTGCAGAAGAAATAAAAAAGAGAGGAAATATATTATAGATGGAGTACGCAATTTAATACTGTAACTTCAATTAGAAAACATTAATTCCATTAATTCTACTAAACTCGAACTTACATTATCTTCGGAGCTAACCCAGTAGGCGATACCCCTCGTCAAAGTGGGCCACTCTATAGGGTCACTGCTGTACATATGATTTTGTACATTCTCCTTGACAATAAACACCATTTTGTACTGTAGCTCCAAAAATTTCTCCCAAAATGATAGTTTGGTAGCAGCTAGCGGTATCATTTCGGCATTCAACAGGTCTCTTTCTCTTTCCTTCTCATCGTCACCTAGAACAACGGGAAAATTCAATCAAATAGAGATAAATTATTTATTAATGTCGAGGAATTGATCTCTCGTTACACCTTATATTTTAGCTTCAATGAATTCGTATGAATCACCAATTTGTAACACACAATCAAAACAAATGTGTTAATATTACTGTATATGATTGTTATTGTAATTATGTAATTATATTGATTGTTATTATTGATAAGATACTATCATATTTATTTATTTGACAAAATACATTACTCACTGGATAAAACACAGAGAATAATTGTCCAAAACGTCTTATTTCCAGATTTTGTTGAATATTCTAAATTAAGGTAAAGTCCACAATGTCCACTTTCACTATAATCACAAATTTTAACTTTCATAAATAAAAATCTATGTTATAATTGAACTATATGTTATTATAGTATAATATATTCTTATACATTGTAATACCAATCTGACAATTTACCTATCAAATGGGTATATTCCCGAACAATGATGTGATGTAAAGATGTTTAGATAAATAGATTAGATTCAAGAGATAGTTCCACCTCACCACAATGAACAAGTTAACCTTGATGGGGAACATACTAATAGTTCATTCACACTAATAATTGATGTCATCATTGAACTTTTTTGAAATGGCATCCATTGAATTTTGCGGGCTATAATTAATGATTGTTGTGAATGTTCGCCATAAAAAGTCCTAAAACTTTCATTAGTCATAATATATCCTTTGGTTAATATCATTCATAGATTTTTTTGCAAGCTATAAAGGTTTAATGTGAATTTTCGTCGTAACAAAAATCCTCAAAGTAGCTTTTCACAAAATTTGAATAAAATTATCGATGTTTATAATCATTCACCAAATTAATCAATTGGGTTGATGAACTATTGAACTAAGTTATTAAACAGAAAGTGTATTACTTTTAGTGTATCGATGTTCTTCGACATTCCACACACAATCGTCCTGATTGATGATGCGGTCGGTGACAATTTCATGCTGATTGAAGCCCCAGTCGGGCAGCTGCCGGCCGCTGAACTTCAGCGCTTGGTTCGAGTCCACGTGCAGTAGACGAACCTGCGAACAAATATATTATTAAATGAAAACAAGAATCAGTTTCACTGAAATCCAATTATTCCACTAAAACTAACCATGTTTGTCGAGATCCATGTATTGTATAATATTCGCTGATGAATAAAAATTATCTTATCTTGAGCGCCATGAGAATGATGTCATAAAATGCACAAGCCAAGTCGACTTGATCAATTCTGTAGTTTGGCCATGCTTTTGGTGTTTTTATTCCATACGGATAATTAGCACTTATCATATTTACTACCGAACAACAATTATTTTAAAAACTGTGAAAATTCAATCAGTAAGAAATCTTATGTGGCGCCTTTCAAAACATCCAACTTTATCAGAGCCAGTAGCCTCCTATGATTCAATTCAAGCTAATATTATTTACGTAAAGTACTCACACTGTCAAGTATGTTTGACTTGGTGATTTTTATGAACATTTTTATTGAACGTTATAGTTCAATTTATAGTAATATGTACAGTTAATCATGAATCTCCACTTACAAAAGTATAAAACGTGTAGTTAGCAATCATTTAAAACCTGTTCTAAGAGTGAAAGAGTAATTGAAAAATAAATAAAACTCAAACACCCTTTTTTTGAAAACTTTAAAAATGATAAAACACACATACATGTTTCGGGATCTAAGCCCATTTTCAATGTGGATAAAAATAGTTATCAAAGAGTACTATGAGAGTATATTCCATTCACGATGGCTTGAGACGAGATAAACAAAAGCTCTGCATGTGTGTGTGCGCGACTGGGGTGGCTTCGTATTAGCCACGACATAAACAAGTCACAGCAATGCCAGAATCCCGAATTTTGTTGTCGGGACTGTAACCAAAGCATTGACACAAAAACGTTTATTATAATAGTTTGTTCATTTTAGGTTCATGCAGTCGAGAGAGAACCGAAACAAGCAATTTCCCAATGCGTATCTATAAAAAAGATTACTTAAATATACTTATTCTGAATTGCCTACATCAAAATTCGGGATTTCGGCATTGCTGTGACTTGTTTATGTCGCACACAAACACATGCAGAGCTTTTGTTTCTCAAGCCATCATGAATGGACTAAAGACATTCGCAAAGCTCATTAATCACCGACATATTGAAATAGTCTAAGCTGTTTCTATTTCTCATTAATTAAACATTTTGAGAGCATTTAGACTTGGTTTAGGTATTTTTAATTGGAATGAATGGAAATAAGTAATAAAACACAGAGTCTTAGAGAGCCAATAGTTATTTCCCCCCGATTTTTGGCAACCCCACGTTGCAAATTTTGTGTCAACGAGCTTCCTTTCTTTACGATTGCGTATCAAATTGGAACCTTTGTATCACTACTGCTTACCAGAAAGCCGTCGTGTAAAGAGGCCTTTCTATCTGAGGCCAATTATTGGTATGTGAATAGATCTTCAACGTTAAAACAAAATTTTATTGAATTTGCAACTAACCTGTGATTCAATGGCATGCCAATCGTCGCCCACTTGGTCCCTGTTGGTGATGTCGACTTTCCACAGGTTCTGCGCTGGCATCGAAACATTGTAATCTATGTAGCAACTCACTTCCTGCAACCAATACGAAAATTATCATTCAAGCTGTGTCATTAGCTGTCGCCAACGTATACAAATCTATATAGATATGAAAAAAATCAAGGAAATTACCAGTTCCATATAGAATCACAACGAAAACTATTTGCGTGAGAACTCGTATATCTAATTGTAAGTGAGGTCTAGATTCAAGACGACGATTTTGCATTTCTCTTCATGTTTGTTTGTTTGTTCCGGATTTACGACAAAACGCGGTGATAGATTCTAATGAAATTTGACAGGAATGTTCCTCTTGAAATTGCGCGTCGATGTGTATGTAAGGTTTCTTGAAATATTGTATTTTAAGGCTAATATGAAAGGAAAAGGGATTACCTCCATGCTAAAATATTACTATATACATTTATACTTCTGAACATAGGAAATTTCACACTATAGATTTATTCATGCTGAACCAGCTGTCGAGTTTATTATTAATTGTATTAAATAAATAGATATTCTTTAATGTCATAGAATGATTTTACACATTATAGACAACGTCATTTGTTTATATGAGACAATAATATATTAAGTATCTTAATAACATAATGTCAGCTCTTCAAAATAAAATAAAAATTTTAAACATTGAAAGAAAGAGTTTTTACAGCACAATTATAATCCATACTCAATTTTATATTACATACACATAATTTGATTCTGTTCATGTATAATTTTTCCAATTTATATAAAAATAGTCATTTACTCTGTATGGTGTTTCATTTATTAAAATTCCCTTCGCTTTCATTTGACGCATGCAATTAATGAAACTTGAAACTCAACATAACTAAGTATTCCCTTCATGAATAATGCCCCATCCATGGGTGACTTCGTAAGGTCTACTGTTCACAGAACTACTATTTATCTAAGGCATATTTCTGGATAGTTGAAGATAGGGGTCAAGTCGATCAAATATATGCTTACTCGAAGAATCTAATAACAGAGTTGCTGAATTTCATGAAGTCAACTTCCAATATTATAAAATAATGACGTAGTCTTGCAGTTATATAGTATGTTAATAATAAGTTGAAATTCAATCATTGAACTGTGTCAACTGTTTTTCTAAGATCTATTATTAATTTCAATTTTGTGACTTCAATATTGTCTAAACGTTTATCATACATTGTAAAATGTTTTATGTATATAAATTAATTTCTATTTCTAGATGAATTCGATTCAGTATAAAAGTCGGCCCACTCTTTGATAAGTCTGCTCTATAATATTTTGAGTCTACAGATTTTATTGTGTTTTAGTCTATAAAAATGAGTACTGCAGATGTTTCTGTTGTCTAAAAAATTACTTATTTAGATTCTTTATTGTATTGTGTTAACTGGCTTACATGTCAAATTCTGATATTGTATTGTGAAAGATAAAGATATCATATTCTAATGACGACTGATCAAAGTGTGGACCGACATGAAGTAACGATTAAGAAGGGATTCCTAACAGACGACGCATCTATAGTCAGCCCAAGCAACGAAGACCCTCTGGCAAGATGGTAAAATGACTCCAGCTCGGTCAAATTGGTTCACAAAATATTGATTTGGTCTCAAATTGTAGATCAGAATGTTTCCTACGATTGAAACCAAATCAATAATTTTTGAAGCCATATTGTCCGAGCTGGAGTCATTTTTTCATCTTGCCAGAGGGTCTTCTTTGCTTGGACAGACTCTACTCAATGAATACGATTTGACTCGTGTACTCGACCCCTGTCTTTGCATATTGGTATACAAATGTTGATATGAAAATGTTAGCCTATTCGTTCATTGATTTTTGCATATTATACCTGGTTTTGGGGCGACATAGGAGCGGCCACGTCGTGCGAGTTCAACGCTCTAAGCGTGATGCCGTGAATCAGCTGAATCACGTCTCCGTGTTTGATCGGTACCACGGGTTGTGACACAAGCAGATTGTCCTTCTTAGGCAGGCGCACTATCCACCAGTTGTTCACGTCCTGTGCAATCGTAATATTAAAAATTAAATCCATTTACAAAACAATAATACTAGTTACAGCACAAATGTTAAGAAATAAGCTACTAGGTGCAGTTGAAGCCTCAAAGTCAAACGGTTTCGTGTGCCTCTTGAACGTGATGTAACCTAGTAACAGCTGATGTGAAGCATCTATAGGGTATTTTGATTTAAACAACACCATCCAGGAATAGCTGAATAATTATTGTTGATAACATCAGCTATTAGAGCGAACAAGGATCAGACAAAACCGGGTGACATTTACGAGCTCCACTCTTCACCAGCTTTTCCTAACTTTTTGGCGTCAGCTATAAGGCTGAGGCCGCACTGCCGGTGGGTGGAGCCTGGAGGGTGGAGGGTAGTTGGTAAATCTATAGAACATACACACCATCCACAGTAATACATCGTATGAATGGTATGTGTTCAGCCGCCGTCTTGAAATTCTTAAATATGGACAACATAACCTCAAAAAACAGTATGACGTCATACCATTCATACGATGTATTACTGTGGATTGTGTGTATGTTCTATAGATTTACCAACTACCCTCCACCCTCCAGGCTCTACCCACCAGCAGTGCGGCCTCAGCCTAAGAGAAATCAAAAAGTAGATAGCGATAATTTGTTTATACGTTTTTGAATTTCAATACTGTAGCACAGAACATTTCTGAAGGTTAGAGTTATTAATCCAATAATTGAAAATTATTAAATGACTTTGAAACAGTTACAGAGCAGCAGCGGTTAGTTGAAGTTGAAAATTCTTTCAGACCTATTCTGTACTTTTTTTGAGGGTGATGCCCACATGGACTTTTGGGCCTGTGCTTGGGTAATGGGAAGGATGATGATGAGGGATGAGTGGATCTACTGCTTAAGGTGGGTTCCGAACCACCGGAAAGCGATTTTTGAGACTCATAAATTAAATTCTGAGGAACCGGTCACCAGTACAACAGTGGTGGCAGAGGCAAGTCTCTTATCTGATTTTACCGATTAGACGCTCTCTACCACTGGGACAAACCGCTTCCCTTATTGGTTGTTTATGGTTTGAGTATTCCAAAATAATGGGCAAAAGACTTAGTTGGAGTTGAAAATTCGTTTCTTCACTAATTTCAAATTCATTAAATCTCCATTAATACAGAACAAATTCACTTGAAACTGTTGCGGAGCAACTAATTTATTAATCTATTCAAAGAATGAATTTAATCTTCTAGGTGTTATGATTCTTTGTAACCTGCTTGAATTGAATTTTTGTGCAATTTTTCAGGAGGACTGAGTCACAGTTTACCCTGAATAATTATCAAAAATATGAAACAAACTGGTTACAAAGAATCATGAAACTTTAAAGGTTGAATTGATTACACTTCAAACCTTGTTTAATCGATTCCTCGACTAATAAAACATAGTATTTTGAATATAACTCATAATGTAGATACTGTTATTTTGCTTAACACGGCAGTATAGTTTGAATTAAATCGATCAATTTATTAGTTTCTCAAGTCACCTTGAAACTGTAGCATGTGACCTGCTGCTGGTGTGAACTGCCCCGTTTGTCTGTGTACTGCACTGGGTAGACGTGGTTGTGCGAGTGCAGCCAGCACGCTCGGCCATGCGTGTGTCTCAGTGTGATATGCGAGCCGTGACTCACCAGTAGAGGCTGTCCTTTGGTTATCGACGCTAAACCACCCTGGACAAATATATAAATTCTTATTAATAATTCACACTGAACGGATTTTTACAAACACATTACTAGAGCAAACTAGAAAGAACATGTTTACATGTTGTAAATGATAAATGATAGTTTGCTTTCTGATTTTTTCGTATGGAGTGTCGCAAAAGTATAGTCTGGTCGAGCAAAGAAAACACTCTGACAAGATGGGAAAATGACTCCAGCTCGGTCGAAATTTTTTCAAAAATTATAATTTTGGTCTCAAGTTGTAGAGAAGAATGCATTCTACAATATAAGATCTACAAGATAACTTGAGTCATTTTCCCATCTTGCCAGAATGGCAAGAGTCATTTTCCCATTGAGTCATTTTCCCATCTTGCCAGAATGTTTTTTTCACTCGACCAGACCCTTTAATAAACTTTTATCTACGGGTGTATTGAAAATTTCCTATTCCAGTTTTACAATTGAAATCGAAATGACTACCATTTCAAAACTGAATCTCAGAACCGTGTCGTAATGAACGTTTTTCGATACAGGAGGAACTTTTCAATACAGTCCAAATTCCACTTTATGATACATTCCTTGTTTCGTTTCGAAATCAGGTGATAAAAAGTAAACAGTGTTCAATTAACCTCAAAATCAAAACTGCGACTGGGATTGAGTAGCCTACCAGTATTTTTTGCCAGTATTTCAATTTACATATTTGAATATTTAACTAATGTGAATAGTCCAAAGTTTAAATAGTTTAATATACTACTAACTTTGTTAGTGAATATGTTAATAACTTTCACTTTTACAACAACTCTCACGATTTTGTTACTTGTTGAATGCGTTTGGTGACTGTCCTGACTGATATGTTATTTTTAACATATTTAACAAGTAATAAGTTGATTATCATAACAGTTCAAGTAGGATGAAGATAAAAGAAGTTGAATAAACGACGGTATGATGATTTTTATAATAGCATACACTTACAGATAGCTTGATACTGATGGTCTATAGCTTGATACTGGTCTGATACTGATAACTACACTGGTGGTCGTAAATAAAATAGTGTATGCAACGGTTGTATTAGGCCTTTATAGCATTCGTGAGATATTTAGAGCACTCGCTTCGCTCGTGGCTCTAACTTACATCTCACCTCATGCAATAAAGGCTCCCATTATACAACCGTTGCATAAACTACTATAATAACCTTGTATAAACTACAGTGACAATATAAGTACTTACTAATTAATCATCCATATAAATTGAGGTTCAGCATAGTTTCTCTTTTCTAGAAGATAACTATGTTACCGTATGATTCGGGTTATTATGTTGATAAATAAATGGAATAGAATGATTGCAAATCACAAAAATTGATCTATTAAAATATAATAGAATTTTATAGGAAATTTTCACTTGTAAAAACAATATAAATTTATGAAACAAGACAATTTTTGTGTAATTACTGATGAAAAACTTGAAATTTTTTAGTATAAAACTAATATCAATGGTACCAGTAAAATATATCTTACATAGGCTACACTTATTTATGATAAGCTAGATGTTGTTCAAGAGCATAATCAATCTATTAGATAAATCATAATGAATATAAACTAAACTATTATTGTACAAACAAGACCTTGAAACAACAAAAGCGAGAGATTCACCAAAGTATATTTAATATTTACTTACTCTTCAAAGTCAATATGTATACATGCAATAAAAAACAAAGGTTACAAACTCAAACACTGAGTTACAATAATAAGCCATGTATATTAAGCAATAAACATTCAATCATGCAAACCAAAAAATATCATACAAACACAGTCTCCGAAAGCAAGCGGTTTAGATTTAGTACGATACATGCAATATTATTGAAGCTCAACTAGACCTATTAAAAAAGCTAAAAAATTGTTGATAAAGTTATAATCAATTTTCAATACAGAATAGCATCACAAAAGAGGAAAGAAACAAAGAATTTGAAAATGAGACCAGAGAATTCACGATACAAATGAAGAAGTTGAGAACAAACAATTGAGAATCAAAATCAGAAAACTCTATTCGCAACAAAGAAAGTAAAAATGAAGAATTGGAAATCAAAACTAGAAAAATCTAAACCGCGATACAGTGGAAACGAAGAATATAGATATCAAGACTATACCCTATTCACGATCACTTGAGACGAAATAAAGAAACTTTAAGCATGTACAGGTAGCTATTTTTGTTTGAGCTTGAGGAAAAGCCAAGAACTGTGATTGACTACAGCTGTTCGACTGCGGCCGAACGTCGTATGAAGTAATACCTCCCTTTACCCGCACACACGCGCAAAAAATTTGTTCATTTCGTCTCAAGTGATCGTGAATAGGGTATAGTGAATTCTCCATTTAGAGCATGTTATACAAGCAACTATAGAACAGGCTCTATTTGGTTGGAGTACAGATTCTAACGAAATGATCCTGACTGTTATTGATCCTCAGCTCTGTTAGGACAGTCGTTGAGCGGTCTGCAAAAGCGTATCAAGTCAATAACGATCTAAGCTAGACTTATTCGTTCTTACAGACCGATTTCAGATTGTCCTGACAGAGCTGAGAACAGATATTTGTCAACCGCCAATTAAATTTTGGTCTACTATACACAAGCAACTAGTCTGGTCAAGCGAAGAAGACATTCTGAGGTGAGGAAATGACTCCAGCTCGGTCAATAATGGTTCAAAAATTATAAATTTGGTCTCAAATTATTGTAGAACAGACATTGTTTCATACAATATGAGACCAAATTCATAATTATTGAACCAATATTGACCAAGCTGGAGTCGTTTTCCCATCTTGGCAGAATGTCTTCTCTATTCTACGTCTACAAAGCTATAAACTACGGAGCAGGCTTACGTAATATACAAAATTCAATATGTTCATTCAAAATTTGTTAATTTAAATTTGTCAATTGAAACCTTGTAATTTGTTTGATTAAAACTATACTATTACTATAGTCTGGTCAAGCAAAGAAGACATTCTGGCAAGATAGAAAAATGACTCCAGCTCAATCAATTTTTGGTTGACTTGAGTAACTTGGTCAACAAGTTACAAATTAGCCTCAATTTGGTCTACAATTTAATACCAAATTTATAATTTTTTGAACCAATAGTGACAGAGCTGGAGTCATTTTCCCAACTTGCCAGAATGTCTTCTCTGCTTGACCATACTATAAAAATTGTTAAATTAATTAATTATTCATTCAAATATGTCAATTTATTGCAATCCTGTAACAATCCTTCAATTCTATTCACCTCCAGACTGGCCTGAAACGCACTGGTCATAACACTATCGTGTGGCCCGGCCTTGCTCAGCACGGACAAATGCACGTAGAAAACAGCAAAGTAGACGGCCAGAAACAGCGCCCCGGTGACAAAACACTGAACTAACGCGTTCCAAATCAACGCACTATCACTGATCAGCCGATTGCCCAGCAGAATCCAGTAGTCCCACCAGAGCAGTGCCATAGCAAGGCAACACGAGAAAAATCCCACATACTTAACGCTGTAACACAAGTTGCATTGTATTTTATGGCAAGAATTGGAAGAATTAGTCAATAAATTACTGCAAAATAACATGGGATGATTGGGTTGACACCGAGTTTGTTGTGATTCGAGTTGAGAATCATTTAAATGAACACAAATTCAAATTAAGAGTATTTTCATTTCAACACAGATGAAAACAGATAAGGCGAACACCACTGGCGGCTCGTCAGGTGAAGTTCCCGTATCTTACACTTTACAACACTTCACCTTTTCCCAATGCACGAGCCGCCAGTGGTGAACACAGATATGAGAATAGATAAAGTCAACATGAAAAATGATCATAGTTTAGTTCAAACTGTATTTAAGCAGTTTTATACCGTATTTTGAAACTTCTCAGCAGGAAATATGAGGGATAAGACTTTAGAAAATATATAAAATCCTACGTAGAATGAGTATTTTGGTTACAATAATAATGATAATTTGCAAAGTAGTTTTGGGCTCCTTGATTTGAAACTATGAGATTCCACATCTTTATGGAACTGTCATTGTGTGTAAATGGTTCAATTTACTTTCAAGAAGATTCAAAAGATGATAAATGTATCAAAATTAACACTCAATAGTATCAATAATGATACAAGAGATTTCAATCCGATTGTTTCAGTTGTTATGTGTATCATATTGTGTATAAATATTTAATTCTTATGTAACTTGAAAGTGAATTATACCATGCATAATAAGAGAATTTTCTTACATTATTTTCAATTACAATACCAATATAGTTTGAATGACCAATCCAATAGTTAAACAAAAAAACAAACAAAGAACATTAAGCACACACTGATTCAAAGTAATAAAATCAAATAAACATGAACACATTCAACATAAAATTGAAATCCTCTTACACTTTCCCAAACTTGACACACATTAAAATTCACACACATTTAGAAGCCAGTGAGCCCCCAAACCATGAACCATAGAAAAATGTATTGACCCCAAATATTGAAAAATTAGCTCCAAAAATAGAATAAATACAAGCTCCAAAGTGGAAATAAGCCCGTTTCATATAATATGACAACTATTTTGTCGAGAATTTTTCTTTAATATTAAAAGTATTCAACTATTTATGAACTTGACAACAATTCTCCCCATTTTAACAAAAGGTATAGCTGACGCCAAAGAGTTATACGGTTTCGTCTGTCTCTTGTACGTGATTTAACCTACTAACAGCTGATGTGAAGCATCTATTCTCTCCTTAGATTTCAAAAACATCATCTAGACATAGCTAAATGACAACTGTATGGCAACAGTAGTTCAACAAAAAATTCAGTTTAAACCCTATTGTCAACAGTAGTTCAACAAAAAATTCCGTTTAAATGATCATCTGACTCAGATGAAACTGATTATATTGAATCCGACCATAGCTAGATTTAAACATAGATTCATTTAGTTTTAGGTGTTATTGATAATACGGACCTAACTAACAACATCAGCTGTTGGAGTGCACAAGAAGCAGACTTAACCCCCTAACCTCTTGGCATCGGCTGTACTGACTCCTCGACGTAAACAGCATTATATATGGTGTTGTGTATCCATTCTTTTTTCCACTTTGAAATTTAAAACTCAATAAAAAACACTTATAAATGGAAATAAACTTACTTAGTAGTAGTTACTATAGTTTCGGCCTGTTGTGTGGCCATCTTCAGACTGAACAGTACACTCTGTTCAAGGTTATGTTGTGGAAAGTGGTTGGAGGAAAAGGGTGGGGATAGTGGTGTGGGGGTGTAGTTGTTATAAGGGTGGGAACCACCCTTATAACAACTACCAACTTATACCAACTATCCCCACCCTTTTCCTCCAACCACCTTCCACAACATAACCTTGAACAGAGTGTACTGTTCAGTCTGAAGATGGCCACACAACAGGCCGAAACTATAGTAACTACTACTAAGTAAGTTTATTTCCATTTATAAGTGTTTTTTATTGAGTTTTAAAGCATTATATAGTCTGTCCAAGCAAAGAAGACCCTCTGACAAGATGAGGAAATGACTCCAGCTCGGCCAATATTGGTTCAAAAATTATTAATTTTGTCTCAAATTGTAGAAAACATTCTTCTCTAAAATTTGAGGCCAAATGTATCATTTTTGAACTTATATTCGCCAAGCTGGAGTCTTATTTCCAGCCTGGAAGAATGTCTTCTATGCTTAGACAGACTATAGAAATCATTCAGCTCTATACTGACTCCTTGACGTAAACAGCATTATATAGTCTGTCCAAGCAAAGAAGACCCTCTGAAAAGATGAGAAAATGACTCCAGCTCGGCCAATATTGGTTCAAAAATTATTAATTTGGTCTCAAATTGTAGAAAACATTCTTCTCTGGAATTTGAGACCAAATTTATAATTTTTGAACTTATATTCGCCAAGCTGGAGTCATATTTCCAGCCTGGCAGAATGTCTTCTATGCTTAGACAGACTATAGAAATCATTCAGCTCTATACTGACTCCTTGACGTAAACAGCATTATATAGTCTGTCCAAGCAAAGAAGACCCTCTGAAAAGATGAGAAAATGACGCCAGCTCGGCCAATATTGGTTCAAAAATTATTAATTTGGTCTCAAATTGTAGAAAACATTCTTCTCTGGAATTTGAGACCAAATTTATAATTTTTGAACTTATATTCGCCAAGCTGGAGTCATATTTCCAGCCTGGCAGAATGTCTTCTATGCTTAGACAGACTATAGAAATCATTCAGCTCTATACTGACTCCTTGACGTAAACAGCATTATATAGTCTGTCCAAGCAAAGAAGACCCTCTGACAAGATGAGAAAATGACTCCAGCTCGGCCAATATTGGTTCAAAAATTATTAATTTTGTCTCAAATTGTAGAAAACATTCTTCTCTGGAATTTGAGATCAAATTTATGATTTTTGAACTTATATTCGCCAAGCTGGAGTCATATTTCCAGCCTGGCAGAATGTCTTCTATGCTTAGACAGACTATAGAAATCATTCAGCTCTATACTGACTCCTTGACGTAAACAGCATTATATAGTCTGTCCAAGCAAAGAAGACCCTCTGACAAGATGAGAAAATGACTCCAGCTCGGCCAATATTGGATCAAAAATTATTAATTTTGTCTCAAATTGTAGAAAACATTCTTCTCTAAAATTTGAGGCCAAATGTATCATTTTTGAACTTATATTGACTGAGCTCAAGTCATTTTTCCAGCCTGGCAGAATGTCTTATATGCTTAGACAGACAGACTATAGAAATCATTCAGCTCTACAATTTGAACCAATATTGACCGAGCTGGAGTCATTTCTCCATCTTGTCAGAATATCTTCTTTGCTTGGACAGACTATAACTACTGACTCCTAAATTGAATTATATCATTTTCAGCGCCCTGTAATGTGATTAAATTAATGTTTTGAATTGTTTGAATTAATGTTTTGAATTGAATTATTGTGATTGAATTGTGTTTTGAATAATGTACCACAGTGCCAGCGTTAGTGAGATGGATGCCAGCGATAGCCACAGCCACCACTGCCAGCTGTAAGCCTGCTGCCGCATCTTGCGAAACCTCAGCACGCAGAACATGCCGTACAACGTGAACACCAACAGCATTGACTCCATCAGCACGAACCTCGACTGCGTCAGGACTGCGTTGTCTGAAACACGAACACAAGATTTTGGATTTTGATTTATTTTCAATCGAACAAAATTCATACTATTGGTACAAACATAGATGAAGGGTATGCAGTCTGTCCAAGCAAAGAAGACAAGCCAAGATGAGAAAATAACTCCAGCTCGGTCAATATTGGTTTTGAAATGATAGATTTAGTCTCAAATTGTAGGAAACATTCTGTTCTACTATTTGAGACCAAATCTATAATTTTTTTAACCAATATTGACCGAGCTGAAGGCATTTTCCAATCTTGCCAGAATGTTTTCTTTGCTTGGGCAGACTGTACGACCATAGAGAAAGGATAGTTGAAATTTATAACGCTACAAGTGATGATGCTACAAAGCAAGAAATAAACTAGAAATAGGAAGACAGATTAACGTTTTTTCATTCAACTAAATGAAAATATTGTAGAGAATGCCGAAAAAATGATCATTTTATTGTAACAGAAGATGCTGAGCTCAAAATTAGATGAGCTTACACGGCTGTCAGGTTGAAATGTGCCTCTCACAGCAGTGTCCTCTACATAGCAGAAAATAAACTAGGAATAAGAGAAGTCATTTATGTTTTCTCATTCAATTGAGAAGGAATATTGTTGAAAATGCCGGAAACATTATCATTTTATTGTTACAGAGGATGATATTCTCATAATTTGATGAGCTGACACAACGGCCAGGTTGAGATGTGCCTCTCACAGAAGCAATGATGCTACATAGAAGAGAAAAAACTAGGAATAAGAGTTTTCATGAGTAGTAATTTCTACGAAAATGCCAAAAAAAGATCATTTTATTGTTACAGGAGATGCTATGCTCGTAATTAAGCTAGGATTTGGCTGGTACGGAACGTAACGACCGGCGGTCGTGTTCGATCAGCTGTAGCCAATCACAGCTCTTGTCTTGTTTTGTATTGACCTTTAGATTTAATAAGAAGAGCTGTGATTGGCTACAGCTGATCGACCACGACCGACGGTCGTTACGTTACGCACCAGCCAAATCGTACCTTTAGATGAGCTGACACGACTATGATATACATAACTACCACACTTGACAACTATTCAACAGGTTTTGTGTGCTTCTACAAATGTCCAAGTCTCTTGTGAGCTTCTGAATATGTAATTCCATATCGCATATAAATATGCTGACAAGTATTGAAAAGTATGCAAATAAATCGTGGAACATCCCATCTTATGTTAATCACGTTAATTAATAATTGCATAGTATATGGAGAGAATAAATGATAATTTCATATTTAAAAATGATAATATGATAACTACATTTGTTATTATGTAGGCCTATATTTTATGATAAGCATTCCTACTATAAAGTAGTAGTTTGTTCTAGTGGTCCTAAATATTTTGACTTATTATGAAAAACTGTTCAAACTTCCATTAAGTATATGTTAAGTTGATGAATAAAATAAAAGTTGATGAATAAATAAATAATAATTACCGCACAGTATGAGGAAAGCAGCTAAGGCCGCTGTCCACTGTTTGCAGCCCAACTCCAACATGAAATGATAGACGGAGGGCACTAGCAGACTGCCACAAGCTGCAGGCACAAATCTCAACGCAAATAAAGGAACTTCCTCTTTGTACGGACTGCCTATTGAGTCGAACTTGAAGTTTCCTGCAACGGAACAGTATTATTTAGCGATTTCATGAGACTACTAACAAATATATGGATTGCATGGGAATTTTTTCCTTCCTTGCTAACTTCACTCACCTTTAATCACCTATAATATTTTAGCCTATTCATTTTCTTGTAATTTACTTAAGTGAAGTAACCCTATTGAACCATATAAATGTTTTGCAAAAATTTGGTAACTATTTATGACAATACTTGTTCATGTTTACCTAGGACATGTATTGTGGAATAAATTTTTTTTTTTTTGAGAAATGCTGATTGAAGTGTTAAAAAGTTTTTGAAACCCTTCAAAGCATAATAAGTGAAATGCAGGGTTGGGTTGCAAGCCTTTTATCGAGCCTTAAGGTAGGTTTCCATACTAGGTACAATAGTGGAACGGGCACATGTTCTTAAGTTGCAATAGAAACACGGAGCTATATAGAACAATGCATACTGGTCAGCAAACATTTTTGACAGTTGTATTTTGAGTTTTAGATTGTTGGATTTATAGAGCATCCTAGAGCATTTGACGAATGCTCTAATGCTGAGGCCGCAATGCCGGAGAGTGGTGAGTGGATGGTTTATCTATAAACACATGATATTACGTCATACTTTTTTCAGGTTATATTGTGAATATTTAAGAATATAAAGATGGCAGCTGAACACTATACAGACCATCCACCCTCTTTGCTATCCACTCAACACCCACGAGCAGTGCGGCCTCTACTGCGTGGCCAGGTACAACCCGTTGCACACATTTTACTTCACTTGTAAACATTGTTAATGTATAATATGTCTTTAAATAGAATTAAATAGTTCTTATTTTTTATAATAATTGAGTACTGACCATTGAATCCTGCAATATATGCAACGGCAGCAATCAGCTGTTTCCCAAGAGGCGGGTGTGAGTCAAAGAAGAACGTTCTCCTCATGTAGAGACTGACATACTTTCCGTAATGCAATTCATCGAATCTGGAAAAATATTAAAACATTAATTAGAAAATTTAAGTCAGTTACAGTTCACGCAAACTGAAAAGACATGTCGTTAGAATATAATTGTATAAAAGTATAGAACAATGTTCTTTATACCTCAATACACTTTACAGAGTAAAGCAACGTTTACACCGGAGTTGATAACACAATTTTCAATAATTTTTCCATAATAAGTTATATGTAAGTTATAGTGCTCCTTGTGCACTCCAACAGCTGAATAATTATACCTCTATAATTATAATTATATAAGAGAAGCCTAATTTATAAAGTCAAGATCAGAACTTGGCAAGAAAGTTGGCAAGGGTGAGAGTGAATTGAATTTTCATCCACAATTCATAAAAAATTTTCGTCTTTGAGCGGTTTCCAATTTTTTGTATGTAAAATTGCAATTTCTATGTAAATTCTTGTGAGTTATGGCTAAACTTACACAATATTCCTGGGCTCCTCGAGTTTATAGAACCTAGTAACTACAGCTGCCGCAAAAAGCATTGAAGAGATAATATCGATCTCGATTTTCACTTTCAATGGTTTTTTCTGCTCCACTTCATCAGAGCTACTCCCGTGTGACGTCATTGCTTCTTTTTCAAACGAAATAGAATCTTGATCGCTTATGGACTCTCCGTCACCCTGAAAAACGTAAAAAAACTGCATCAGAGTACTCAAAAGAAAATGTTGGTTGAAAATTGTAGACAAGAGAAGAAAATACAACAACTTGTACACAATACAAGACCTTATTTGTAAATTATTTTTCAATTAGATTATTTTATTTGTTAGGGCCTACAAACTTACATAGTGAGAAATCCTTTACATGCACAATAAGTAAATCGGCAATGTTTGATGAGGTTGTTATTTTCATAGCTGAGTTCGGATGAGAAAAATAATGTAGACGATAAAAATGTATCCACCTGCCAACCTACCTGGAGTCAAATTACGAAATAAACTCGGAAATTTGACTCTAGGTAGGTTGGCAGGTGAACTGCACTTTAGGCGATGTCGACTGAATGTTTTGAACTTCTGGGATAATGTTGGAATGTTTCAACTTCTTGATTAAACTTATCTTAAAAATCCATCACTGCTAAGTTAGATATAAATTTTGTCAAACCTACACCTAGAATCGTTTATGATTCCAAGGACCAAAAGAATCTCTTTGGAATTTGTTGAATTAACAGGACAATCGTTAATGTTACTTCCAGTGAAATTTAATAGAAAAAATCCTAGAAAATATTGAATTGACAGAACTAAATCTAAGATTACTTGAAATATTATTGTGGATACTCTGATTACATACCGGTACTTTTGTATTAAAAATACCTTTACATTCTTATTTAATGCAGAGATACTGTTAAGTTGTTTAAGCAACTTAGTTACCAACGATAAGCGAATCAACAAACAATAGAGAAAATCTTCACTCACCTCATCCCTTTGGTATTCTGGTGAATTATCAAGTTGATCGCCATCAGTCAAAGTTTTATATTTGGCTGTATCCTCGGTTGTTTTCTTCTTTGAAAATTTATTTTTCAACCCTGATTTACTCTTTCTTGTTTTGTTTTCTTTTTCAACTTCCATCTCCTACAAGTTCCTATCGATGTAAAATTATTCAACAAGTTACTCAACTGCACATGGTAATTTAAAGATCATAGCACGAGTAATCATTCAGAACAAGAGGTGTCGCATACATTTTCATACTATATAGTACATACTCAACTTTGCTTTCAAATAGTTTATAAATAACGAGAAACAGGGTCATCGGCACTAACGGTACTTCAACATTCCTGAGTCAAGGCAAGATTTGTCAATGGCAGTCTAGTTGAGAAAACGTTTCTACTTACATTTCCTATTCACTAAAAATCAACCACCATTCCAACAACTTGAAGTATTTATTGATAAATTTTAGGTTTTAATGGTAAAATTTTGAAAATATAACCCAAACCTCAAGTTGAATCTAAACAAATCCAAACACCATCAGAGAAGTGTCAGCAACAGCTGATTTTATGACATTACAGTGTATAATAAAAAATTCAATTATCCGTTACAATCTATTTATTTTACAAATTTATAATAAAAAATATATCAATTTTCAAACTCGATTTATATATTACGGTGGATAATATCTCCCAAATAAAATATGAAATAGTAGAATCACATCTCGACTATTTTATATCGATTACAAAAAAGTTCAGGTTTTACCGCGAATCTCGAAAACTTTTAGGTTATGTGTATGTTATGATATGATTTGTGTTCTGTGTTGTCAAGAGAATAACAGTGTGATTATTTCAATTTCAATATTTGATTTATTAAATTAGTATTAATAATAAAATCAGTAACATCCAATTTTGGTAACCATGTCTGAGTCAGACTCATCTGGGGTTTGCCCCATGTGCGATAAGACATTTTCATTGTCAACTCTAGAATCGCATGTGAACAAATGTATATTTCTCTCAGAAAAATCAAATAATGCCCCCAAAAGAATTTGCGGAGAAATGAGCTCAGAAGCTTCGCTGTTTTCTGCTTGTAAAAAAGCGAAAACTGGAGAAAACTCACAACATAAACAAGTAAGTTATTTAGTTCAAGTTAGCTACTATACATGTACATCAAGTCGAAATAAATATATTATTAATACATACTAATATAATTCAACACGACATCATTTCTATTTCAGGAGAAGGAGATTTCATTTCAATCATCAGTTCCGTTGGCAGAGCAAATGAGACCAACTACATTAAAAGACTTTATCGGCCAAAATCAAGTACTGGGTGAAAACAAAATATTGAGATCTTTGTTGCAGCAGCAGGATATTCCTAGCATGATCTTATGGGGTCCTCCTGGATGTGGAAAGGTAAATAATTTGAATATATTGTATTCTCCTATTTTAATCAATTAAATTCCATGAGATACTTCCAGTCTTCATCCTCGACTGGGGGTACTAGACAGGTTGTGTCTGAGTTTCAAAAGAAGTTGGTATCAGAATTCAGAATCAACATACCTATCACATCACTATGCTACCACAGACTCTGCCGCTCCTAGCGTCAGCTTGCCATCGATGGCAAGATGGTCAAACCTAGAAGGGTAAATGGTGCATCTGACATTTTATAAACATGCATCTGACATTTTATGAAAAATGTTTTGTGACTTCTCGTTCAGCTACTTATTACTTGTTTAGTCTTCTCCGCAGAATCGTCAGCGATATTTTAAAGCACTCCTGGTATCCTGCAGGAAGGTTCTGGATATTCATCCTTTTTCGTTGTTCCTTCTTGGCCAACAACTATGGTGTCATGAAAATGAAAATATTCTTTTTAGGCAGAGTTAGGACTAGGAAGTCCTTTCTACCACTCAACCTTATCATCATGTGTCAACCGTGTCATCAGCCTAATAGTACTTTTTGCTTCCAGACAACATTAGCGCATATAATCAATAAGATGATTCAAGAGAATACGTCCAATCAAACCAGATTCGTCAAGCTATCTGCAGTCACGGCGGGTGTTAATGAACTAAAAGAAATAGTCAAAGTAGCAAAGAATGAGCTTCAACTATTTAAAAGGAGAACTATTCTATTTATGGATGAGATTCATCGATTCAATAAGCTACAACAGGTCAGTCAATGTAGATGAAAGACTTTTATGATTCACTAATTTTTCTTATTATAAATAGAATTAATTCTTGGAAAAATTCCACTTTTTATTAATACTATTGAAGTGAATTGTGGTACTAAGCACAATCAAACATTCTCATATCAACTCTTAGAAGAAATTTTGAGAGAAAATCACATTTTTATTATATTTTGATGGTTCATTAGGATAGAAGCCAGTTCACATGCCAGTACACGCCGGTACACCGTACAGGTTGCTCGTAGGACAAGCAATAACAAAATATCAAGTACCTAGACACCCTACTAAGCCTCCTTCAATTATACCAATACTGTAGCCCCTGAATAGCATGGAAAATTCCTTACCGTAACCTACTTTCTACATTGTTATAAAATCAGCACTGAATTTCTTTTTTCTAAAACTTTTTGATAAATCAATTACAAAAATATTGAATTATTCACATTTCCTTACAATAGTTAGCTTCAGAGAAAATTTTCAACTGATTCTATACTACATTTTCAGTGAAACTTTCAATTAATGAATATCAAAGTACCCTTTTTAAATATTTAGATCTTCATTAATTGAAATTTTGATAAATACAGTAGCCCTAACAAAAAATAAGTATTACTTGTTTAGTGTTTTGTATGTGGAAATTTATCAACTCCACTATGTCGTACCATTATCTAGAGTAGGTTCAAACTGTAATAATCCATAAACTATTTCCATAAATTATGCGATTGATTTCAAAACCTCTTAGTGCAAATTATGATAACATAGCCGTTTTTCTGCAATCTACATTTCTTCCCCCAAACTATCACAGATAGGAAATTCTAACTAGTCAGTAGATAATCTTCAGAAATTGAAATATTCATAATTCAATTTCCAGGACTCATTTCTTCCTCACGTGGAGTCCGGAATTCTAACATTGATTGGAGCAACCACCGAAAATCCTTCGTTCAGTTTGAATTCGGCGCTGCTGAGTCGGTGTCGGGTGGTGGTACTTGAAAAGCTGAAAACTAAAGAACTGTTGAGAATACTGAAGAGAGCCGCTGAAAAGCTCGATTGTCTTGTCATTGATAGTGACACTGTTGACGCGGAGAGCAGCTCCGAAGAGTCGGATGGAGATTTGGGAGAGGAGAATGGAAGGTGATGATAATTTTTTCAAGTTGAATATAAGAAATACTGTAGTCGTTCTCCCACGCTTATAATGGAATAGGGTGGCTTTTTTTAGTATATGTGAGGGTGATATTGTGGTAGTTATCCAAATTAAATGAAAAGACAAGATGTTTTCAAACTACTGATTTATTGAAAAATCGAAATGCCGGTTTCGGTTGTTACACTATTATCAATCTCTGGTAAACTCTGGAAATTTGGTTGCTCGTTGGAGTAAGGGTGCATTCATTGTGGGTTAAAATATGAAGATGTCCATGAAATCATATACTTATTTCCATTTGTTTGATTACTCAAGCTGATTCATGAATATAAACTTTAGTGGCATTTCCATTTTCGTCTTCATCTTCATCTTTTAACGCACTTTGTACACACTCTTAGTGAATACGCAGTCTGGAATAGTCTGTTCAAGCAAAGAAGAGCCTCTGGGAAGATGAGGAAATGACTCCAGCTTGGTCAATATTTATTAAAAAACTATAAATGTGGTCTTAATAGTAGAAACTGTTTTTCTACAATTTGAGATCAAATTGATAGCTTTTGAACCAAAATTGACCGACCTTGAGTCATTCTTTCATCTTGCCAGAGGGTCTTCTTTGCTTGATACTACCTTCATGATAATAGAATAATAAACGTAATTTACGAACCATTTCATTTCTCGAGATACAAGATGAGAGATGACGAATCACTCGCAACTTCAAGTATATGCTCCGAACCCACGGAATTCAAACCTCAATACAATTCTGTCTGATTTATATCTGGTCTGATTTAGTATTTTAGAAATCATAATTCTCAATTACGAGAGATGAGTACAGGATCTAGATCTCATATGGAATTTGAGAAATCGTTTTTTTTCATTGATGAGAGATTAATACCGCGCATATATAATTACTAACTTTTAATTTACTAAACTTACTGTACCGTATTTGTCTTTACTTAATGAGGCAATTTTCTTCTTTGAAGAGCCAGTCCACCCGTTGTTGATGAAAATGCAGAGCACAAGTTCACCATCGAGGAAGACCTGCTGATATGGTTGGCGAAAATTTCGAATGGCGACGCAAGGATAGCGTTGAACAGCCTACACATGGCTCTGCAATTCCAGAAGGATGAGGGAGATAACAAGATCAGCATGGACGACATAAAAAATGGCATCAAGGTATTTGTTATACGGGTATATATTAGGGTATATACAAGGTATATATTACGATCATAAAATTTTTAAAAGATCCTAGATTTTTATCAGGAAGGAAGGAAGCATGCTCCTCAATACCTGACTTTGGATATTCCTCAACCAAATTTAAATAGAGGGTTTTGACGAACGCCTGCTATCTCTTTTCCTCATATTACAGTTTTGGACTATTGTATAAATTGGTAGAGGAGCAGTTTTGGGCATTAGCTTGTTGCACTCACCTATGTGTATAATTATTGAATAAATGTTGATTCATTTCTTTCATTTGTTGACATAACGCAAATCATAACATAATTATGAACTAAAACTTGGCTAAGCCTGTACTATTTCTTCCTGAATTTTGATGAATTATCTTATAGTCCGAACCAAGGTTATGTACTTTTGCAGCACTTCACACAATAATTACTTGTTCCAGGAATATATTAGATAATTATCAATTTATAGTAATAAGATGATAAACCAAATAAATCAATGCACTAAATTGTTGAAAATGCACTAATTTCTTTCAAAATTTGATATCGAATTGAAATTTTTATGCCAAAATAAATACAATGGTGATGATTTTATATTTCTGAATTTCTAATGAAATGAATGAATTAATACAGGGTGAGCCAGAGAAACTTACTTATTTGAAAGGACAATAAAAACAAAAGTACTTTGATTATTGTTTCAATTTTTATTTTATTTGAGAATTCAATATCCCAATTTTGTTTTCAAGCAGTCTTGAAAATGATATCGGATAAATGGCGACCCTCATTGCACATACACTGATGAAGTTGATTTTTGAAATTTGTCTCCACTTTTTGCAGCATATAAATCGGTATGTTAGCAATGGCGTCACGAATGTTGTTCTTGAGGTGTTCTATGGTCCGTGGTCGATCGACATAAACCAAAGATTTCAAATAACAAGAAATCGACATTGAGTCGAATCTGTATAGAGTGTGTCGGCCATTGGAGATCGCCTCTGTGAGAGATAAGCCACTTGAATTTTGATAGCAATAAAATCGCGTTTAGTTGATTCTTGCAAAGCAGGCAATTTTTAGGGATGGAATTGAAGCTCTTTATGGAGAATTCGTCGAACAGAGGTGTCAGAAATTCCCGTAACAGCTGTGTTTTTGTTACCCGAACGCTGGGGAGAACGCACAACTGATTGCCCAACTCTTTAGATATTTTCCAGAGATTTGATGGTCCATTGAAGTCTATTTCTGGGTTCAGAGACGGTTCCAAAATGGGTTGACTCACGACAGAATCGAATTACGGCCAGGAACGAGTCTGTGAGGAGGAATTTCAAAGCGAGCACGGAAGGCATATTGCGTAGTGGCCATTAGAAAAGAAGCTATCGACTGCTAAGGCCCGCTGCTCTCTAGAGCAGAGCATGATGGCAACTGACTGGAAGGAGGAACAAACTTGGTAACTTCCCTCTTCAGTTGCACCCTCTCACGCCACTCTAACAGTCCAACTCACCGTGTGGGAATTTTTTAAAATAAGTAAGTTTCTCTGGCTCACCTTGTACAAGTCCTTTCTATTAGAAGTTTTAATTTGATACGTTTATCATCTCACACATTGCCTTCACATCGTCTGTGTGATAATTGTTTCATTGCATACATTGTAATTCAACAATAAATCGCTCTAAATTTACTTTTGCTATTTCAGAGATCACACCTGTTATACGACAGAAAGGGCGAACACCATTACTACACAATATCGGCGCTCCACAAGTCGATCCGCGCCTCCGACGACAATGCTGCTCTCTACTGGCTGACTCGTATGATGCAGGCTGGCGAGGACCCGCTATTCATAGCGCGGAGACTGGTCAGGGCGGCCAGCGAAGATGTCGGTAAGATACTGGTTTACTATTCAGTTTGAAAATACAGTAGACTCTATAATGAATTCATCACTATAGAGAGATCGTTATAAGGAGAGTCTTTTTACCACTGGCGGCTTGTATCCACGAAACAGGTGAAGTGCTGTACAGTATAAGATACGGAACTTCACCTGTTTTGGGCACGAGCCGCCAATCCTTTTTACTCGTGGAAGATCAAACAAACTTTAGCAAATCCTTAGTTATACAGAGTCTAGCGTAGTTTCAGTTATATTTTTACTTCAGCTATCAAATCATGGCAATTATGTGTATGTTCTGTCCAAGCAAAGAAGACCCCCTGGCAAGATGGGAAAATGACTCAAGCTAGGTCAATATTGGTTCAAAAATTATCAATTTGATCTACTAATCAGATCACATGTATAATTCTAGAACAAATGTTGACCAAGCTGGAGTCATTTTCCCATCTTGTCAGAGGGTCTTCTTTGCTTAGACAGACTATAGCCTGTACATTGTATAGTCTGGTCGAGCAAGGAAGACATTCTGGGAGAATGACTTCAGCTTAGTCAATATTGGTTCAAAAATTATCAATTTAGTCTTAAATTGTAGAGCAGAATGTTTAAATGAGTAGAATACGGTAATTGTAGTTTGAATGAAATAGCATCGTATTTATTTACTACTAAGTTATTCCACTGTTATTGATATTGAATATCGTTGACTAATAATTATTCTTCTTGTTTTCCAATCAGTTACAAAACTCTCCTTTTTGTCATGGAATTTAAAAATTTACTATATTAATTCAAGTATTGCTTATGCTCCGACTCAATCATACTTCTACCTCGTGTCTATTGTTTCCTAAATCTATTTTTGTTTCCCACGTTCCATGAAAAATTTGTCCAAACAAATAATTTAATTGATAATTTTCATTTTTCAAGGACTAGCTGATCCATCGGCCTTGTCAATGGCCGTGTCTGCCATGCAGGGCTGCCAATTGATCGGTATGCCAGAGTGTGATGTCCTATTGGCTCAGACTGCTGTCTATCTTGCCAGGTATACCAACTCATTAACTTGTTCTCACACGTTCAAGTTTCATACAACGCGATTTTTGGATGCCATTTTTTGATAAATTATACTATAGGTTGTACAGAATTAAGCAAAGACATGTCCCTGCGCACATCGTATGTTTGCCAAGCTTTATTCAACCTAATAAAATTTATAAAGAAATCAGAAAACCGGACGTATAAAAATTGTGGAGTCTGAAACGTGACTAACACACAGCTTTAGACAATAATTAATCAACTTGAGTTGTTCATTCCTGTCAGAATATTCCTTCAGTTATAATTCCTTCAATAATAATTAATCAACTTGAGTTGTTCAATCATGTCAGAGTATTCCTTCAACCGACTAATCTGTGGTTACAGAGCTCCAAAATCGAGAGAAATGGACCGAGCCCTGGGCAATGCGAAAATGTGCATAGCCAATCACGAAGGCCCACTACCAGATGTGCCACTTCATCTGAGAAACGCCCCCACCAAGTTGATGAGAGAACTCAGTGAGTTGAATATTGCCTTATAACATTTTTTTATGAAAGTTTTATCCTATTGAAACCACCAATTGTTGTAATCTAGTCCAATGAATTGCTTCTTCAATAACTACTCAAAGTTATAAATTCAAATTTATTTATTTCAAATTAATACAGTGAAAGGAGAGAAAAAACAGGCGTTAGCCCAAAACTTCTTCTACACCAACTTTGATTAAAAAGTCCAAAGTCAGGTTATGTTCCTTTCCACACTTTCCACTTCACACAATTTTCACTCAGAAAAACATCATAGAGAATTTTGAATTTAGAAGGTTTACAGAAGAAATAAATATAGAAAATTCATTGAAATTTGTTTTATATAGTCTGTCCAAGCAAAGAAAACCTTCTGGTAAGATTGGAAAATGACTCTAGCTTTGTCAATATTTATTCAAGAATTATTAATCTTGTCTTAATAGTAGAACAGATTGTTTCCTACAATTAGAGATCAAATTGTTGATTTTTGAACCAATATTGACCGACCTGAGTCATTTTCGCATCGCAAGAGGGTCTTCTTTGCTTGTACAGACTATACTACAATAACTACTAGCAGTTGTCTATTAAAACTGGTTTAAAAGCAATGAAACTTGAAGAATGCTCAAAATTTTCGTATCTATTTCTAAAAGTGCAATCATGATTCATTAAAAATAATTTATGATTAAATAATTATTAATGGTGTGTATCCATTCTCTTTTCCACTTTAAAATTTAAAACTCAATAAAAATCACTTATAAATGGAAATAAACTTACTTACATAGTAGTTACTATAGTTTCGACCTGTTGTGTGGCCATCTTCAGACTGAACAGTCTGAACTGAACAGTTCAGTCTGAAGATGGCCACACAACAGGTAGAAACTATAGTAACTACTATGTAAGTAAGTTTATTTCCATTTATAAGTGATTTTTATTGAGTTTTAATTATTAATTTTAGTAACGAAATCGATTTTTT
Organism: Sogatella furcifera; assembly: GCA_017141385.1. Classification (NCBI taxonomy): domain Eukaryota; kingdom Metazoa; phylum Arthropoda; class Insecta; order Hemiptera; family Delphacidae; genus Sogatella; species Sogatella furcifera. Next base: position 56,677,653 of record CM029547.1, on the reverse strand, counting down.
TAAGAATCACCATCGTTATGAAGCAGTTGTATTATTTAATAGTCGCGATTACAGAGGGACTGATTATACAGTCTTTTTAGTCGCTATTATAGCATTATTATCAATAATAAAACTTAAATCTCATAGAAATTTACAACATCAATGATAAATTACCGTACTAAATTCAATAAACAAAACATAATAACAAGTAATTGAACAGTCTTTCAATGTGAAAAATAAGGGTTTTATTTAAAATCTACATGAATTTGAATCTGATGAATTTAGCCGGATGAGACTGCTCCATTAGGGCTCCCGTTCACTGACAGTTCGACAGTTCACAGTCCGCAGTCCAACTATCATCCTGCTGGTGTACAGCCGGTTTCTCCATTCACTTGCAGTGGTTGATTGTCATAGTCCGAAGCTCCAAACAGTAGATGAGAGCCCCCCCCCCCCTCCCAGATATTAATAACAATTCTATGTGAAGGATTGATTCACTATTATTCTTGACAGTGTTTTTGTTTTCAATTTCATCATTAGAATTAACACTTTTCACCTTTCAATTGTACTGTGTTATGCAGAAAGGAACCAACCCACAATCAGCTACTTTTGAGATATCGCGTACCAAAGATGAAACTGCAATAATATTTCCCATTTGATTATCCAATAAGATATTCTGATTTTGGGAACGTATTTATGCTCTTAATATCATAAACTAGATATTAATATACAAAAAAAGCATTAATTTCCCATTTTATGGCATTTTATGTGGGTTGGTTCCTTTCTGCAAAACACATATCCTACTTTATGTGTTATGCAGAAAGGAACCAACCCAGCACATAATTGCGTTAGGAACCAAACTAAAATTTTTGTTTTTTCAGAGAAAAAGAATCATATGAGGCTAATTTTTTTTACTTATGGATCAATATTATGAAGAAAAGTGTTCTGTCAAAAGTTCCCACCCCCACCCATCTTGCTACCCCCTCTGCACCCCTCAAAGTTTCAATTTGTAAGGGTTTCTTACATTGACTGTATCTCAGCATTTATTGGAAATAAGAAATCGAACTCTTTCTCATTTTTCAGTAAATGAAATTCTCTTTATTTTATGTCTCACCATTTCATTGTAGCTCCTGCGGTTCAAAAGTTATATAAATGGAAGAATGGCGGGATTCCCTAGATTTCTGCATGAAATTTCAATTATCTTCTAAATGAAAGTTTACAGAATGATTCTACTGGAAATGTATCTTATGAAACTTGTAGAACTTTTCAAAACCTACATTTTGAATGATAGAAACATAATATATTTTTCTGAAATTTAACATAAGTGTAAGTCAGTTATAAAATAACTGATAAATTAAAAGCACTATCTCAGAAGCGCTTGGCGGATAGACTGATATTATGGTCTATCAAGTGAGTACTAAAATACCCATTTTAATTCATTTAATTTCAAAATAATTCATTCGGGGAAATTTTATGTAGTTGATTTTCTCCCCATTGATAACTAGCATGTTGATGGCAAGTGTCCTGTCTGAAGTCCCCACACTACCCCTATTTTCAAGAATTCTTATATCACATGTGTCTCGGCACTCTATAGAGATGAATAGTTGAACTTTGTATCATTGTTCAGTGAATTCAATTGGTTTCAACTCATAATACATGTAATATTCATAATTAAACTCTAGCTCTTGAAGTGAATGGTGGATATTCATGGAAGAATGAATGAAAAACGATGTTTTCAGCCGCTAATTTTCATTATTTTTCAAATAAAGGTTTACAGAATTGTTCGACTTCTGTTCTACCTATGTGGGCTTCCATCATACTTCCATTACATGCAAATAACTCCTGAACCACATGAGCTATAGTGAAATAGTGATGACATAAAAAAGTAAATTCAATTTTCTAAATAATGAGGAGAATTTTTATATCTTATCTTCATTGGTTGCTGAGATTCATTCAATGAAAGAAATCCTTGCAAATGGAAACGTTAAGGGTATGTTGGGAGGGAAGCAAGACGGGTAGGGGTGTGGAATTTTGGCAGAACACTTCTCTGTATGATAGTAATCAATGGTTAGAAAATTAGCCTCATATGATATTTTTCTCTGAAAAAACAACATTTCAGTCTGGTTCCTAATTACAGAATTTCCCATTCCATGAGGGGTGCAGAGGGGGTAGCAAGATGAGTGGGGGTGGGAAATTTTGACAGAACACTTTTCTTTATAATATTGATCAATGAGTAAAAAAATTAGCCTCATATGATTCGTTTTCTCTGAAAAAAACAAAAATTTTAGTTTGGTTCCTATGGCAATTATGTGGGTTGGTTCCTTTCTGCATAACACATAAAGTAGGATATTTATTTTGCAGAAAGGAACCAGCCCACATAATTGCCATAGGGGTTGATTCCAGTGATTTTTTTCCATCCAAAACAGTTACCTAGGGGTTTATCAACCCAAATATTGAAAAATCCGATTTTTTTATTTTTGTGGATTGGTTCCTTTCTGCATAACTACGTCCAATTGTTGGCTGATAATAGTCTTCAATCAAACGGATTGCAATAATTCTTCTCATCTATCTTGAAGTTCATTTTGTATAATACTAGATTTATTCTCAATTTGATAATTTATTTTTCAGATTATGGAAAAGGCTACAATATGAGAGATAAGTCAGAGTCAGGACTTAGCTACATGCCTGAAGGGATGGAAGGAACTGATTTTTTCAAGAACTAAATAGTATACAATACCAGAATCAGTTTCTTCAATGAAATACCAAATGACAATATAGATTTTAAATAAAAACACTTATTTTCACATTAAAGGCTGTTCAATTATTGTCATTATATGTTTAGTTTATTGAATTTAGTAATTTATCATTGAAGTTGTAAATTTCTATGAGATATAAGTTTTATTATTGTTCCTGTTGTATTGTTTAATCGTTTGTATGATATTGTGTAATTATATTGTTGGTTTTAGTAATTAAAACAAGTGTGATGAAACCACGAAGGAAATGTAAATAAATTGTTTAAATAAATTTCATTCAAATTGTTGGGTATTACTTCCTTGAACTCATTACTTCAATAACTTCAATAACAGTTATGGTGTTGTGTATCCATTCTTTTTTCCACTTTAAAATTTAAAACTAAAAAAAAATCACTTAAAAATGGAAATAAACTTAATAATAACCTTGAAATAAACTTGATAACCTTGAACAGAGTTTACTGTTCAGTCTGAAGATGGCCACACAACAGGTCGAAACTATAGTAACTACTATTAAGTAAGTTTATTTCTATTTTTAAGTGATTTTTTTTAGCTTTAAATCCATAACAGTTGATAAAAATGTCATTACTCTATTCAATACGTTATATTCCTTAATGACAAATTTATTTAAACCTTTCTCAAAATTCCTTTATAAGCTTGTTTCGTTCACTTTGCAAACAAGTCTGTCTAGAAATGAATAAATTACAGTTATTCCAAATCTCTTGACCATGATCGAAGTGTATGAGACATCCACATCCAACATTATAGATTATATAGTCTGAATCCTAGAGGATGAGATCTTAATATAAAACTTCATCAGTGTTTAAAAAGTAGCCTACAGTGATGAGATATAAGTTAGTCATGTCGAGCAATAGAGACATTCTGGTAAGATGAAACTCCAGCTCAGTCAATATTGGTTCAAAAATTATAAATTTGGTCTCAAATTGTGGGTAAAAATCATGTTCTAAAATTTGAGACTGAATTTGTAATTTTAGAACGAATATTGACTGAGCTGGAGTTCCATCTTACCAGAATGTCATTTTCCCAATATTTGTCTAGATTGTTAGCAATTTCTATAAGGGATTGGTGAGATTACAGTTGACGCCAAGAAGACTGGGAATTTCGTCTACTTCTTGTATAGTCTGACCAAGCAAAGAAGAGCCTCTGGCATGATGGGTAAATGACTCCAGCTTGGTCAATATTGTTTCAAAAATTATCGATTTGATCTCAAATTGTAGGAAACAATTTGATCTACTATTTAAGACCACATTTATAATTCTTGAACAAATATTGACCAAGCTGGAGTTATTTTTCCATCTTTCCAGAGGCTCTTCTCTGCTTGCACAGACTATACGTGAGGTTACCTTCTAACTGCCAGCTGATCTACAGCATATATTTAAAAAGATTTTAAGCATAGCTTGATGAAAACTTTAATTGACAACATCAGCTGTTGAAACGCATGATGAGTACAGTACAGACGAAATTTCCTTACCTACTTTTACGCGTCAGCTATAGAATTAGAAAGTGATGAGTGGGTGTTGAGATTAGGAATTAATAAGGATTCCTATTATTACAAGGTGTAACTACTATAGATAGACTGGAAAACTTCAATAAAATAAAGTAAATGAAATAAATACTTCACAATATTGTATTCACAAAATTGGCAGTGAAATTACTATCTACTCCCTATCACTTGGAGGATTAAATATATTTATTTCTTACTTAGAGATAATATCCTACTCCCTATACCTTGAATTACTAATCTCCCATCCCTTCTCCTATGCCATCAAATTACTAATCTTTCAAAATCTTGAAGCTCATTATGGTGGCTATCAAGCTTGACAATGTGCAATACCAGCACGAAACAATTGTCAAAAAATTTAAGTAATTTCCCTGTGAAGTTTTTATTTTATTTTATTTGATACATCAGTGAAAAAAGATGGATAAACAATAACAAAAATAAGATTTTAATATAACATAAAACTGAATTTATTACATGATTGACTCTGACAAGACATAAAATTAAATTTCAAGGAGGATAATGATATTTATTCGAATTGGAATATTCAGCATAGGATTTATAACTTATAAAAACCAGTAAAATTAAAAGGAACAAACAAATATAATGGGGATGGATGTTGTCTGCCCATTCTGTAGGAACCCATGGCTTCAGCAGTCTACGTATCCTCCGAAAGACGGAGACAAGGACAATTTTCTTTCAAAGGACATTATTTGTGATGAATTTTTAGCGCTTCTTCTATAATTATGACTAGCGGAAAGAACCAGAAATGTTTCAGCGGGAAAGATGAAACGAAACGTCACGACGACATGGCAAAACTATCACACCGGATGTAGAATTAGTCTGTACAAGCAGAGAAGACCCTCTTGCAAGATGAGAAAATGACTCCAGCTTGGTCAATATTTGTTCAAGAATCATAATACTGTGCTCTTAATAGTAGATCAAATTGTTTCCTACAATTTGAGAACAAATTGATAGTTTTTGAACCATTATTGATTGAGATGGAGTCATTTTTCCATTTTGCCAGAGGGTCTTCTTTGCTTGGACAGACTATACACAGAGGAATATACACATTTTGAAAAAAGAGGGCATAATAAATCAGACTAGCGAGAGGAAAAGGAAGAGTGGGAGTTTGCTGCTGATGATGATGATGAAATAGTGGTTGGGGGTGGGGAGGGTTTTCTGGCGAAGGCAAATCTCTGATCTAGCGGAATGCACAAGTGTGCGGACCCCTTGATTAATGTTCTCATGTGAATGTTGTTTGTCGTTTACCCATTTTGATTCAGTAGTAATCGGCTATTCGAGGCTCTCAGGTCGTGTGCCAAACTCATAATAAAAAGGTTGAATATTCATATTTTTATCCGCAGAGTAGGCTGGTGGATTTTATATTGTTCTATGTTTTTCATCATATTGTAATTAGCCGACTTGTTCGAAACTTTTTTCTAGAAGTGATTAAGTTTTCAAAGTTGGGATTTTTTAGCTGAGTTTGAATTATTCAGGTCTATAGATTACATATTTTTTGCTCTGTTACTATTGAGATTTTAATAAGGTTTTTGAGAAAATATTGCATTTTGTAGGCCTACTCCAACAATAGGCTAATGTTTTAGTTTTAATAGTATATTCATATTGTATATTTTATTATAGAGTTTGGATAATGTTTTTTTTTTATTTTAAATAATTAATAATTTTATACATCAAAGTAGGTACCCTTTTTCGATTATATATTTTTTTGTTCATTCGCATTTTAAAATGACTATTAATAGTCAAAACATGTAATGCATTGAAAAAAATTATAATATAATTGAGAAAGGGTACTTTGATTAAAAACAGTGATAAAAGTAGCCCTGAGATTAAGGAAATACAAAGTTTGAATAATTTATAGTATTATAGATTTTATCGGCCCTATATTTGATAAGTTATCATTGTTGCTCTTCAATTGATAATTTTTGAAAAGTATTTATTTTAAAAGAAAATTAAACATTTTAGCCTACTGCTTTTCCAGATTTGACATGAGTGTAATTCCAACTTCATAATCCACTTTTAAGATAAATAACTTAATACCGTATATTATTGTTTTGTAATGTTATTGATATTATATATTTTTAAACTATTTTTCTCATTTCCAATTACTCCGTCGTTATTGAATGAAATTGGGGTAGGCTACACAACATTCATTTTTTACTATATAGTTCTCCCTTTGGTTGTAGAATTTACAGTTACACTATATGTATGTATGTACGTATTCAACAGCCCATGAAGCTATATAAGTTACTATATACACTATATATTACGCTATATATGGAAGATTTATTATTATTATTATTATTATATATTGCACTACACCAACTGCTGGATAAATGATCAATTATTAATAGCTACTCTATATTATTATAGAATAGATTTATCTTATATATACATAGACCATTGTATATGCAAGTAATATAATATACATTCACTTTGTCACTTCAAGTAATAAACTTAATCCTGGGTTCATCATTGCTTATTACTATATTATTATAGTTCAATATTAACACCATAAGAATTAATTTAATTAATTCGTTGTTTGTTTGTTTTTAAGGCAAAAGTTTGTGTATGATGTCTCGTTACTTGATAAGATGATTGCTAAATTCGTCTTGACCATCATCGTCCTTACGATCCTGAAACTGTCAGGATCACATTGTTTCCTGAGAGACTATACAACATTCAATAAAAATGTGACAGCAACTCTCAATAATCTACTTGGAAACAATCGTTATGATAAAAGGATTCGACCTGATATTGGAGGTGAATATCGATTGAGTTTTATTACTATACTTTGTTCAAGCAAAGAAGACCCTATGGAAAAATGAGACAATGACTCCAGCTCGGTCAATATTGGTTCAAAAATCATTGATCTGGTCTCAATTGTAGGAAACATTCTGATCTACAATTTGAGACCTAATCAATATTTTTTGAACCATTATTGACCGAGCTGGAGTCATTTTCTAACCGTGCCAGAGGGGTAGGGGGTGGCATAGCTGAGTGGGTTAAGCGCTGGCGTTGCAACCCAAAGGTCCCGGGTTCAAACCCAGGTCAGACCAGGAATTTTTCTCAGGCCACTTTCCCGTGTTTCGGATGGACACGTTAAGCCGTCGGTCCCGGCTGCCTAAAAGCAGTCGTTAGGTCTTTCTGAGGCCCTGAAATTGATCAGGAGCGACTTGAAAACTCTGACACCAGACCTGAGCCAGCCAGGTCACACGAATATTTATTCATTTATCATCATTATATTACACCAAATTTATTGTTTGTACTAATTACTTAGGAAGTAGCTTGTCAGATATTTATTATATTATACTAATAACTTGAATGTATTGTTACATTTTATGTAGATAATTTTTTTATGAATTAACTTAATTTCTTTTACTTTCAAATAATTTGATTTTTCAAAATAATTTGATGTTAATTTTATCTCCTCATAGGTCCTCCAACTGTTGTCACTGTACAGATGCATATCAAGAGCATTGGTCCAGTATCTGAAGTTGAGCAGGTGAGGAATAAATAAATATAATATTATATTTTTATTATTCAAGTTTCATTAACAATCTAAGTCACAATTTATCACCCCACATCTATCATTATAGGCCTAAACATTAGTTTCATTTATACAGTCTCTAAAGTGTTTCATTCAGTCAAATATATCGATATTTATTTTACATCTTATTCTTGTTTATTATTCGCCTCAAAGTTAGTTGTTAGATCCAAGCTATTTGAATTACTTAGCAATAATTAATAAAGCTATTTTGATTATAATTCTATTTTGATATTAATACACCTGCTCAATGTTCAATTTCCACTTTCCTGTACCTTCTATTTTCAACCTACTAGGTATTGTTATTCTCCTTTTGCCATTTTGGAGTAAAATGATAAATTAACGCAATTATGCAAGAATATTGTGATTTCAATTGAATAAGTATGACTTTCTGGGTTTGTTAGTAAATGAGTGTAACTTTTATGCATATTGCGCATAATTTTATTCTTTTAATAAGAATACAGTATATATAAATAAGCTCTTTTGAATCTGAAAATTCGGTTGAAAAAAGCGATATTTTATATTGATGACAATACAAATGACATCCAACCGTATTTCAGTTGTACACAATGGATGTCTACTTCAGACAAACCTGGTACGACACCAGACTGAAATTCAATCTGACCGGCCTTAACGAGTTCTCCATGTCTTGGCTCTTCCTGGATAAAGTTTGGAAGCCGGACACGTATTTCACGAATGGAAAGAAGTCCTATCTACATAAAATAACTTCGCCAAATAAATTTCTGCGATTTCGGCATGATGGATTCATGACTTATTCAATGAGGTAGGTAACTGGAAAAGTACCTAATTCAAATTATTACGGTACTCAATTCATTGAGGAAGCAGAAAATTATGTGATAAATATGAAAAAATATACCATTATTCGTAAGGCGTTTATTTGTGGGGAGACCCAAAAATATGGGTTCCAACTCACCAAGTTATAATAATAATAATAATAATATGATTGAAAACCTACTACGAATATTTTTGAAAAATTTTAATAACAGCCTCCAATAAAATACTGTTGTATCTTATAGTCTGTCCAAGCAAAGAAGACCCTCTGGCAAGATGGTAGAATGACTCAAGATCGGTTAATATTGGTTCAAAAATTATCAATTTGATCTACTATTTATATCGTTATTTATACTACCTATATCGTTATTTATAATTCTTAAACAAATATTGATCAAGCTGAAGAGTAATTTTCTCATCTTGCTAGAGGGTCTTCTTTGCCTTGGGCAGACTATTCAAGCAAGTACGGAATTTACTTGGCAAAAAATATAAAATCAAATAAATTTATTTATCTAAATAAATTTAATTTATTTGGCGTTAACGCCAGTTTTTCCAATAATTTGTGGTTTTTGTTTGATAATCACTTAGCATTGTTTTCTTAAAGCAGAAAGCTACAACTATATACATTTGAAAGAATTAAAGTGAATCTGAATAACTTTTCCATTTTGGATAATAATATTTTACTTGTCAAAATTTTCAGTGAATAACTTACATTTGATAAGCCTATATAGCTAGAGAGAATGAAAATCTACTAAATTCTACTACTAGTTAATAATTAATTAATAAGTATTATTATTTAGGCCTTCCTGTTTTTCTTAGATTGACTCTTTCGGCAACATGTAAAATGCACCTGGTAAAGTTTCCTATGGATGTTCAACGATGTCCTCTCATAATGGGAAGTTGTAAGTTTATCGTTCAATAATTATTCTTCTAGTTAATCAATTTTAAATTGGTTATTCAATTTTATAAGCATGATAATCTACATCCACACTATCAATACCTATCTAGAATTCATCAGAATGAATAATTCACTTTCATCTTATTGTCAGAAATTTTAAGAAGACATTGAATAAATGATTCTACTAATCAACATTACTGTATATAGACAGCTTAATTATTGGTATTAAAAAGTTTTTGATTGAACTACAGTAGAGGGTATGGTTTTTATCATAGAGATAGTATAATAATATATAGTCTCTATAGTTAGTTTTTATAAACGTATAGACAGTGCCTGATGTAATGCAGTAATATATAGATCGATATTCAGCTATAACGAATACCCAAATATGTTGTTAAATGTTGTGATAGTTGACAAAATATTTGTGTATTCATAAGGATACTTTCACGCAAGCACTGTTTTATTGTATTGGGCTCATGTTTTGAAATTTTTCCCAATAATTTAACACAATGTTGATTGTGATCTTGGATAGCAACACATGTAATTAATTAAGAGATGCGAATTTTAGGACATGAGGCTCGATACACCTGCAATAAGTACGGTATTGCAGATAATTATACTGTTTTTTTTGCATAAAATTCCATTGTAATAGCTGATGTAGCCTACCGCTTTGGAAATAAATTTGAACAATTAATTTAATAAAATAAATATAGTGGATGAAGGTAAGATGAATAAAATAAATTTAACTGTTTTGAACATTACAGATGGCTACACAACCAGTGACGTAATATACAAGTGGCATCCTTCGGGAGTTGGTCTGGAACCAGGAATGGAGCTGGCTCAGTTCGATTTGGATAATGTCACAATGAAGGACCACATCACCGAGACACGAGGAAGTGCTAGTGAGTGTAGTCTCTCGAAGCAAAGAAGACATTCTGGCAAGATGGGGAAATGACTCTAGCTCGGTCAATATTGGTTTAAAATTAAACATTTTGTCTCAAAATGTAGTGTAGAATGTTTCCTACAATTCGAGACCGAATTTATAATTTTTGAACCAATATTGACCGAGCTGGAGTCGTTTTCCCATCTAGCCAGAATGTCTTCTTATTTGCTCGGTAATAGTCCACTATATAGGCTACAAAGAACCAATAAAAAATGGAATGCTGGTATGCAAAAGATAATTTTATTCATAGTGAACCACACAAGATATAAAATTGATTGAATTTATTTCTTAAATCGATCAATATTATTTTTCCAACTAATTTTGGAATAGTTCCTCCCAGATAGTCATGTTAGAAATAATCGTGACAATAAATATAGAATTATATTTATTTTAGAAAATGAAGACGGCATTTCTATTTCAGTAGAAATAAAATATTGAAAGCATCTTTCAGCGATGAAAGAAAAGATGATAATGATGCACTTTACAAAGAAAAATCTATATCTATAAAAGCGAAATGGCACTGACTGACTGACTGATTCATTCATCACCAGAACTAAAAATCCACTTGACCAAATGCGTTCAAATTTGGCAGGCATGTTTAGTTGTACGTTTAGACCCGCGCTAAGAAAGGATTTTTGAAACTTCATATTTCATATATTCAATATTTCAGTTTTTATGAAGTTTTCAGCGTTTTCTTATTTTTTTCGAGAACCAATCGGTAGAAAATGTTGATATTTGGTGGGAAGGTTCAGATAAGGTCTGGAAATGTTGTGTTAAAATACTTTTAAACTCCGTTCAAGAGTACGCCAGTAATCAGCACTTTTTCAAAATTTCAAATGTATTATTGCGGGTTTCAACGTATTCCGCCTTGATACGACCAATCCTTACTGTAAATTCAATGGTTCAGCGAGATTATAGATAAACTAATTTAGAAGATATTGAATCAAGTTTCAAACTATGTCCAATATTATACTTCCCAAGGTTACGCTCGATATTGGTGTTCTACTATTTTTAGAGTTTTTCTTAGATTTTTCGAGAACAAATTGGCAGGAAATGTTGAAATTTGGTGAACAGGTCCAGATTAGGCCTAAAAATGCTGTGTTCAATGAATTTCTAATCCCTACTGAAAGGAATTTGCAGGCGAGCGAAGCGAGCCTGTTTGTCTCTGCTGACCCTGACAGAGGTTTTGCAGGCGAGCGAAGCGAGCCTGTTTGACTCACTTACACTGCCGATACTATTGTGGGTCCAGGGGGCGGGGCCCCCTGGCTAGGCGGAGAAGGCGAGCGAAGCGAGCCGGCCAGCTAGTACAATTATAACGATAATATTCATATTTATAATAATTGATATTTCTTTTTTCCAGTGGAATTTTCAGTAGTAAAAGCCACCTTCATTTTGCGACGTAACATTGGCTATTTTGTGCTACAAATGTATGTGCCTTGCATTCTGATGGTGTGCAGCTCGTGGGTGAATTTCTGGATAGACCCCGATTGTACACCGGCTCGTGTACAACTTAGTAAGTAGCCTCAATCAAAATCAAAATCAAATAGGTACCCTTTTAAAAACTTGAAAACTGTGATTTAATACTAATATTTTTGAAGTTTTTGAAAGGGTAAGTTTACTTGATTTTTATTCTTATTCATTACCTAACTTAGTACCTACCCAAGTATTTTTTATCTTTCATATTTTTTGTAAACTTGAAAACTGTGACTTAATAATAATATTTTTTAAGTTTTTAAAAGGGTAAGTTTACTTGATCTTGATTTTTATCCATTAACTTAGTACCCAAGTATTTTTTATCTTCCATATTTTTACAATATCATTTTGTCTTTTTTCACACTTTTAGGGTAGCTTTCTACAAAAATTGATCAACTTTTGAAGCCTTTGTGTGGTCGCATTCATTATTATGTGTTTCAAATGAATAAGCTATTCAAACTAAATTTCCATTTGAATTTTTTTAGAAAGTCAATAATTTTAATAGAGTTGAAATATTATTTTGGGCAGTGATAATTTTAGTAGTATTGTTGAGTGTCTAATGTATAAAGATTCCCAGAATTTTTCACTATTTCATCGATAATATAGGCCTAGAACTGTACAATCATAATGAAATAGAATCACACAGATTTTGTCAATTCAACAATCTATTATTTGTGATGCAGTACCATGATATCTTGGCCAAACGGTCACATGAATAATGAATAAGTTTATTTATTGTCTAAGTTTATTCATCATATAAAACTAACTAAGCTGATGAACTTGAAGATCTGACCAGTGTGGCCACAAAACAATGGTTTTAAACACAAAAACTAAAGTAAGTTACCGTATTATAGAATTATTGACAAAATGTGTGTTTTTATTTAATTATGGTAGTTAATTTCTACATTATCGATAAGATAGTGAATATTCTGGGGAATTTTTATACAGCAATACTACTTAAATTATAACTACTCAATAAAATATTATAATTATCAACTACTGGTACCGTAACCTACTAAAATGAATGTTCTTTGTAAAAATTTGGAAGGATATAGGACATTTGGCTCAACAGATAACTTACGATATAGAATCTGTCCAAGCAAAGAAGACCCTCTGGCAAGATGGGAAAGTCTTGTTCGGTCAATTTTGGTTCAAAAATTATCAATTTTATCTACTATTATTTGAGACCGCATTTGTAATTCTTGAACAAATATTGACCAAGCTGGAGTCATTTTCCCATCTTGCCAGAGGGTCTTCTTGGTTTGGACAGACTATAAGTTATTGTACCCAAAATAATATTTTAATTATACCCTACTAGAATTATTAAAATAAATGTTCTTCGTAAGAGGATGGAAATTTCGAAAGATATAGGACATTTGGCCCAACAGATCTTAAACATTGGACATTTGGATAAAGTCTTAACCTATTGTTAGAAATTGTTTACTTTTTTGCAGGCGTCACTTCGGTGCTATCAATAACCACAATTGGTTTCGTGGGTCGCTCAGCGCTGCCCAAAGTGCCCTACCCGACAGCACTCGACTGGTTTGTCATTCTCTGTTTTGTGTTCGTGTTTGCCGTGCTGGTCGAGTACGCTGTCATCAATTTCATCGACAAAGTTACCGACGACATAAAGAAGATACTGGAAAACAGGGAGAAAAAGAAAAAGGTGGGGATTATGTTTGATGTTATTATGTTTATCAGTTTATGAGTCATATGCATGTACTTTAAACACTTACTAGGTCTTTAGTATAATCTTTCATATATTCCAGATTCTGAGAAAATTTATTTCCAGTCTTGAAAAGGCTTCCATAACTATACAAGTCGCGGGCACAAGATGCAATAATAGGAACACACGTAGTTGTGAACTGATATTGATAGAGCTGGAGTCATTTTTCCATCTTGCCAAAATGTCTTCTTTGCTTGCGAAGACTATACCTGTACTAACAGCTGATATTCTACAGCATCTATTCTCTCCCTTTTGATTTCAATAATATTATTTAGGCATGACTACATAACAGTTCCAATTGACAAGATCAGCTGCGAGAGACAAGGAGTAGACGAAGTCGCCTATAGCTTTTAGACGTCATGGCAGCTATAGGCTAATGGAGTAAAACACATGAAAATAGTGCAATGGAACTGGAAGAACAGAGATACCCCTCATCCAAGGTGTATAGAATTGTAGAGGTGGGGCAGAGTGAAGCAGCTGGCTGGGAAAGCTATGATACTATAACGTCACAAAGTTCCTCCTAGTCAAAAAATTAGCATCGATTTCCCTATCCTTAACGAAAAATCGTACGTTTTCTCCAATTTACGAAATACAGAATCGTTTTTGTAAAAAGATGAATCTCTTATATGAGCTTAAAGAGAATTCCAAGACCTACAGCATTTTGAGTGATTTAAATCTAATTTATATTTTACTCAAATTTAACATGGGAAAAAATTCGTTAACGTGTATCGGGAATGCTCTGCAGCTGGGCCAATTCAATTAAGAGTAGCAATGCTATTATAAGATACATTTATAATATCATTGCATTCGATAGCATTGCTATCAGCAAACTCTTATGTTAAATTATTTTTTCTCGTGTTGAATTTGAGTAAAATGTAGATTAAAATCACTCAAAATGTAGGTCTTGAAATTCTCTACAAGCTCATATAAGAATTCTGTAAATTGGAAAAAAGCTTACGATTTTTTGTCATGGATAGGGAAATCAATGCTAAATTTCTCACTAGAGGAACTCCGTGACGTCAGTATCATAGTCAGCTGCTTCACTTTGCCCCACCTCTACTATTCTATACACCTTGCCCCCCATCACCAAAACTCATAGACGTTGCCATTTTGTCAGGTGTATTTTGAAAATTATCAATTTTTATTGGTAATCAGCTGAATCAGCATGAAGTCTCAATGGGCTATTTCCATACGTTCACTCTACTGTACGGTATGAGGACATTCTCGTGTGGTGTATTGACTATTGACATTCATTTTGAGTTTGTAATTTGAATTTTGATACAAAGTAACAAGTTTTTCGTCTCATTTCTAGGAAAAAGAAGAGAAAGAAGCCAAGGAGAAGGAGGAAGACACCGCCAGCCAAGAGATAGAGGTACACACCGACCCCAGTGTTGCCAACGTTGACAAGCCATCATCAGTCGCCGACTTTTTCGACCGCCACGCCGATCTGCAGAGCATCGACAGACGCTCCAAAGACAGCAGTACACTGTCGGACCGTTTCAACATACAACCTGTACCGACAATCATTGTACAAACTGAAACAGTTACTTCGAACTCGGAACTCCGACAACAGTGCATTATAGAACAAGCAAGCATGGACATTGACTGTGAAATTATCATGGGGAAACAGTCGCCCGATGTTGACCTTGACAACGAATTATCTTATCCAAGGTCACCGAGATTCATCAGACGAACCCTGACTGTGCCGGTGAGAATTTGGCGCGAATTTAAATTTCTACCAACGGAACAAGACGTGTCGGAAAGCAAGGGAGAGAAGGAGAAATTCACGAAAATTGATAAACGATCGCGGTTCATATTTCCCGCGTTGTTTACTATTGTGCTATCTATTTATGTGCTGCTGTATACCTATGTTATTGTCGACAACAAACTTTATAAGGAGGATTGATCAACACAATATCTATCTGGTCGAGCAAAGAAGACATACTGGCAAGATGGGAAAATGATGACTAAAGCTCATAATAAATTTTAAAAAATCAAATGAAAAATAAAAACATTTCAGAATAGTAAATTCCAAAGAAAATAGATTGATTCAAGGCATTATAAAGATATTGACAATAATAAAAAACGTAAAATATCGAAATATTATTCTCCTAATAGAACAGACTTCAACAAAATTGGCGATTTGAGAACGTCTGAAAGCAAAACGGTTCAGCTGAGGTTTCTATCAACTGGATAAGTTGCAAACCACTCCAGACTGTTCTGACAGAGCTCAGCATCAATTTTGTCAGCGTCAATTTCGTTATAGTCTGCTATACGAGTTGTGGTGGTTATTGATAGAATCATATTCAACAAGTTAATTTGGGTTGCTCGCTGGAGTGAGTGATAACGCGCCGGTCTGATAACCAAAAGGTCCGGGTTCGATCCTTGAACGGGAAACAGATTCTGACCACAGTACAGTATGAGACGTTGAGTCTCATGTATGAGACAGTGAGTTAGACGTTGTTGTATGTTGGCTGGGTCACTCACTTCAGCCAACTTTATCAATGATTGGATAAATAAATATAATTTTATTGTCATAAAATACAAAAATAATGTATTATAAATAACTTTTAATACACAATGGTGTACTATCTATGTAGTATATATTATTATCCATGAAATAACGAGATCTATGATTACGAAATTATTTTATAAAGAAATATTACCGTTTAATACCGGCCCAAATGAGCAGTCAAACATAATAGATGAGCATTCAAACATCCGTTATATGATTAACAGTTGTTGAATCAAAATGGTGGATGCTACTTCTATAGTCTTCTAAGGAAAGAAGACCTCTGTCAGGATGGTAAAATGACTCCAGTCTGGTCAATATTCGTTCAAAAATTATAAATGTATTCTTAATAGTAGATCGAATTGTTTTCTACTATTTGAGATTTAATTGATAATTTTCGAACCAAAATTGACCGAGCTTGAGTAATTTTTCCATCTTGCCAGAGGGTCTTCTTTGCTTGAACAGACTATACCTTGGATTATTATGGTTGATAAGGCGGTCTAGTCTGTTGCTTGTACGTTCGAATTACTGACCTGTAATTAATATAGCTGACGCCTAAAAATTGGATGGCATCGTCTGCCTCTTCCACGTGATTTAACTCACTAATGATGCTGATTTGAAGCATCTATTATGTATCTTCTCATTTCAAAAACTTTATTTTTAGATGAATATCAAATCTGATTGACAACATCAGCTGTTGGAGCGCACAAGGAGTATAATAAATGAAACCGGCTATACTTTTTGGCGCCAGCAGCTAGACATTACAGCTTTGTAATCATAGTCTGTTCAAGCAAAGAAGAAATTCCGGGCTCAGATCGCAGATTACAACAATGTCCAGACAGAGCTCTACTTGTTTTGTCATCCATCGCAGGCATTTCAGACACAAAATCTAAGTTTTCAATAAAACAAAATCTGGATTCTTTACAATACCTGACTCCAACGTTTCTTCACCCAGGTCACCCTGGAAGGAACAGATGCGCGAGTCTTGTAGTCTGTTCAAAAATTATTAATCTGGTCTGAAATAAATTGTAGAAAACATTCTGCTCTACAATTTGAGACCAAATTCATAATTTTTGGACCAATATTTCTCCAAGCTGGAGTCAAATCGAAATTATTTCTCCAATTCAGCACATGTACACTCTATTGGGGTGGTTGTGAGTTCGTGTACAAAGTGTATGTAAGAAACGCTAACAAGTTGATCCTTACATATCAGAAATTGATCGCCATCTATAGTCCCAAAATTCAACTAGCTGTAGCTGGAATGAACTACCAAGGTCTATAGACCTTGGAACTGGGTAAGTTAACCGGCATAAGTTAGAATGAATACCCATAATGTTCTCTATCAAATGACACATTTGTTTCAGAAATCATGCAATGTGGCGGGCTAGACGTGATTCTGGCCCACCAAAATATAAATTGATATATATCATATTTCTAGTTGAACCCATGATTTGAAAGTTATATACGTTGAATACCCATAAAAACCCATAATTATGACATATGTTTGAAATTTTTGGTACAACATGGCGGGGCCAGCTTTACGCCGGTGGTAAGTTACTACCTGGAATGAACCGGTGCCTTTCGGTTCAAGATGTAGACTAAACGTCTTTCAAATTGATCAATCTCTGGTTTCTCGGCAACTCGCAATTTAGCGTAACAAAGAGGAAACTTAGAAATAACTTTATGATTAACTTACCTAACTTTTTGAGTGAATGGTAGTGGACGGCAAACTCCCGATACCGGCATTAATCATGCCCCATAAGAACAATGTAATTCTGTATTCAATCTCTTGGAGCAGGATGGAGCCGTTATTTATGGACAGAATTTCAAGTAGATATCTTTATAGTCGATTGGAAAGATAATTAAATGCATTAATCTGATTATAAATTTAATTATTTGATTCAATAATTTTAGAAATATCTTATCATTACTCAGTGTTATAATTAGCTTCTCTTGATATACAAGCATTGAGCATCATTCGTAAACATACTGAAGATAATACCCAGTGACTCGAATATGTAATTGTAACGAATTATTGTAAGCTTATGACACAGTACTGTTGTAGTAAACATCTGAATTCAATTCTTTACCCAGGCGGGTGAACAGCTAATCGTAGTTCTATCACCAGACAGAACTTTTGTTCAAGAGGGTTTTAAATAGGTCAACTTGTATTACTATTAAACAGATACATGAAATTCAGCAGATACCTTACAGATTATAAAAATAACACAGTTTGTGTGGCCACTTATTGATATTAAATGGCCTAAAGAATAAGGCCGGGCGTATGCTGGGACGCACGTGCCCAAATCTGTATGCTGTATCAATAATCTGTAATTCTTTATCGAGTCGATATTCACTCGTAGCAATCACTCAGCAGAAGCCAAGCTCATCAACTTGATTTTTGATCACTATTCATGGCAAAATTCCGGACACGGATCAAGTATTTAACTATTACAATATCTGTATCGATAGTCCAAAGAGCACAATCTCATGAATTTTTAAATATCAATTTAGTTTCTGTTTTTATAATAGTAAAATAAAGTTTATACTATTTGAGCGAAAATAACGATTTCAATATGGTCCGTATCGCCGCCACTGTACGCTGATGTTTCCATGGTCACAATATTAGTATACTACTAAATTTTTTAGCATAGATGACTTAGAATGCTTCTCTATCAAATCGAACCTAATTAACTTAAATAAGGCTTTAAAAACTGGTAAATATTCTAGTATTTTAAATGAAAGCTTATTATACTTATTCAGTCATATGCCATGCCGCCCATGTTGAAATAAATTTTTTAAACTTGGACTAAGTTCAAAATGCTTCACCATCACTAAAAAATGCCATAAAATGGGATAAAAAGCTATAATGATAATTTATTGTTGATTCTGAGTTGATGTTTCTAGCTCCTTCCCTGCAAAAACTCTCAGTCAAATACCAATATTTCAACCATAGTTTATTGGTCTACGAAACCTTGTAGCCCCGGCCGAATTTTGGTCTTCTTCTTATCCATAGCAACTTACATCAAAAATATCTTTAAACGGGTTTAAAGTATGAATAAATAAATTGAAAAATGGATTTTAAAATTAACAAGTTTGAGCCAAATTCCGTCACCCCATGTCGATATTTAGAAAATGTGAATATTTGTCAGCCAAATTCCGGACACCCATTTTTTATTTTTTGGATTACTGATATGCAATTTTCCATGACTTGGAATTGATAGCAAATATATTCAAGTTTGTGATGACATAAGAATACATAAATATTTAATTGAATATAGCCTATTAAATAGGAAGCTTAAGACACTCGCTCAAGGATGCAAGTTATATCAACGGATTAATTCCTTTCAAGTAGATATCAAGTCGATTAAATTTGACACATAATATGCATTAATTCTGATTATAAATTTAATTATTTGATCAATATTTAGAAATATCTTATCATTACTCAGTGTTATAATGTTTCTCTTGATATAAAGCACTGAGCATCATCTGAATACACTGAAGATAATACCCAGTGACTCGAAACGCGTTTAACGAACTTTGTAACTGTGACACAGTACTGTTGTAGTAAACCTGTTTATATCTGTCACAATCTTGAGTTAGTCTGGTTACTCCTTGTAAGCTGAATATGAGGTCCGTGCTTCAAAACTTGAGCATATTAAATAACTTCATGAAATTTACTAATTTTATTTGATTATTTTCATGAATAATAAACTATTATTTATTGTACTGCTACCGTAATAAACAGTATGTTACACTTTACAGGTAGTCGATTGGTGGAGGCAGTAGACGACATAATGTCGGGCGGAGGCGGTGAACGCGGGGGCGGCAAGAAGAAGGGTGGCTGGCGAGGTGGCACCACCGGATGGGAGGAGGCGGGAGGCGAGTTCTACCAGGAGAGCTATCCGGGAGGGGAGGCCGACATGGATCTGGCGGCGTTGCAGCGCGACCCGCACCACCTGGCAACGTTGCTGCCCAGCAAGCAGAATCGCAATGGTCAGTAGTCCATATCAAAGAACTCCCATCTGAATAACTTACTGCTCTTTCAATTTTTGAAAATCCTATGATTTAAAGAGTACAGTAGAAGTCCGCTTATCCGAGTTCCGATTATCCGAGCCGCCGGGTTAACCGAGCTAATTCTTGAGAGCATAAAATTTTTTAACAAGATTTTGACTATTTTTTTCCGATGAAGAACAACAATTAAAAACAAATTACAATCACAAAAGTAATTAATTGTAAGTAACGCATATCATTTTATTGCATCACAAATTACTGTTACTGTATTAATAAATTGTATTATTCAGATTCAATGCAATACATTATTAATAATTCAAACCTATTTCCTTCATCTTCATGTTAACCGAGTTTTTCGTTATTCGAGCTGGTCCCGGTCCCGTTTAGCTCGGATAATTGGACTTCTACTGTATCATTACCAATGTTTTCAAAACAAATTTTAAATTGTTCCATAGTTATTTAAAATAGTTATTTAATCACATTTTCTAAATTAATCCAGGATTTCCGTGGATGACATTGTATTAATTATACTGTAGAATGGTGGTAGCCTAATAAAAATTTGTATTACTTTCATATATTCTAATCTAGTAGTAGGCTATAGTCTGTCAAGCAAAGTACTCATTCTGGCAAATGAGAAAATGACTCCATCTCGGTCAATATTGGTTCAAAAATTATTGATTTGGTCTCAATTGTAGGAAATATTCTGATCTACAATCTTAGACCAAATCAATATTTTTGAACCAATATTGACCGAGCTGGAGTCATTTTCTCATCTTATCAGAGGGTCTTCTTTGCTTGGTCAGAATATATCTCCTATTAGAAGCTATTACCTATGTCAACGTTCCTATCTACATATATTTCTTAAAACACCCTGGTCAGGAAGCAGAGAAGGCATTCTGACAAGATGGTAAAATGACTCCAGCCAAGTCAATATTGGTTGGAAAATTATAAATGTTGTCTTAATAGTGGATGAAATTGTTTCCTACAATTTGAGATCAAATTGATAATTTTTGAAATTGTGAAATTCTGTCTCAAATTGTAGAAAACTTAACAACTTACAACTTGAGGCTAAATTTGTAATTTTTGAAACAATTTTGACCGAGCTACAGTAATTTTGTCAACTTGCCAGAATGTCTTCTTTGCTCGACCAGACTATATCTGCTATTAGAAGCTACTACATCTGTTAAAGTGTCTACCTAGTTGTAGATAGTCAATTGGTCTAGCTCAATTCTTCAAATTAAGCGTGTGTCTCACCGATTCTCAATTCTTAACCCCTCCCCACACTCTGACTAGTTTTTAGGTGGGGAGTATTGTTCTATCAAATTACTGTCTTTATATTTCAAATGATTGAAAATCATGTTCTTGTAGTATGTAATCAGATTGCAAATGGAATTTTCATGTTACGTAGGCTAAGAAATATTGTAAGACATGAGGTGATGATTGATGTATAGAATTACACTCATACTATTTATAGTCATTTGGCATACGGAATTAAATTGTAGGGAAATAGCTCAATGTCACCGACTCTCTTCAAGCTTCAGAAGAAAGCAATAAGATCAATCTGTAATGAGCCATCACTGGCAACTTGTAAGCCTTTTTTCTTGAACTTTGAAATGTTGAATCTTCGCTTTCCACTTATTCATATATATATATATATATATATATATATATATATATACGAATTTACATTCTTGTTATATATGAGGACGTATGTACACAAATATACTGAGAATGCCGAAATTCACTATTACAATACAAGAAGTAGGCTAAATACAGGGTGTCTCAGGAGGAATGTGCAATACTTCTCAGGCTGATTTCTTACACCAAGTAGACAAAAACGTTCCATGGGGCCAACCACCAACAACGCTTTGTTACCGAGATAAAAATGGCGGAAAATTGGTATTTTTCAAAATATATCTAATTTTTCTAATTTTTTAGAGGCTTTAGTGAGGTTCTAAAATAATCAATTCCTATGTAAAATTAGCTGAGAAATTCAATGAAACCAGTTCAAAAATTATATTTTTTATTAATGGAAGTTGAAGATAGTCGGATTCTGAAGAAAAAGTTGAATGGCGGCGATTGTGTAAATCTTATCCACATCTCAGAAATAGCGATCAAAAATCGCTACTAAACACAAATTTATTGCTTTTGCTATTTTTTGTCAATTTTGCGACTTTTGATCACTATTTGCTGAGATTTGGGTAAGATTTACACAATCGCCGCCATTTAACTTTTTTCAGAATCCAACTCTCTTCAACTTCCATTAATAAAAAATACAATTTTATGATTCCTTATCCAGTTATAACCCTTATTGCTGAAAAATGGCGTTTTCTAGCATATTTTTTTCAATTATCTCAATAACCGTTGAAGTTACAAACTTGGAACTGGTTTAATTGAATTTCTCAGCTAATTTTACATAGGAATTGAGTATTTTAGAACCTCACTTAAGCCTTTAAAAAATTAGAAAAATTGATATATTTTGAAAAATCTCAATTTGACGCCATCGTTATCTCGTTATCAAAGCGTTTTTGGGGGTTGATCCCATGGAACTTTTTTGTCTACTTGGTGTAAGGAATCAGCCTGAGAAGTATTGCACATTCCTCCTGAAACACCCTGTATATGAGAACGTATGTACACAAATATACTTGGAATGCCGAAATTCACTATTACAATACAAGAAGTAGGCTAAATATAAGGATTGACTCTCACCATTGGACTACTGCTCAGAAAAATTGGCGTTACATGAGTACTAAGCTATTTATTAAATCACGATTTGAGGTTAGTGATAGATAAAAATCATTTCAAGTCTTTTATAAAGAAAATACTGATTGTAAAGTGTTTCTCTCCTTTTGACGATTATTTGAATTCAGATTTTCCAATAAGTAGATAGAGTCAGAGTGTCAATAAGTTTTTATTAACTTACGTGTGTGCGAACTTAGTGTTATAGTATCTGAGATAATTATTGAATGATTCAAATGAAAGCTCCTGTACATGTTTCTTGTATAATTTGTACTACATGTTACCATATTCTTTTGTAATTTTTAAGCTACTGTACTGACGTTGTTATAACATTGTTCAATGTTTTCAACAATGAAGATTTTGATTTTGATTGTAACCTGTTGAATTTTTTAGAATAAAACTTTTTAATTTTATTTCAATTTTGCAGCCACAACCAAGCATCCGAGAAGAGATTCTCGAGCCAGCCTGAAGAGACGCACATCGACCCGCTCCAGATATCAGACGACCACTGTCAGACAGAGCACCACACAAATCAACGACATTCAGCTCTCCATGATGCCTGATCTGTCAGGTAAACAACTGTCGATACACTTTTCCTGCTTTGAATCCTGTCCACACTAACATATTTTTATACTCCTGTATATATATTTTACACTATATATATATATATTACTCCTAACATATTTTACACTATATATATTTTTACACTCCTGTGTTTCGATGGAAACTTTGCTCGAAATTACATTACTATTAAAACAAATCACTCGAAACTTTTGTGTATACATTGTTTGTGATTCAAACTCAAATTCTTTATTTTAATTTTTTTTTCTTCACAGAAAATGAGAGAAGTACAAATACAATACATTTCAATTATAAAATTGGAAAGAACACAAATAATTCCAGCCTGAAATAATGAGATGAGAAATTTGCAATTTTATTCACTTTTACATGTATGTTGAGAATTTCCGCATTGTCAGTGTACAAATTAGAATAATCATAATAATTTAAAAACAGTCACAAATTAAAAAAAGAATAATTTTATCACAAATGTGAATAAAATGCTGAAAATAAAATTCATTACAGAGGGCAGTTCACAAATAATGGTGTTATATATCCATTATTTCTTCACTTCAAATTCAAACTTATATAACAATCACTTTCAAAATGGAAATAACCTTGACATGAACCACGAATATGATCAATTTGTCATGAACTTGCCATGAAACTCAACTTGCTAATGTGATAATAATTCTGATAGGAAGTTTTGCATGCAACGGAGTTTATTTTTGAATAATAAATGTAATACTAATTATACTAATTACTATACCTATTGATCCAGAGACGGGAAACGACTGGCTATCTCTACTAACGATAAGTCAATCTTCCAATTAGATGACCGGTTCAATAATAAAGATTACATCACAAATAAATTGTCACATACGCCTGTCCAAGCAAAGAAGACATTCTAGCAAGATGGAAAAATAACTGCAGCTCGGTAAATATTGATTAAAAAATTATGTATTTGGTTTAAAATTGTAGGAAACGTTCTGATCTACAATTTGAGACCAATGTTATAATTTTTGGACCAATATTCGCCGAGCTGGAATCATTTTCCCATCTTACCAGAATGTCTTCTTTGCTTGAAAGGCTATAGCCTACTTTTAGTGAATGAATGGGAGAAATTAATTTGGTTAAAGCTAGGAATTTATAATGTGGTCTAGTTTGAATGTGATAATTCTGATAGGAAGTTTTGCGTGAAACGGAGTTAATTATTCATTATTGGATATTAAATTAATTGTAATACTATTTAAATGCATTTTTCAAATAAATTATCGACAGTCTTGGTAGACATTTGGAGAATTGTGCCGTGTCAACAAAAGAGAATGAGAATTTTCAAAAACCGTGAGTTGTATGAGTTAATTGTGTCGATTTTGTCATTATGTTTGGAAGGTTTTCAAAATTCTATAGTTTAAGTATTAAAATCAAGTGATCGATGTTTGATTATCACTTTTCTGTGTCATTTAGAGTTTTATATTGTTTTTAATTTACACTTGTATTATTTCTTATTATTCGTTGATAGGGTAGAAAGGACTTCCCAGTCCTAACTGCGCCTAATATACAGGGTGTTTCAGGAGGAATGTGCAATACTTCTCAGGTTGATTCCTCAAACCAAGTAGACAAAAAAGTTCCATGGGGCCATCCCCCAAAAACGCTTTGTTACCGAGATAACAATGACGGAAAATTGAGATTTTTCAAAATATATTAATTTTTCTAATTTTTAGAGGCTTTAGTGAGATTCTAAAATAATCAATTCCTATGTAAAATTAACTGCTACTAAACACAAATTTATCACTTGTGCTACGATTTTTGATCGCCATTTCTGAGATTTGGGTAAGATTTACACAATCGCCGGCATTTAACTTTTTCTTTAGAATCTGACTTTCTTCAACTTCCATTAATAAAAAATACAATTTTATGATTCCTTATCGAGTTATAGCCCTTATTGTTGAAAAATGGCATTTTCTAGCATATTTTTCCCAATTACCTCAATAACCGTTGAAGTTACAAACTTGGAACTGGTTATTTTTACATAGGAATTGATTATTTTAGATCCTCACTAAAGCCTCTAAAAAATTAGAAAAATTAATATATTTTGAAAAATCTCAATTTTCCGCCATTGTTATCTCGGTAACAAAGCGTTTTTGGGGGTTGGTCCCATGGAACTTTTTTGTCTACTTGGTGTGAGGAATCATCCTGAGAAGTATTACACATTCCTCCTGAAACACCCTGTATATTAGGCCTATTCCATTTCCATTTTCTTCCAAAACTCAAAACCGATCGACTTTTTATTCCAGTATGTACAGCTCGCAAAAAAATATTCAAATTACTATTTAGATGAATTATTATCGACAGTTTCTGAAGATGATTTTGAGAATTGTGCTGTATCAACAAGGGTGAGAGGATGAGACTATTTAAAAACCGTGTGTTGTATAGTATAATTTTATTATTCTATTAATTCCTTTTTTCCCATTCTTTTACAGAGAACTTATCCAATGAAGAAAGAATGTGGGAGGAGATAATGCTCATTAAATCGATGCCGATAAGCATGGCACAAAAGAAAGAAATGAAAGCACAACTACAGGCAAGTCTTTATACCAATCAATATAATTGTCTATTTCAAGCTGTCTTTCTTTTCAAAACATACATTGATCAATCAATTAAAAAAAGTCGTTCGTCTGAGCAGACTGCTCTAAAGGTGTCCTGACTGAGCTGAGCATTATTGATAATTATGCAATCAATAATTATATAATTATAATCAATATGGGGGCACCGAGCTTTGCTCTGAAGCTGCGGACGCACTGCTGTGGATGTTTGCATAGTGATTAGATGGTAGACGATTATTGAAATCCATGTTCCGAACATGATTTCATTTACTACGGATGTAATATGTTCTATAAATATTCCATTTACCTTCTAAGTAACCATTCACCAACCCTGTTGTAAAAATAGTTGTAATTGTATAAATAGTATTATTGTTATGCTGTCGTCAAAGCGTATTCCTCACTGGCGATGCCAAACCAATACCATTCAGCCAGTTTGGATTCATGAAATACCATCCAACCAAAACTGTTACAATCATATTTTATAATGATTCGGAGATTATAGTCTGTCCAAGCAAAGAAGACCCTCTGGCAAGATGGAAGAAAGACTCCAGCTCGGTCAATATTGGTTCAAAAATTATCAATTTGATCTCAAATTGTATGAAACATTCTGATCTACAATTTGAGACCAAATTAATCATTTTTGAACAAATATTGACCGAGCTGGAGTCATTTTCCCATATTGCCAGAGGGTCTTATTCGCTTGGACAAACTATACCCAGCTGAACAAGGCATTATTGTTACACATTTAGCGCGGTTATTTGAAAACATCGTGAAATAATAAAATTTAATTATTCTTATTTGAAAATTCTGACAATTTTTCATTTAATTCAGCTTATAGCCTATAATCAATCTCACCCAAAATATTTCCAACAAGCTAAGCTTGTATTTTAAATCAATATTCAACTATATTAATCATAATCATAAAATTTCTTTTTTATACTGTGTTAGAAATCTAGCTATATTATCAAACAACAAAATTCGTGATGTTTACAAATATCTGTTGAATCTTCAAAGTTACGGTAAGTGGTATTGGATTTATTGATTTGTGTGAGGTGTATAATGAACTGTCAAACGCTCAGATTCGTATTGGCAGCTTCAAATCAGGATGTTGTGAATTTATTTCTCTAGGAAGAGATGTTTTTCCTCGATGATGAAATGCTAGACCAATTTTATATGTAATTATTTCACGGTTAGGACTTTAAAGTTTATTCATTCAACGTTATTAAGGTGTACCATATCAAATTATACATCTAGCCACTAAAATCAGTAGTAATCTGTTTGTATTGAGAAACATGGTTAAGAATGTGCCCAGTGAGACAGCTAGAACATTATATTATGCATATATATTTCATACGGAATAGAGCTTTGGGGTAGCACATCATTACAGAATATCAACAAAATATTTGTACTACAAAAGCGTGTCATTAGGTACATGTCTGGTCTGGGGGTTAATCAGCCTTGCAGAGAATATTTTAGAGAGCTGTATATATTGACAGTGCCTAGCATTTTAATTTTTAAAACTATTTTGTTTGCTGTCAGAAATATATATAGGTTGGTGACTCATGCGCAGGTAACACAAGGCATAGAAATGCTCTAACAGTACAACCTCATAGGCTTGACTATTTGAAAAAAAGACTGGTTACATTGGTACAAAGTTTCTGAATAAACTCTAACTTTTGTGTTTTAATAAAATTGAAATTGAATTGAAAAAAAACTGCCCGGTTATTTAGATTATAGTAAAATATCATTCAAAAAAGATTTACACAGTTACTTTCCTGAAAAATGTTTTTATAGTGTTGATGAGTATTTGTGTGACAATAATGTATGTCTGTTTCATTAATATTTTATGGCGATGTAAAATATTACTATAAAACCTTGACTAGGTAGCACAACTCTGTGATTAGCCTGAATTCTAAGTAGGTACCGTAAGTTATAAGATGTAAAATACAATTTTTTGTTAGGAATAAGTTTATTTACCACTTTGGACGATATTCAAGTGTAAAATTTGAAACTTTACTGTGTTTAATAAATAAATATTATTATTAAATATTTAAAATTTGTTCAATTATTTATTTACAGAGCGCCGATACGTTCCGTCTGCAGGGCCTCAAACAGTTCAAGTGGCAGCGGCGAAAAATGTGGGAACAGGTGAAGATGCAGTGGAAGGAGACCTACTCGAAACTCGAGCTGTGGAAGCACAGTTTGAAGAAGATCGAAGGCAACTTCGGCACCGGCGTGGTCGCCTTCTTTCTCTTCGTCAAGTGGCTGATGCTGCTCAACTTCACCATTTCAACTATGATTGTTGTGTTTGTGGTGATGCCCACTGTCATGCTGCCTCCTGCTCCCTCCTCCTCCTCGGCAACGCCCCCCCTCCTCCCCGCCGCCGATCCATGTTCGATTTTCATCTCATCGACTGCGGCAAATGACGACGACGGCAACAACAACCTGACCGACAGCCAGCCGGTGTACTGTTGCCGCAGCACCTCCTACAAACTGGTCAAAAACCGTACTGAAAACGAGACTTTCATCGATTTTGTACAAGGTTAGTAGATGTTCTATTATTATTTATTCAGCTTATGCTTTCAATAGTGGGGAGACCCAAAGGGAATAGCCTACGTGTTCTAGTATCCGTGGGTTGTTCAACTTTGCAATATAACCTCACTAGCCGGCAGGCTCGCTTCGCTCGCCTTCTCCGCCTAGCCAGGGGGCTCCGCTCCCTGGACCCCCGACAGTATAGGCAGTGTAGGTGAGTCAAACAGGCTCGCTTCGCTCGCCTGCAAAACCTTTGTCAGTGTCAGCTGAGACAAACAAGCTCGCTTCGCTCGCCTGCAAATTCCGTTCAGAAGGGATTAGCAATTTATTTATTGAGCACAGCATTTCTACACCTAATCTGGACCTGTTTACATAATTTCAACATTTTTTGCCAATTTGTTCTAGAAAAATCTAAGAAAAACTCCGAAAATTCCAAAAAATAGTAATACGCTAATATTAAGCGTAACCTTGGGAAGTATATTGGTCATAGTTTGAAACTTGATTCAATATCTTCCAAATTAGTTCATTTATAATCTCCCTGAACCATTGAATTTACAGTTAGGATTGGTCGTATCAAGGTGGAAGATATGCAACCCGCAACACATCTACAATTTTGAAAACCTGATTACTGGCGTAATCTTCAACAGATTTCAAAAATATTTCAACACAACATTTCTAGACCTTATCTGAGCCTACCCACCAACTATCAACATTTTCTACCAATTGGTTCTCGAAGAAATGAGGAAAACGCCGAAAAAATCTAGAAAAACTAAAATATTTGGCGTATTCTTGAAAAGTTTTTAAAATCCTTTCTTAGCGCGCGTCTAAACGTCCAACTGAACATGCCTGCTAAATTTGAACGCATTCGGTTCAGTGGATTT
Organism: Sogatella furcifera; assembly: GCA_017141385.1. Lineage (NCBI taxonomy): Eukaryota > Metazoa > Arthropoda > Insecta > Hemiptera > Delphacidae > Sogatella > Sogatella furcifera. The sequence continues at coordinate 56,648,163 of CM029547.1, read as the reverse complement.
TCAGTTCTGGTGATGAATGAATGAATGAATCAGTGCCATTTCGCTTTTATATATAGAGATTCTATTGATGATCAAAGACCTGAAGCAGGTATAGTTTTGTTTTGTTTTATGAGGGTGAATCCCACGTGAGCTCATAGGCTTGTGCTTAGGTAATGAGATGGATGATATAGTTGTGCCAAGAAAAGAAGAGCCTCTTGCAAGATGGCGGAGAGAAGTGTGAGTGTAACTACGCATGCGCAGAACTTAGAATTCCAGGGTAAAATCACTTCAGCCAACCTACCGTCTTTACACTAATCGTAATAATATTGATTTCACGAATGAAAATATTATTTTTATTTATTCAATTATTGACATATGATAGCACAAATCATAACATAATTACGAACTGAGACAGGAAAAATAGTCTAAGCCTGTACTATTTCTTCCTAAATTTGGTTATACTTAATTTTTGAAGCAAGCTCAAAAATTGCTTTCACTTAGTCAAGTTTTTTGAGCTTGCTTCACAAGGTATAGTCTGTCAAAGCAAGGAGGACCCTCTGGCGGGATGGAAAAAAAATAATAATAATGAAAAACACTAGAACAATATTCATTTCGACTACTGGCAGCAGTTAATGGCAGCCATGTTGCCGAAGGCTCTTCTGTTCTTGACTATAGATGACCGTCTGATGGATGATGGAGAATAGTCTGTACAAGCGAAGAAGACATTCTGGCAAGATGGCAAAATGACTCCAGATCGGTCGATATTGGTTAAAAAGTTATCAATTTAGTACCGAATTGTGGAAAACATTCTGCTCTACAATTTTGAAACCAAATTTATAATTTTTGAAGCAATATTTACTAAGCTGGAGTCATTTTCCCATCTAGCCAGAATATCTTCTTTGCTTCAACAAACTTTAATATCACGCGATACTATTTTCTATTGCAGTTGAGATCATATGGAAGGAGATGAAAATATGATGGTAATATTTCGCATTTTCGTTTCTTTTTATATAATGATTACAGGAATAAAATCGTGTTGTACCGAAATGTTTGAAATGTTTCTTGTTAGTGCACATTTACATTTTATATGTGGTAATTGGAATTTTAAGAATCCAGTTAGGTCTAAAGATGCATTCATAGTGGGTTGGAATATGAAGATTTCTTTGCAGTTGATATTCATGAATCAGTTGTAATAATGGAACACAATGAAATAAATGGAAGTGAGCATATGACCCAATAAACGTCATCTTCATCTTCAAACCCTGTGGGTGCACCCTAAGGGTTAGAATATGAAGATGAAAAAAGCCATTAAAGTCATATCAGCTCATCTGATGATTCATTCTAAACGTTTCTACCCAATTGAATGATAAAACACGCATTATTCCTCCTATTTCCAGTTTATTAATTGCTAAGTATTATCCATGCTGTGTGAAGCACAATGACATGTCAACTTGACAGTCATGTCAGCTCATCTAATGATGTGTTGGCATCTTCTGTAACAATGGAATGATCATTTTTTGACATTGTCAATAATATTCTTACCCGATTGAATGAGAAAATACGCATTAGTCCTCCTATTATTAGTTTAATCGTTTCTAATTAGCAGTATCCATGCTGTGAGAAGCACATGTCAACCTGACAGTCATCTAATGATGAGCAAAGCATCTTCTGTAACAATAAAATGTTTATGTTTATAGCATTTCCAACAATATTCCCACCTAATTGAATGAAAAAACACGATCCTAAAAACACTCCTATTATACCAGTTCCTTGCTATTTAGCATTATTTCAGCTGTAAGAGGCAAATGTCAAACTGTCAGTCTTGTCAGCTCATCAAACGATGAGCTCAGCATTCTCTGTAATAATAAAAAGATCATGTTTATAACAGTTTTAATAATATTTATACCCGATTGAATAAGAACACTCGCATTAGTTCCCCTATTTCCATCCTATGTAGCATTATTCGAACTGTGAGAAGCTGTGATTCGTGTCAGGTTATCTAATGTTCACAAACTAGACATTATGAAATATTTTTTGTTTTGTAAAATCAATATGTCTATTATTTGTGAAATGATAAAATGTGGAAATTTGGTATAAATTGGTAGAAAAATCAGTTTCGGTGCTCTCACCCAAATGTATTTTTGAATATGATGATTGATCGATTGATAAATCTCACATGCACATTACAGAAGTTACAGAAGAAATTGAAATTGATTTATTTTCTTCTTGATAATTACAGAATACAAAGATACAAAATACAAATAGATGAAGGCTCCTCATATGGGCAAATGCCTGTGATTGAGGGGCGAGTTCCAAATACCAGTAAATAAATTTTTACAGCCATAGAATGAATCATAAAAAGCAAAAATATATATATAGCTTTAGAAACAGATAAAACAGTTATTTACTTTTAAAATGAATAAGAATAATTTAAGTTATAATAGCCTAAGTACATTTTGATGTCATTGACATAGATGGATTGATAGTACAAACGAGCACACTCACGCGCGCACACACACACACAACAAAGCGTAAATCAATTACAGCAAACTCATTATACAGCAACTCAGAAACATTAGAACATTTCAGTCCTTGTTTGGACTTTCTTTTTGAGAAAAATTAGGATCGGGAATAGTATTCTGTTTTTCGATCTCCATCATTATTATTAATAATTGTGTATCATGAATTGTGTATATGATATTGTATTCTCAATAAATGATATGATATTGTATTTTGAACAAATTATGTACTATGATTTTTTTATGATTTTTTCTGTGAAATAAATGTATTTTTCTTTTTATTTCAGGTACCGGTTGGATGGAGTCCACCTACGTGTTCTACGGCGTTTACCCGGACAAAATCCTACACAGCGACATAGTCAACTACAACCTTCCGCTCGCCTATATAGGTATAGCGTTGGCCTACTTTCTCTACAGCCTGGCGTCAATATTGAAAGGATCGGCGCGCGGTTTCAAAGAGCGCCTAATTGAGGGTGAAGGACAGTTCTATCACTATTGTAATATTGTGTTCGCCGGCTGGGATTTTTGTATACAGAACGAACGTTCTTCTGTGATCAAACACAAGGCGTTGTACAATGAAATTAAAGGGTCGCTGGAGGCTGAACGACGTGCTGATGAGAAGAGAAATCGTTCCAGAGAGGAGCGGTTCAAAATATTGATGGTTAGAGTTATTGTCAACTGTCTAGTCGTACTCACTTTGATTTTGGCTGGGATTTTCATCTTCTTTGCATTCAGCTATTCGAGGAGTGAGTTGGAAAAGATAGAGCTTGTTGAACAGGTACCTCGCTACTACTCTTTACTACTCGAGTTTGCGCCGTCAATGTGCATTGTCAGTTTGAATCTAGTGGTGCCGACTATTTTCAACTATCTGGTCTCTTTCGAACAGTACAATCCGATCTATGTGGTTCGACTAACGTTGTTTCGCACTGTATTACTCAGATTATCATCGCTGGGTGTGTTGATAGCTTCGTTCTATCCACTACTAAAATGTCAGATACATTCTTCCGATTGTTTCCAGGAGTCGGCCTGTGAGAGCACGCCCTGTTGGGAGGTGTATATTGGTCAACACATGTATAAACTGCTAATACTTGACACAGTTTCTAGTGTGTTGATTACGTTCGTTTTGAATTTCCCGAGAATGTTGATGGCAAAACATATTAATTGTAGGTTAGCAAGATTTTTGGGGAAACAAGAGTTTGAATTACCGAAACACGTGTTAGATGTGGTTTATACTCAGACGCTGTCGTGGTTTGGGAGTTTTTATGCACCTCTACTACCCGTGTTCACAACGATGGTATTGTTTGTGATATTCGAGGTGAAAAAATTTGCGTGTCTGGTGAACTCGACGCCCGGTTCGTCGACGATTTACCGTGCGTCGCGGTCCAATTCGATGTTTATGTCGGTGTTGTTGGTGTCCCTGGCGGTGGCGGTGATACCTTGGGCGTTCAGCATTTCCGAAATGATGCCGTCCAAGACGTGCGGTCCGTTCCGCGGACAGCGGTCGGCCTGGGCGGTGATGGAGGCTACGTTTCACACGCTGCCCGGCTGGGTGAAGGCCGCAGCCGGTTTCTGTACAACGGCCGCGTTTGCTCTGCCGTTATTTCTAGTGCTAGTCCTTTCTCTCTACTATTACTACGCGGTCGCCGCCGCTAACAAGCACATGGTTGTCGTGCTGAAGAAACAGCTGATTCTTGAAGGTCATGACAAACAGTTTCTGTTGAATCGACTGAGCGCGTTCATTAAGCAACAGCAGGACCGGCACAAGGCGGCCGCAGCGGCTGCCAGATCTCTGGAGGTGCCTGCCAATAGTTAATGAGTGAACAAAATTGGAGACTCTATAAAAAGTGTTTATAGAGCTCTAGAACATATGAATATTTGCAGCTAATGAGGGCATTAACACTTCCACCAATAGTAAATTCCCGCCAATAGTTGAAGAGTATACAACACTAGAGACTATTAGAAATATTATGGAGCTCTAGAACACTGTCATGAAGACGTGTTACTAATTGGGATATTATCACTCTTTTTCTGATGGTGATGAACACATGGGCTTCTATGTATGGATGATGATGGTGATGATGAATGAATGGTAATGGATGACGACTATTTTTTAGTCAGTCGGGACCTACGGCCTATCGTCTCCTCGAAAGACGGGGTGGCCGTATTTTTGTGATTGTGTTATGGTCAAAAACTGTCCCATGGCTGAGAATCGAAACTGGGTACCTTTGGTTATTACACCGGCGCGATATCTTCTACTGGAACATGAAGGGTAAAGTTATAATTATTTCATCGTGCTGAGAAAACATTCTGGCAAGCTGGGAAAATGACTACAGCTTGGTCAATATTGGATCAAAAATGATGAAGTAGGTCTCAAATTGTAGAAAACATTCTGCTCTACAATTTTAGGCCACATTTATTAATTTAGCACCAACATTGAACGAGCTGGAGTGATTTCCCATCTTGCTAGAATGTCTTTTTTGCTCGACCAGACTATACCTGGTTAATTTTTTATTTTTCCCCAATTTTACGATTGAATTCCTGCCAATTATTTAATTAATCGTGGCATTTATCTAGGTTGTTGCATAAAACCCTGTTTAGAACAAATTTATTCATGACTCTATTAATCATCAGTACTTAAAGAAGGTTGATTATTGTCAAATATTCAGTTCACTCATCATGGATTATAGCTTGCACAGGGTTAGCTATAGAATGTTCAAGCAAAGAAGACATTCTGGCAAGATGGAATAATGATGCCATATCGGTCGTTATTGGTTCGGAAATTATAAATCCTGTTTCAAATTGTAAGAAACATCCTGATCTACAATTCAAGACCAAATTTATAATTTTTTAACCAATGTTGACCGAGCTGGAGTCATTTTACCATCTTGCCAGTATGTCTTCTTTACTTGGACAGACTATAATAGATTGAAAATAACTTAGTTGGGATCAGGAAGGCAACTTCAAATAAATAACAAAAATTTCTTGAATTAGACGATAGGCCATTTCCCAGAAGCAGACTATCTGACACAATTTGTAAATACTCTGATCTTGCCGTAGAAGTCAATAGATTTCTTTTAGGATATTCTTGAATTCAATTGTAACAACTGGTTGTTTTTGCACTTTCTTACATCAGTACTTCGAGGTTAGAGAATTATCACAAGGTTCTTGTAAAAACCTTATCAATAATTGTCTTCTTAACATTTGAGCGGTATGTACTGTTTAAATAGAGCCCTGGCAAGGATACTAGAATACGTTCATTCTAGCACAGATGCTACAATACATGTATTCTAGTATCCGTGGAACCTATTGTGTATAGTCCCAGAATCGACACCTGGCCAATTGAAAAAAATATTAATATCACTGTACCTTGATTTTATAGCAGAATAAATTTTAATACCACTAACAATCAATGTAAAAATAGTTTGTAAAACTATGTGTAATTCATAGACATCTATAGTAATTTATATATTTTTAATGATCAAACGTCTACCGTTTGTATACCATCTGCATTGTACTACTGATCTAGTCTTATTACAGTATTTATTCAGGTTGTGTTGTTTAGATTATTTGATATTCATAGATTTTATAACTAACAACATTTATTTTAACTATGTTTGTACATAGAATTTATATTGATGTAGTTTTTGATTTGGTGCTAAAATTGAGTTTAAATCGTCCTCATAAGGAGAATAAAAACAAAATATATTATAGGAAAAGCACGAACAAATCTCATACGTAACAATATCAGTGGCAGCAAAAACCTATCGTGTTTATTTCAATTATTAATAACTGATTAATTTTAGGTATCTAACTGAATATTTTTGTTTCTTTTTTTTAGAATAATTATCTCAAAATACAATTATTTGGTACCTATTAAATTTGAAAGAATTATTCATTTGAGATGTAAGTTAGATAATTTCTAAATTTTTTAACTGGAGAAATTTTTAACTTCTCGTGGCATGAGTTTCAGACAAAAATTCGTCTGAGATGAGAATTCCGCTTTATTATCACTTGGAGTAGACACCAAAAATTAAGGCGGTTGGGGAATGATTGTTATTAATGCTCAGCTCTGTCAGGACAGTCGGCGAGCTGTGTTCGAGATTTGATCGAACCTATAGCGACCCCAGCTATACTAATTCGCTTTCGAAGACAGATTCAAACTGTCCTGATAGAACTGAGCGTGATAGCAGTCATTCACCAACCGCCTTTATTTTTGGCGCCATCTCTACCGTACTCCATAATTACACGATTTATCCTTGTTGAGAGAGGCTATTAAAGTCTGCCAAGCAAAGAAGACATTCTGGCAAGATGGGAAAATGACTCCAGCTTGATCAATATTGGTTCAAAAATTATAAATTCGTTCTCAAATTGTAGGAAACATTCAGATACACAATTTAATACCAAATTAAATTTTTTCGAACCTATATTGACCGAGCTGCAATCATTTTTCAATCTTGCCAGAATGTTTTCTTTGCTTGGACAGACTATACAAGTTGATCGATATTCTTCCAATATTATTTTTTGCAACTCCTCAGTCCTCGACAAATCTTTCGATTTGAAGTTTTGAATAAGTAGGCCTATTAATGATATCACTGTCTTCAATTTTAATCTCAAGTTCTAATTCTCGAATTCCTATCCATAACTCAAAATGTCAACCTTCAGTTGGTTCCTCAAGTTCTTATCAAAACTATTCTTCACTTGATCCTATTCCAAATACATTTTGAAATGACTTCATTATCTTCGTGATGTGTATTTTTTTATATAACTAGCACTGATATTGTATTCTATAAGCTCAAATTTTTGCCACAAATAAATTGGTTGACTGTGCCAAATTTAAATAAGCGATGCTGAACGTGTAATTCGACCGCTAATTCAAAATTAAGTTCAAAAAACTTTTGTAACCATCTTTTTCTAATGATATTACTATACTTCAAAATTGTGATTACACTCTATTATATGGGTTTTTGACGTAAGTTATTCACTTTTTAATGAATCTAAGTTATAGATTGAAAATTTCAATTTTAAAAAATCCTTGAATTACAAAATGTAGAGCGCTCAAAGTTTCATGGTTGCCAATCAGAAAAATGGTTGTGAGTTATTAATTAAAATTTAATTATTGATTAAATTTATTACCATGAGTGATATTTCTATTGATATTCCTTTGATGTAAGAATGTACGGTATTCATGTATTCATTCAATACAAAATAATATAAGATTCATGTATACAATAGTTTACGCTATATACTATATTATTATACTCTAGTCTTCGTTTTTATTTGTTTTCAAAGATAACAGTGATTAATTTCGGTAGATTAGTAGCTTGGTGTATTGTATTGATAGTAAAGTATGCTCTTTTGAGACTAGGTATCACTTATTTAATAATAGTTATTGTTGTAGATTGTTCCAATCAAACTAGTCCAAATAATCTTCTGATTGCTCGTACTATTTTTGTAATAATGGTCGGATTATTTGATTGCATATAAATTTCAAATTAATAAAAATATCTTGATATTATGTTTTGTATTTTTTGGAGTACACATTCCAGATGATTTATACCAACAGATGAGCTACGGAATAGTCTGTCCAAGCAAGGAAGACCCTCTGGCAAGATGAGAAAATGACTCTAGCTCGGTCAATATTGGTTCAAAACTTATTGATTTGGTCTCAATCGTAGGAAACATTATGATCTACAATATTTGAGACCAAATCAATATTTTTGAACCAATATTGACCGAGCTGGAGTCATTTTCTCATCTTGCCAGAGGGTCTTCTTTGCTTGGACAGACTATACCTGGAAAGGTTTGAGTCAGACCAGAGAATATAAAGTATATACTCTCCATATTCTTTGGTTGGGTTTATCATCCATTTCAGTGCATTTCATTAGAAAAAATGCACTATTGGTCTTGCCCTGGCAATCGAAAATTTATGATGTGATATATTTTTTACACGTTTCCGAGCCCCTAGAACACGAATCTGATGTCCGTTCAAATTCATATATCTCTATATATAATATATATTCAATAATTCTATGTTCTATAGTCCATTCACGATGGCTTGAGACGAGATAAACAAAAGCTCTGCATGTGTGTGTGCGCGACTGGGGTGGCTTCGTTTTAGCCACGACATAATCAAGTCACAGCAATGCTGAAATCCCTAATTTCGTTGTCGGGATTGTAACCAAAGCATTGGCTCAAAAACTTTTATTATAATTGTTTGTTTATTTTAGGTCCATGCAGTCGAGAGAGAACCGAAACAAGCAATTTCCCAATGTGAATCTATAAAAAAGATTACTTAAAGATACTTATTCTGAATTGCCTACAACAAAATTCGGGATTTCGGCATTGCTGTGACTTGATGTCAGAAATCAAAAAATTTTTATTTGCAAAATTGAATAGAAAAAAAATTACAATAAAATTGGATTTGGTGTCACATGGGTTTGCAAAAACCCGTGCGTGACACCGAGTTCTCATCATTATAGAATAAATACATAGACATAACTTACGCTATATTACTTCTTAGAAATACCTCAATTGCTGAAGGACAGTAACTAATAATATCATTATAAATAAACTTTGTTGTAGCTATTCATGAATAATGAGACCTAGTAACAGAAATAAAAATATTCAAGTATATAACTGCAGTTGAAGAATACAAAAATCTGCTATGTGATATTATAAAAAATTAACAGTATATAGAGTTGAAATTGACAGTAACTTGTTAATTTACTGTATATCGAATCAATGAATACAATAATATGCTCGAAGCGGAATGATGATGTCATTTGATACAATGCTAAATTAATTTTTATTGTAATAGCTTTGCATTAAAAATTTTATTAAAACCTACCTGTTGTATTCTGTATGAATAAGTCTTCCAGCATTTTCTATACCTACATCGACCAACCAAGAGTTAGCAGTTAACTTATATCTTTGTTTTGAGCAATTTTTTTGTTTGTTTGTTTGTCAATGACGCAACAGCCCTATGGAGGGCCTAGGCCTACCAGCTGGATGCAAGTTTCATATTCACTCTACTATACAGCCCATCCAAGCAAAGAAGACACCCCGGCAAGACGGGAAAATGACTCCAGCCCGGACAATACCGGCCCAAAAGCCATAAATTCTCAAACAGAACCCACAGCCCCCGAACCAACACCGACCGAGCTGAAGCCACCCCCACCCCGCCAGAATGCCCTCCCAGCCCGGATAGGCAATATAGCAGGCAAATAATCATCAACCAGGATAGAGGTAACGTGTGGTTAGCACGTCGATCCTCTCAACCATAAGCCAGTCTTCACAACCAAAAGTGAAGATGCAGTACACCTCTGAATAACATGCAGTTAATCAGTTAGAGTGTAATGCAACAATTGATATTCCTCCAGAAACGAGAAACGACTGACTGTCTTTACTAACGACAGCCAATCTCCCAAAGGAGGTTAAACTTTGAACAATTTAGATTTCTAATAATATGCGATAAATAAAATTTGCAACATACCAAGAATTTGTGTACAGAATAGATTTAACGACTCTTGAAACCTGTAGGCCCAGATTCACTGAACCTCTGGTAAGATGGTCATGTGCTATGGGTTTATGACTCTAAATCTTAACTAGACTCTTTGTTTCTCTCTCTGTACTCTAATCTTATGACTATAAATCTTTATTAGAAAACAAAAAAAACAGTTTTTCCCTAATAAATAACTGCCTTACTGATGATAGTTTTGTTTCTAAAAATAATTGAGAGGAAGGGTATCTAATTGGTTTTTCAAATGCTGCCTTAATAATAAGTTTTTGTACTACTTCTAGTGGTCTAATGTGAGTTTTATAAGTGCAACCCCAGGCCAATATACCATATTGTAGGACAGACTGGACAAATGCATAATATACTCCTTTGATCTCATCTTGATTTAAAACATTCTTCAGTTGAGAAAATACAAATATCATTTTTCTAAGTCTCTTTTTCAAATACTCAGTGTGCTCAGCCCACGTGAAACCAGAGTCAACTATCACACCCAAATACTTGTAGATATATTAACCCTCTCAACAACCTGGCAATCACATGACACACTATTTTCGTCTCCACATATGCATGCAGGACAATCTTGAGGTTGTTGTCAGGTGCTCGCGTGGATCGAGGCACAATATAGGCATACATTTGGTTTTACTCACATTCATTGTCAGGAAATTTTCATCGAACCATTTTTTAACTATTGCTATTTCTCTTGAGGCTGAAACAAACACGTCCTGCCAGGCTTTGCATACAAGAGACTTTGCAATGGATACAAGAGTGCTGTATCGTCTGCAAACAAAAAGAGCTTTCCCTCTAGGTTCAATTTGTCTAAATTATTAATATAAATAAAAAACAGTAAAGGTCCTAAAGGTACTGCCTTGTACAACCCCAAAGTCAACTTCTCTTGGCTGGCTTTCATGACCATTGATTGAAACTATTTGGGTCCTATTTTCAAAGTAAGATCTGAACCAAAAATTCAAAGCGAGTCCTCTTACCCCAATGCACTCAAGTTTTTTAAATAATATATCTCGATCTATGAATGGAATCAAATGCCTTTGCCAGATCAATAAAAATGAACAATAATTTTTCATTATCACCTATGGACTTGGCAAAAAATGTACTTATTTATTGCAAAAAGAACATCAGATGTATTTTTACCTCTCCTAATAAAGCCAAACTGACTTTCTGAGAACAAATGATTGAATTCAAGATAAGCCTGTAGCTGCTTTTCCACACACTTCTCCAGTATCTTAGCAATGACACTTAACAATGATATGGGCCTATAATTATTCATATCAGATTTGGAATTGGATTTGAAAATTGGTATTACTTTAGCTGTTTTAAATGCGTTAGGGAAAATTCCATTGATAATACTTTGGTTGATTATATGTTTCATGCAATGGTAGGATAAGTTCAGCCAACCAATCCTTGAGTATACTAGCAGGAATACCATCCAACCCAGGTGCTGAGCCGCTACGCAGCTCATTCACACATTGAACATAACTTCCCTCTCTGTAACTGGCACAAGTCTAAATTCTATGTTAATTCTATGTGTGTAATCATCTACTATGTCGTGGCTTAAACGAAGCCACTCTAGTCAAACACACACAAATGCAGAGCTTTTGTTTATCTCGTCTCAAGCCATCGTGAATGGACTATAGAAATATGTTCTATAATGTACAGATTCTTGTGAACACGATAACTCCCGAAGGGCTTGTCTCAGAGCGACGAAATTTTGCACAAAAAACATTAGTGTTAATATCTCGGTCAAGTTCGTCGTTCGTTCAAGGCAAATTGGTGCAAGGGTGGGGGGTGAAATTGGGGGATGAAATTTTTGAAAAATCACTACAAATCGACCAATAACTTGATCGTTTTGAAAATTGATGTGTATAATACCCTTATCATGCCCTACAATTTGAGCCATCAACGAAAAAAAACAATCAAAAATGGCGAATAATATGCCAAAAGTGGTGTTTTTCATGGGTTTCTCAAAAACGACACCTTTGAATTTATACCCTGAATAGCTCATTTTAAGTCATATGATTTGAGCCATCATAAAATTGCATTTGAAATGCACTATTTCCGACCGCCAGCTGCCAGAGCGAATTTTTATTGATTTTCTCTTCTCTCCTGATAGTGGGATCTTCCAGGAGTATAAATAGGAAACCTTTTCCTTCAGATTTGGACAAAAGATTGTTATTGAAATCCACAACATTTCCTCTTGCACTTCGGCATTCTTTGTTTGAAGGTAAGTTTTTGTACTTGCAGGTATTTTAAAACAAGTGAATGGAGCTACGTGAATTTGAATAAACCGCGGTTAGTGGCGAGCCGTCAAGTACACTTGATGTACACCGGGCGCGCTGAATTTGATTCTGCAGCTCCTCAATACTTCGATGTCCACATCCTTGCTATCGAATATCGATATTAGTATAAATATCGAAAGAAAAGTCTCGATACTTCGGCCGGGCGTATGCTGGGGCGCACTTGAAGCAGCCCACGCGAACTAGTCAATCACAGCTTATATTGATGACAAGAAAAGAGCTGTGATTGACTAATTCGCGTGGAAAGCGTTACTTGCGTCCCAGCATACACCCGGCCTAATTGTATCGAATGAGTGAATAGTATCGATAGTCACTGGTATCGATGACGGACGATGATATCGGAACGTCCCTCGTCTCGTAGCCGATTGACCCATTGGATTGGCTAGTGATGCGCGATAGCGAAGTGTTTCAGCTATCGAAATGTTCACTATCGTTAAGAAAAACTATCGAATGAAACACTTCGATAGTGAACCTCTCGAACGGTCCTGATTGAATAGTTCTATACAAACCAAATAGAAACCGATATCGATAGGCTATCGTTGAGAAAAGCTTCAATTTTTTATTGTAAAATCTCTCTCTAAGCCAGTTTAAAATACTGCAACTGAGCATGCTCGTATTTTCAGAATTAAAATAAATTATATTATTTTTATATTAATGAATATAAACATGATAGATCAATAATGAATAACATCCAGTACCCTTGAGAATAAGTTTATTTTTTCAGAACTAATTTTGAACTATTAATGTTTATTTTGAATGGAATCCAAAGAATAAACTCATTTTAAAAGGTACTGTGAATCACTATTGATTTATTATACATTAATAGCCCTTATAACAAATTGAACAATCGATACAAAGTATCAGTATAAATTAATTATAATAAAGTAATCAATTTGAAGTATTAAGAGGTTATGTCGCCAATGCCAACAATCAATTATTAGTTTCTGAAGTATTTCCAAAGCAAAGTGTTTCCAATGAAACAATTTCTTCAGCCATTTGATTGCTCCTTTCATTCTTTACCATAGCGATTATCTATCGGAAGTGGACCATTCGAATGGCCAAAAACGAGAGGTTTACTATCGAAAAAGGGATCCGAAGTGTTTTTCGATAGTATTCATTCGTTTCAGCAACAATCGAAACAATCGCTAGGTGAAAACTATCGAAGTGTTCGATAGTAACACTTGGGGGACAACCAACTGACCCAACTTCCATTTGACCCAGCCTACCACTACACCCAATTTTTTAAAATCGAGAAAAGCAGCGGAACCACTTGACCCAATCGTCATCTGACCCAATATACCATTTGACCCAATATTACAAACCTTCAAAACCAAGTGACCCAATTGTCATCTGACCCAATTGACATCTGACCCAACTACTGTGCTGCCCTCTTGCAAAACGCCTGCAATGTTTCAGGCTTAGTTACTCTCTAGTAACTTACCTACCGTCTACTCTCCTGGCACAAAGTCCAGAAGGCCTTGAGTACTCAAGCAGAACTGTTTCTGTATTACTTTGTGATTTTGAGGTTAGATTTGTACTATTTTATTTGGTTATTTTGATGTTATTAGATTTGGTTAAAGACCATTTTGGTTGGAGAAATGCATATTAATCAGTAAATGATTCAAAACCCCTATAATTCAATTTGATGAAGCATTTTTACTAGTTTCTACTTACTAACTTATTGTAGTCTTTTTCAAGTCAGAAAAATGCTGATTCACAGGTACAGTATTGATGATTTTTGATAGTCAATGAAATTGAGTTATTGGAAATAAATTACGTATTGTTGAATATTTATGGACGTTCCTTATAACCAACTTGTACAATTTCAACAGAAATAATTGAAGATAATAGACTTTGATGGCATCCACCTTATAAAATTTCCTAATGAGTGTCTTTTCTCAGTGAATGTGGATAAGTGTTACTAGGAGAAATCTATTTAGAGTAGGCCACCTACACAGTTTTATAAATTTCACAGAAGCTATGTTTCTGTTTGTACAATTTATTTACTGAAAAATCAATCAGTGAAAGAAAATTTGCAAAAACTAAATATTTGTCAAAAAACTTCTTAAAAAAAGTATCCTACAATTCTCAATTACTTAATTAACTGCAGTTCTCAATTATTTATTGAACTGCATTCCAGTTCACTATTTAAAAAAACTAGAAATTTCAACAGGCCTATAACATTATTTTATGAGTGAGTCTATTAGTCTATAGGCCTACCATAATTTATTTCCTTTAGTTATGCTTTGTCTCCTTGTTCAATTATGCACCATGCATAACTGTTTCATGAACACCTGATTTTCATCCTCAACTGAAAATTTGTTTTTCTCAAATGATTTTTTCCGAAAAAATTAAAGATTTCATTCAAAAATAAGGTGATGAAACATTTCCTCTTCAAAACAATAGCCAAAGTAACCACTGATGATTATTCTTCAATTGTAACTATAAATATTTTGAGTGATTACAGTAGAGTTTACTAACATGATGAAAAAGAATACCGGTATAGGCTAATAATATAGAATAACATGCTCTAACAGTCATGGGAGTTGTAAAAATAGATCAATGGCATTCATAGCACAATTACATTGCTAGCATGTGATCGTAACCGCGATGTCCAGATCACTAATCCACGCGTCCTCTTGCGTTGAGAATGAAATTTGGTGAATTAGACAAGTGAATTCAACCATGGCTAACTTCATTTAGAACTAAACTGCAGGAATTCGTTGTCATATAACTTACAGATGATGTTCAAGGCTCATTTTGGGCCGTTTAGAAAGATATTCTAGCACTAAGAGCAAGAAAGTAACTCTCAGCATGCGCTGACAACACTAATTGGTGTAGTGTAATTTAAATTAGAAAAAATGAAAATAACCTGAAATGTTGAGAGTGAATATTGATGTTGTGGAACTTGTCAAAATGAAAGAAACTTCAAGTGGAATTGATAATGTTTCAAGTTTCTTTCATTATGAAGAGAAGATAGGAAATAAAACAAAAAGGCTGTTTGTAAAATTTGACAAATGCATGTTAAGTTTATTATAAAATATTAACATAGAAGATAAGTACCCTACACTGGCGGCTTGTGCTCATGAAACAGGTGAAGTGCTGTTCAGTAGAGTATACTTTATTAATAAGAGCCATTCAATTATTTTATTTTCAATCAAAATATAAGAAATGTGCATAGTTAATAAAAATTAAAGTTAAAAATAATTTTTGCATAGGCCTACTCATAATTTTGGATTGCACGTATCATTTTCCACTTGCAATCCATTTTCTAACGATAAACATAACATACCTTAATAATTATAGTGGAAACATTCATTACTGTTATTGAAATAGCAGTAGCCTAGAAAATTAAACCTTAAACTTGGGGCTATTTCAAATAATTGATAGATAAAATGGAATGAATCAAATACCCTTTTATAAACTTCCAAAGTATTATTTTTACACAGACATGTTTCAAGCTTTAGCCCATTTTCAATGTGATCACTTTGAGGGTATTTGATTTATTTCATTTTATCTATCAGTAGCCAAGAATATTTCTGAAAAATTAAGATCATCATTGTTTCCTAAAAAATTTATTGAGAGAAATTCAATTGTGAGAATATTATTCAGGAATCTCTCCATGAGAAGCCTACATTCAGCAGGACAATTTAAAAATATTTCTCACAACCTATAAACCCTCTATTCCAATAGGCCACTTTTTAGAAAGCCAAGAAAATATTTCTTTAAATAAATTAATTGAATTCCAATTTCCAAGTACATGTTTGAACCAATTTTATGCACTTTCTCTCTTTATCTTTGAAAAGACAGGTCAATCATCAGTTATAGTCTGTCCAAGCAAAGAAGACCCTCTGGCAAGATGAGAAAATGACTCCATCAGCTTGGTCAATATTGGTTCAATTATCAATTTGGTCTCAATCGTAGGAAATATTCTGATCTACAATTTGAGACCAAATCAATAGTTTTTGAACCAATATTGACCGTTCTGGAGTCATTTTCTCATCTTGCCAGAGGGTCTTCTCTGCTTGGACAGACTATATCTTGATGTGAAAAATTTCCAACCCAAACTTCATCTATGCCACTTTGCTAATGCTATTTTCTATCCAATTAAATAATTCAAGAAAATAATTTAGAAGTAAAGAGACAATTATTTATTTTGGAGAATTGTTTTGCAAAGAACCTCTTGGAAAAAGTTGGACAAGTAAATTAATATTCCAAATCTTACTGTTAAGTCTCAACAGAATTTGAAAGTTTGGTAAATCTATGGCGGCAGGCGGGAAATTTTTCTATCTCAGCATACTATTTTGAAGCTTTTCACAGCGATGGCCACACAATGATTATAATATTCTCTAAAATTAAAACTTTTAAAAACCAACGTTTTCAAATCCGACTAGAAAGAAGAAAATAAATTTTCTGTCCGTCTTTGAATCTCTTAATGTATTGAACTGTCATCAATTTTATTATTATCATAATTTGTCTTATACCGCGTTTACACCGAAATGTTAGTAACATTTGTTAATAACTTTTTTGAATAACTTATTATTATATAGACTTATAATATATTATATAACTTATCATATAAAAGTTATGAACAAATGTTATTAACATTCCGGTGTAAACGAGGTCTTTAGTAATCTTATACTTCATAGTTCTTTATAAACTTATACAGAGCTGAATAGGCAGCCATAAAATAGTGTTTCTATTAAAAAATCTAAAAAATCTAAAATAGTGTTATTGATAGTAAAGATTATCAATAAATTTACTATTAATAATGATATATGGCCATTCATATGTTACAGTAGGAGATAAATTGCAAATGCAATCAAATTTTCATTACATAATATATTATGCATTTCATCTTCTATCAAGGCATTCTCATCGGTTCATTAAATCTTAGATACAGTTCAATTAGTCAACTTTGAAAATAATTATAATTCCCGCTTTTGAAAACAGTACTGAAAATATAGTACCAAATGTCACCACATTAGAAGGCTAGCAGGCTAGTCTTGATCAAGACAGGCCCGACATCTGACAGAAAAAAATCGAACTATCAACTCTCATGGCTGTCAAATGAGTACGACTCATTGAGAAGGCATTGATGTTTTGAGCACCATAAACTATGCCACGAGAGCGCAGCACAGTAGTTGGGTCAGATGACAATTGGGTCACTTGGTTTTGAAAGTTTGTAATATTGGGTCAAATGGTATATTGGGTCAGATGACTATTGGGTCAAGTGGTTTCGCTGCTTTTCTCGATTTTAAAAAATTGGGTCTAGTGGTAGGTTGGGTCAAATGGAAGTTGGGTCAGTTGGTAGACACCCGTAACACTTCACAATCGCCCATCACTAGGATTGACCTCTTTTTGACGGAGATGGTAACAGACAGACAAAAACAAACTTATACTGATAAGATAAGAATGTGAGCTTCTGACGATGAAAAGCTAATATTTAGTATATGTCATAGTTAGTCATAGTATGTTCTTCTCACACTCACGCACATAATTTAGTAGGAAATTTGTTTTAATATCTTTGTAAATACCGTAGTTTGATAGTGATTTTTTGTTATAGGCTGAAATGTGCCGAAGTTTTTGTTACCGCCTTACCGGGAATTGTTGAACTGTAATTTTCTTTAAAAAATGTTCTAAATACAAGTTTGATCAACAAAAGGTTTCCGAGATGAGCCGGCAAAATTTGGATCCGGCATTCGACGAATTTTTTCGTTCGATTCAAGCATACTTTTTACATCACATGACACAGGTAAAGAATGATTTAGTTGATTTGATAAATAAGAATCATGAAGAATCGAAAGCTCTTAATGAAAACAAGAAATTCTTTGTTGGTGCTTCTAATTCCAACGAGGCTTGTGTTGATAACTCAGATCCAGATAGAAAGTTATTTGCACTTTGTCAATCAATCAAGCTGGGACAGAATGGTATCAATCTCATGCTACTGTCTGGAGAAGAAAGCATTGGAGACTTGTTGGCTGAAAACAAAAATCTTTGTAAATTAGTGAACAAATTGAACTTGAGAGTTCAAAACTTTTCAGAGCAGTTGGATGCATTCAAGACAACTAATGAGCAAAACTTTATGCGTTACGAAAATTCGTTGAAGGAGTATTTGGAAATTTCAGTTGATTCCAACATCAAATTACGAACACTTGTGTCCGACGTTAAAAATATGAAGTGTGATATAATGCCGAGTAAAAATACTGCAAGAAACTGTGGAGTTTTCGAGGAAGCAACGACTTCAGAAAACACGGCCTCGCTCGAATTTGGGTTAAGTGACGTAGCTATTGGAGGCCCTCCTGAAGAATATGTGAAAGATGTCAACGCAATCGCAGAAATGATTGCCGATACGCTTCGAGTTGATGGACCTAATACCAATAAATGTGCTGCATTTCTCAGACCAAAATGTATATCTATACAATTCCAAAACGAGGAGGTACTAGACGAATGGTTGAAAGCTGCTAAGCATAGAAGGGTGAGTTATCTAACTACTTTATTATTAACCTTTCATGTATGGTAGGCCTATAATGCTTATTGAGAAATGAAACACAAATTTAAGTTGACCCCAGAATAATTTGTTTTTTCATGAGTTTTGTACATTTTCATGATAAATTATTGAAATAATAATAGCAAACCCACAGCAAAAAGTAGAAACCTGTAGGGACAGTTTTGTAAGTTTTTAGATTATGGCAGTGCCTGTATTATGAATTTATTATAAGTTAATTTAATATAAGTAAGGAAAAATTTGAACACTTTTGCTCAGAATAAAGGTATGATTCCCAAGCGGTGGCCGAGCTGCCAGGCTCTAAATTCGCTGCACTGCTCTAGCCATCACAAATGTTCACATAACCATTATGAGAGTACCGGTAAGTATATGAATGAAACATATGTTTACTGTGTAAAGCCACACGTTTACACCGGAGTGAAAAACACTATATTGTTAATAACTTTTGCGATCAACTTATTTTTAATTATTTAATTCAAGTATTAACTTACATGAAAGTTATATACAATTGTGTTATTAACGTGGCTTTGTTAGTGCTATTGTCTATAATGTAGGCCTATACTAAATCAATAAATAGTGAAATTCACTTGATATGACTTGAAAAGTGTTGAATTTCACTATTTATTGATTGAGTATAGCCTAAGAGATGATAGAAGAGGGAGAGAAAGGCCAAAGAGACACTGGAGGGATCGTGTGGTGAGGGATTTGTGAAGCAGGGGAATGAAGCTGGAAGGCGGTGAATATGAGGACAGAGACACTTGGAGGCGACTGACCAGAAACAGAGACCCCGTATGGAAACGGGAATAAGCTGAGGAAGAAGAAGAAGATTAATTGAGTATAGCCTACATTATAGTGGCCTTAATAACAGAAAAAAAAATATAATATTGTTATGTGAAGAGAGTTGTGATGGCTAGAGCTGGGCAGCTCTAGCTGCAAATTCAGAGCCGCGCTTTCCAATTTTTTTCCAATGTAGGCTAAGTAATGATCAATGCGATCATTGGGAATACTTGGGTATAATACGTGCATATAGATAATAAATAATCAGGCGTTTAAATCAAATTCAAATAAATTTATTTCTCATCATAGCATGTACATAAAATATGGTAATACAGTTACATATTTAAAGGAACCCCCTACAAGACTATTCGTCTGTGTGTATGGGGGGAAACAATTCAATTGTAGGGGGGGAATCAATTGGCTCATCTTTATATGTAACTCACTTATTTCATCCTAGCCTTTTCTGTTCACCGTGTGAATTTCATCTATATGCTATAATTCATTATAGCCTAGAAGCCTACCCTTTTATTGTAGTTTTTCGGAATATTTCATAAAAAAGTGGGTCACAGTTGAAGGCTACTTTTAAAATGTTGAAACGTAATCTAAGGAGTGCACAAATAATACCTAAGCTAATTATAAAAACAAAAAATGAACACACACTATAAAAAGATATAAGCTAAAGCTGAAAAAATATAATGTGTTCACGCACGCTGAGAAGAGAATCGTCACGATTTGTAATAGCGTCTCTTCTCAGCATGCACAAACTATGTGTGCTCACAATGTTTGTAAACAGTTGAATGAAAACAATAATTCAGGTTTTCTATAAATTTGATCATTTTCAGGGGCTGAATGAACGCAACATTAACGAAAACCTCATAGAACTGGAAGAGGATAACATGTTAGTGAACAAATCGCCATTCAATTGCCGTATTTGCCTTACACCAGTTGACAGAGGTGAAGGAATTACACTGAAAGAATGCCAGCACAAGTTCTGTAGGTAAGTGATGAATTGATAAATTATTTTTTAAACATTTTTATACCCATCTTGCCAGAATGTTTTCTTTGCTCGGCCAAACTATAACATATGGTGACCGCTGCATTACTATATTTATTTATTTAAAAATTACATTTTCGAGGGCTTCAGGAATTGATCTCATTATTCCCCTCATAACACAAATTTAAATCCAACAATGACATCAACTTGAAAAAAGGAAAGTATTGGATGAGAGTTATTATTCATATAATTGAAAAAATGTGTATCTTATGATAGAAAAAAGTTACTATAATAAAGACATACGAAATATAGATACCAACTAAAAACAAAGCTTAAATCGAATTCAAATACATAAATAGCAAGAATAAATTCAAATAATAAATTAAATATCATTAAAATTACAGTATTGAAGTACAAATAAATAAATCTATAGTAGCTTACACTAAAATCTCTATAATACATTTCATACAACTCCAGGGATTACTTTAGTACTTATTATATGGAGCTCCACCTCCGTCAAACAAACACAAATAGCATGATGAATATATTTAAATTGACGGCAATAGAACATGTATTTGCTTTCTCATTACAAGCAATTGACTTATATAAATATCGTATATGTTATAATGGACTTTTATATGACTTGAAATGGACATATAATAATACATTTATTCCACATAATTATTAAAATTTGGAAATAAGAGCTTTTGGACGTTCTGTCTGTGTTTTACCCATAATTTATTGTAATTTCTCAAATGAATAAATATTCCACCAATTCGAAATTGAAACAATCTTTATTGTCACAGGCAGTGCACAGATACATCATACATGTTTCGAAGACTGATCAACACAAATAAGATTCACAATTATCATGCTCAGTTCGTTTATTTTTCAAGTTATTTGCAGTAAATTGAGTAACAGTTGAAATTAATAAGAATCAAGATTAATAGACTACTAAGAAACTGGATTGTGTAGACTACACTGGAAAGTTCCAGAAGTAATTAGAGTGTAAGCCACAAATTTCAATTAGCACTTCATTTAGCACAACGAAGCAATAACCGGTAAAACAGAATACTACAGCCGATAAGAGCAAAACGAACAAACAACCGTCTCTATTTATTATATAGCCTATCCAAACAAAGAAGACATTATGGCAAGATGGTGAAATGACTCCAGCTCGGTAAATATTGATTCAAAAACTATCAATTTGGTATCGAATTGTAGGGAACATTCTGATCTGCAATTTGAGACCAAGTTTATAATCTTCGAGTCATTTTACCATCGAGCCAGAATGTCTACTTCGCTTAGACAGACTATATATCAATGTGTCAAGTACCACTTAGACATGCCCTACTATCCTTTCAGCCGATCAGAATCGTGACATACCAAATATTCGGGTTCCAACTCCACTTTTTAATTGATTTATGTTGACTTGACACTTGAAATTCCACTTCTAAGAAGGAACTGATAAGGCCGTATCTCATTTTTGGATTTTTTCCTTTGCAGAGAATGCTTGGCTGAGACTATCGAATATAATGAGGATGCCCTTGTGAAATGTCCATACCGTGGTGAAACAGAAAACGACGTGTGCAATCATAATCTACAAGAACGTGAAATAAGGGAGGTGTGTAGTAATTATAATTACTAAAATATTGTAATTAAAAGAACTAGTTAAAATAACATTGAAACTTTGCAGTGAAATCACTCGTTTTTGGTGCGACAATCATTTCGTGCTGGTATTTCACATTATCGAACGGGTTTGCACTACTCGCGAGTTGATTTGATTTTAAAAAGAAATCCAGGCATAGCTAAATGACAACTCTAATTGGCAAAATCATTGGCGACAACATAATTGGCATATCATTATACTAATTATATAATTAATTAATAATATTTAAAATAGATTTTTCCACTCAAAAACTTATTCAGAGATGTGCAATATGACTCTATCCCGACATTCGAACAATTCGGGTGGCTGGTTGGAGGAAGTGATAACGCGCCGGTCTGATAACCAGGTGGACACGGGTTCGAGTCTCGACCGGGAACAATTCTCTGACCACAGCAAAGTCACATAAATACGGCTACCCCGTTTTTCGAAGGATATTTTTCGATTAGCGGTCGGTTTTTACTACCTCAAAAGTAGTTTTCATCATCATCATCCATCTTATTATTACCTACGCACAAGCCTATGAGCTCATGTGGGCTTCATCCTCAGAAAACAAACAATATCAAACCGATCATCAAGCTCATCACTGTTCTCCAAGAAACCCTGCCCTTACCTCCTGCGAATTTTTCTTGTGGAGATATTTCAAGAAAATTGTGTTCCAGCAGCCACCACTCACAACCACCGTGAATGATTTAAAACGAAAAATATCAGCAGCTATCGAAACTGTTGAACTTATTGCTAATAAATTAGAAAAAAGTGAAATGTTGCATCCATCATGCTATAATATGAGAATGGGAACCATCTTGCATGAGTGGGATCCTTCAACATGATTGAAAAGAAAAATCAGTATAATTATTTAATAAAAATTGATAACAAATCTGTCTTGTTACATGCCAATCCCTTGAAACGCTAGGTTTCTATCGTTTTCAAACAACGTGCCGGAAACCCATTGTGGATGTGCGATATGATTCCACTCAATCGTTGGAATCGTCCAATTGTGCCAACACGAGTTGGTTGACCCCACAGGAAATAGTTGGTTTTTGCGGGATGATAATTTTGCGTGGGACGTGGATTATTCAAAAAATGATAGAAATGAACTTGAAAATGTGATTGCGACGCCGATTTACTCTGAGCAGATAGTTGGCAAGGATGCAGTTTGCGAGGATTCTAA
The DNA here is from genome assembly GCA_017141385.1 of Sogatella furcifera. Lineage (NCBI taxonomy): Eukaryota > Metazoa > Arthropoda > Insecta > Hemiptera > Delphacidae > Sogatella > Sogatella furcifera. The sequence continues at coordinate 56,624,724 of CM029547.1, read as the reverse complement.
TCTAGCTGAAATTGGAAGTTCTGTAGAAGTAGCAAGCGGAAATAATGAGTCATCAACGAAAAAGCGATTACCCGCTCATTTGAATCATATAGAGTAACTTGAGATCTCATAATACGTACTTGATACTAATTCCAATGTTTATGTATTTATTAGTAACTTATTAATATTTTTATAAATATTAGTTTATCTAGTTAATATATATATTATATCTTATATATTTTAATGTTTATTCTCATACCTAGCCTATATTTTTTTATTTTATTAAATTTTTCACTTGGAATCACAATATAACGCAAAGCAAAGTAATGTGTTTTGCGCAAAGCAAAATATGTCATTAAACTATTCTGAATGGGAAAACTAAAAAACAACAACAAAATTATAACATTAGTTAGGGACAATATTTGCATGTTTTTCATGAACAAATAGGTTTATTTATTTATTCATTTACTGGGACAATACCAGAAACTCAATTATTTCGTTACATTTGATTGTCGATTGCCTGTTGTTGTTTTAGATAATTCCGCGCAACCTGTACGAAAAGCACCTGGCTCGTAGTCTGTCTTTGTCGGAGAGCAAGATCAAGAACTCGTTACGCACGCCCGACTGCTGTGGCTGGACACTGGTGGACGACCAACTGACATTCATCAACTGCACCACCCAAAACTGTATTTGCTGTCGTGTGAGTACTCTCAGTTATACAGAGTGTTACAGAAGGAATGGGAAATAGTACTTCTCAGGCTGGTGTGAGGAATCAGCCTGAGAAGTATATATTGCAGATTTCTCCTGAAACACACCTGTATATTGCATTTCGTACAAAGGTCGTTTTTCAACCTCTGATTGGCCTTGGAACAAATACAAGTGAATCATACTATTATTACAATGTATATTAAATGTAACGACAAGATTTTATCAAACCACTAATTTATAAAAAAATTGAGATACCGGTATCGGTTGCTACACCATTATCAATTTCTGGAAAACAGTTTACAACTGAAGTTGTCTGAAAATAGTCTGCCAGAGATTGAGAGATTGATAATGGTTTAACAACCGAAACCGGTATCTAGATTTTTTTATAAATCAGTGGTTTGACAACATCTTATTGTCTTTTCATTTAAGATGGATAACTACCATAATATCACCTTCACAACTACTCAAAAAGTTTCAATGTACAAGCCAGTTTGAGGCATTTGTTGTAGAGCTATTGCCAAAATTTAAGGCGGTTTCGTCTGTTCCAACAGCTGAAGTTGCCTGAAAATAGTCTGCATAATTGTACCGGACCAGTTGACTGGAGTTTCTTCGTAACTCTATACTATTTATAGCCTACTATATTCTGGTCTAGTAGGAACTGGTCTGGTATAGTCTGTCCAAGCAAAGAAAAGCCTCTGGCAAGATGGGAGAATGACTAAAGCTCGGTCAATATTGATTCAAAAATCATCAATTTGATCTCAAATTGTAGGAAACAATTTGATCTACTTTTAAGACCACGTTTATAATTCTTGAACAAATATTGTCCAAGCTAGAGTCATTTTCCTATCTTGCCAGAGGTTCTTCTTTGCTTGGACAGACTATAATCAAACGAACACACTCTGTTAACTTGATTGGCAATATAATAAATCTATTCATTTATATGTAAGCTATATTCCAATATAATCTATCAGTTTTTACGTGACCATTTTGATGGTTAGGTTTCATTCTCTCTGTTTGCTAGAGCTGTCTGAAGACAGTGTTTTGGTATTTAATGATATTTTAATTGATATTTCAATCGATTATATTTTTCCAGGATGATTTGCAGGAGAAACTGGTGGCGACAAAGAACATCAAGGTGTCGGCGGCAGATACGCTGTCTAGAAGCGAGCCGCCGCCCCCGCTTCCCGCCCCCGACAACAAGAAGATGCCGCCGCCTCCAGCTGCTGCCCCCCCAACCACCCCCACACAGACGCAGCAGCCTGTGCTCAAGTACAAGTACGAGTACATCGAAGGTGAGCAGCCTACATTCATTTATTCTTAGTTGTTGATTAAACATTTTAAATTTCATATACAGTAATAATAATATTGTAAGGAATTGCACCAACCCTGTGAACTAAATACTGTATTTGATGATATGATGTACAATATTAAGGCCGCTATTACACGATAATAGTTCTATGTCATACATCTGTTATCAAAGATATTATAATATGTTCTCTATGGGAAAACATATGACATAGAATATGATCATTTATAATATTTGGTTCATTACACGGTAATATTTCATCATCATAGATGTTTGATAATAGAAATATGTCATAGAACTATTATCGTGTAATACCCGCCTTAGGTAAGTTAAAACAAAGGTTGTCAGATCCACAAAAAAGTTTATTTAAAATAGCATACTTCTAAGTTTCAATGCTCAGGGCATGATCATCAGTGGAAAACAACATTTGTTTTCACTTACCGTACCTAAATTATGGATAAGTTCCACAAAATCTCTGGTAAAAGTGTAAATTTTGATGTACAATTTTCATGCTCAGGTTATCAGCTTCAAATCATTATTCGTCGGACCTTTCTTTTTATTCAAATTGATATTGCCTGGTTGTAGTTGAATAATTTTATGTTTTAGAAACTCATTGATAGAGTAACAAGGATTTTTGACTAACCAAGAATACACTTTTTGCCTGAAAAAATTACATAGAACTTCCATCCAAGCCTGGAAAGTCTATTGAATAAAGTATAGTCTGTCTAAGCAAAGAAGGCCCTCTGTCTGGCAAAATAGGAAAATGACTCAAGCTCGGTCAGTATTTATTTATTTATTCAGAGAGAGACAACACACACAATCATAATAATGATAGGGAAAGAGAAAACAGGCACATGCCCTTCACTATCTCGATCCCAATTTTGATGAAAATTTCAGTCCAGAAAAGGTTAAAATCTTGAAATCTTCTAAACACAGATATTTTTGATGCTAAAATAATTACCAGAGAATTTTGGATTTAGGAAACAATTTGATCTACTTATAAGACCATATTTATAATTCTTGAAGAAAATATTGACCAAGCTGGAGTCATCTTCCCATCTTGCCAGAGGGTCTTCTTTGCTTGGACAGACTGGGCAACAGTAATATCACTATTTTTTGCCTTAGATAACCTACTGTTAAAGGGAATATCAATATGCATATCAATTATTTCCTCGTGTGTCGTGGAATATCAATATGCATATTTTCTCTTGTATGGTGAGAGTGTATATATCACTTCTGAGGCGGTGCTCTAACAGCTTTTTCTTTGTATCTGGCAGAACTGTGAAAATGTAAAGATTTATAAGCGTAAGGATTCCTAATTCTACAAATAAGGGTTTACAGTGAGCTAATCTGTCTGAATTTGATCATGTTTAATAAATTTCTCCTGGAGTGTTAATAACTCTACAATATGCTGTGCACTGTCTATCGTATTTCGGAGGAGATGATAAGCCGTCGGTCCCGACTACCTGGACTTAAAAGTAGTCGTCATCCATCTCATTACCCACGCACAAGCCTATGAGCTCATGTGAGCTTCACCCCCATAAAAGAACCTGTTTCCCCACAGTAAAATATCGTATGATACAATACTTTGAAAAAAGTATGCTGACTCTACTACACTGGGAACATGATTCATCAAATTTCTTAATAAGTATACAACTCTAGACAGTTTAGAACTAATGTAGTTGATATGTTGTCCATGATAATTTACCATCAATCACTATGCCTAAGAACTTCTCGCTACCCATCTTGCCATCTGCTGGTATATATCTCTCAAGTATTATCTTCATTGAGCAAAAGCACATTTGCTCACAAGATTGAAGCTTGATATATTATGCTGTCTTCGGTCAAGTTTTTCAGGATGTTAAGATCTGAGCTGACTTTGAAAAAATTTGTATCAGCATATAAAATAACCTATATGATTGTTAGTTACTCAAACATGATGGTAAATCATAAGAGTGAATAAAATTGGCCCCAAAACTGACCCATGTTGTCAGATTTTCAGGAAAAACTGGTGGCGGTGAAGAGACTGGCGGCGTCGACAGCAGCGTCGCAGTCCAGAAGTGAGCCGCCGCCCCCCATTTCGGCCCCCGACAAGAGCAACAGCTCCCTCATCAAGAAGATTCCGCCGCCTCCAGCTGCTGCTGCCCCCGCAACCACCTCCACACAGCCACAGCAGCCAGTGCTCACGCTTTCCACCCCCGACATCAACAACAGCCCCCTCATCAAGAAGACGCCGCCGCCTCCAGCTGCTGCCGCCCCCGCAACCACCCCCACACAGCCGCAGCAGCCTGTGCTCAAGTACAAGTACAAGCCAGGTGAGCGCAGCCGACATTCATTTATTCATGAGTTCCAAATCAATCTGTTTGCGTCACTACCTAACTCAACCAAAAAACTAGGTTAAACAACCTAAGTCTGTCCAAGCAAAGAAGACCCTCTGGCAAGATGAGAAAATGACTCCAGCTCGGTAAATATTGGTTAAAAAGTATAAATTTGGTCTCAGTTGTAGGAAACATTTTGATCTACAATTTGAGATCAAATCAATTTGAGATGCATTTATTTTTTTGATCTACAATTTGAGATCAAATCAATATTTTTGAACGAATATTGACCGAGCTGGAGTCATTTTCTCCTCTTGCCAGAGGCTCTATGCTTAACAGACTATACTCCTCTACTATACTCCTGATAGACTTGACTCCTCTTGCTTGGACAGACTATATTTGGCCGATTCTTCATATTGTTTTCGTCTTGAAGGATTCAGTCATTTCTACTCTTAAATGTATAGAGTGATTGAAAAAGAGCGCCGGTTTCAATATATGCTGAAATTAAGAGGGTTATTTAGTCGAAAAATTGAAAGTAAAATTTGAAATCAAAATGATCATCTGACTTTCCGACTTGATTTAAGAAAATTAATGGCATGCATGTGTCCTCCTCTACTGCTCTGCACGCATGAATTATGCACGCCTACATGTATTTCACTATTCGAGCAGAGGATACATTTTGGCAAGATGGAGAAATGACTTCAGCTCGGTTAATATTGGTTGAAAAATTATAAATTTGGTCTCAAATTGTAGAAAACATTCTGCTCTACAAATTGAGACCAAATTCATAATTTTTGAACCAATATTAACCAAGCTGGAGTCATTTTTCCATCTTGCCAGAGTGTCTCCCTTGCTCGACCAGACTATAATAGTGAATCACATGGACAGAGTTGGTGCATGCCAGCGCCGTAGAGGAGGACACATGAATGCCATCATTTTTCATACATGAAATCGGAGAGTCAGATGAAAATGTTGATGCATTTATTTTTAGTTTTTCGTTTGAATAAGTCTCCTGATTTGATATATAAAAACCGGCGCTCTTTTTGAATCACTATGATTTTGGAAATGGGTAATGAGATGACGATGGTGATGATGAGAGATGACTGTGAGGCAGTTCAGATGAATTTAGTACCTAGGCTTATAGTTTAGATGAATGTGAAAAATGAATAAAAATACGGATAAACTTCTTTTCTCAGAGTGACCCATGCTCTCATCAACAACTCTCTCATTATTACCTACAGGTCTAGGAGACCAGCATGTGGGTGTCACTCTCAGAAAAGAAGTTTATCTGTATTTTTATTCATTTTTCACATTCATCTAAGACAGTAGCCTAAACTATATTTTTTATCTGAACTGTCTCACAGTATCCCTCATCATCCATCTCATTACACTTGCACAAGCCTATGAGTTCATTTGGGCTTCACCCCCAAAAACCCTCGAAATTATCATCACTTTATCTGTTTCATGACCAATTGTTTGAATTTATTCATACAAAAATCAATAGTTTATACTGACTTATGACTAAAGTCTGTCCAAGCAAAGAACACATTTTGGCAAGATGGAAAAATTACTCCAGCTCAGTCGATATTGGTTCAAATTATAAATTTGGTCTCAAATTGTAGCTCATGATCAGAATTGTACGTAGATCAGAATGTTTCTCACAATTTGAGACCATATTCATGATTGAACCAATAATGACCGAGCTGGAGTCATTTTCCCATCTTGCCAGAATGTCTTCTTCTCCGCCTAGTAAAGAATTTTTTCATTTCATTTCATTTTTTCTTTTGCTTGGTCCCATATTGTAACTAATCTGTGTCTTTTTTCTCTCGGACACAGATCAATGGAGCCCGCTTAATCCGGACGGCAAGAAGAAGTACGACCGCGACTTCCTGATGGGTCTGCAGAACGACCCGCAGGCGACCCGCAAGCCGGACAACCTGCCCAACATTGACATTGTGCAGTTGGACAAACGCGGCGGGGGCGGTGGTGGAGGCGGAGGCGGAGGCAACAAGTTCAAAAACCAGATTGGCGGAGGCGGCTACTCGTCGTCGATGAGTCGCACCGGACCCGACTCTGCGCCCAAATCGAGCAGTATGCGTGACGTGAGTTGCTAATTGTTTATTATTAGTTGTTGTTCATCCATATTTTTTCACTAATAAATTATTTACTTGAGAATATAAACTTTGTAGTGAAATTACTCACGCTTTTAGTGCCAAAACGTATTTAACGTTATATTTTCATCGAAATAATTGATACCACAAGAGGTTTTTTCCAACTCGAGTCGATCTCACTGCCAATACCAGACTCAAAAATAACAGAATTTTCTGTTGAAATACACTCGTGGAAATTCTCGTTTCTGGAAGCTGTCAATAATTAACGAGGAAAGTTATTCTTTCTATTTTCATGTATTCTATAATACTAACATTGAAAATATTAGAAGACGACTCATATACTGTATATTTAATCACTCTAAAATCATAAATAAAATTCCTGAAAAATGTATTAGCTGTGCCAAGATAAGATAGATGGATAGATAAATGCCTTTATTTACACTTTGTAAATACTTTACAAAAGTTTTGTGGGCGAAGTTGAGCCCCCTCTCCCACTTAACCCACAAAGAAAGTAAACAAAATAAAGTAGAACAAAGTATAACAAAGAAAGTAGAACAAAGTATAACAAAGAAAGTAGTACAAAATATTAATGAATTGTTGAAAATTGACTCCTTTTTTATTTTTAAGAACTCCGAGATGGAAGAATTACAGTATTTAGTACATTGGTCAATATTTGCAGTTGCAGAAGTCGTTTGTTCTATTCATATAGCTATAATAGGAGATTCGAATTAATTATTAAGATTTGAGAACTCAAATTAAGTTGGAAGACAACTCTTCTGATTTGTGTGCTTGCTCACTGATATAGGGCGAGTGTTTTCTGAACAGTTGGCTTTCACCTCCTCTATCACACACCCTTTTCTCCATCCTTCCCGAAATTTTCAAGGATTAAAAGCCTTCCTATGACATGGAAAACCATAGTTGGAAGAACTATTGGTCCTCCACCCCTTTTCCCCACATAACTTGTTTGCATAGTATATGTTATGTTAATGGCTCAACAGCCATGAATGGCTTAGGCCCACCAGCTGGTTGCCAGTTTCTTATTCACTTCACTATAAAGCAGAGGTAAATAATCATCAACCAGGATAAAGGTGACGTGTGGCTAGCACTTTGATCCTCTCAACCATAAGCTAGGTTCCTCTACCAAGTAACGGTGAAGAACACCTCTGAATAACATTCAGTTGATCAGTTAGGGCGTAATGCAACAATTACTATTCCTCCAGAGACGGGAAACGGCCGACTAACTGTCTTTACTAACAACAAGCCAATCTCCCAAAGGAAGAACTTGTTTTAAAAGCCTTCTCCTACTCATTTATTTTATATTTTAATGTTTTTTATTGATGATATATATTGTAATTATAATATTAATGTAATATCTTTTGAGTATGTGAATTGATAAAAAATTGGAATTGAATTGAAGTGTTTTGCTGATAATTGTTCTTGTTTGCCATTTTCCCTTAGTCAGTGCCTAATAAGAAAAGCCAACCGGACAAATCAGGCGCAAAGGGCGCCCTTAAGGCGCTACCTATGCCCAACTCGCTCAGGAAGGACAAACTGCTGAAGAGCTCTGAGAATCCCTGGAAGCCGTCCAGGTTAAAAGAGGCCAATGCTGATGTGAGTGAAGAAGAAGAGAAGACTCAGGTGTGTATTATTTGCTCCTAATTGAATATTAGCATACAATATGCGTAAGCATACTTACATTAGTCTGTCCAAGCAAAGAATGAGTCTCTGGTAAGATAAGAAACTCACTCCAGCTCGGTCGATAATATTTGTTGAAAAATTATAAATTTGGTCTCAAATTGTAAATCAGAATGTTTACTACAATTTGAAACCAAATTTATAATTTTTAAACCAATATTGACCGAGCTGGAGTAATTTTCCCATCTTGCCAGAATGTCTTCTTTGCTCGGACAAACTATACTTGTATTTGTGAAATAAACATGTCACGTAATCGGAAAAATTTGACTTCAGTTTTCTTGAGCAGTGCGGTATGTTGAATATTTTATAATAATTTTATAAGAGAAATTTTATAGAGAAAAAATTTAGATAGGATAAATAATCAGAAGAACATAGAATTTCTAGGCCTAGAAATAAATTGGGATGATCACGTTCTAAAAATTTGTAAAAAAAATAAGTTTAGGAATGTTCGCTCTTGCAAGGCTGGCACCCAATTGTAATTTATTAACACTGAAGTCTGTGTATTATGCCACTGTACATGCTCATATTTCGTACGTTATTGAGATATATGGAGGAACTAGTACATCGAACTTGAGTAGGATATTGAAGCTTCAAAAAGAATCAATTAGGATAATTTTAAATTTAAATAGGCAACAGTCGTGCAGGACATTTGAAAAAAATGGAACTAATGACAGTGTCTAGCCTCAGTGTCTAGTGGGTATAAAATTTATTACGTACTTACTTGCCAAACATAAAAAATGAAACAGAAATTAGACGTTTTAAAAATAAACTGAAACAACACTTATGGAATTGGAATTATATAACTTTGAAGAATTTTATAATTTTAATACATCTTAGACCAATTTTGACATTTCTCAATTGTTTTTTTTATTTTATTAGGCCTATTTTGTTGAAATAATATTCAAGACGCATTCATGTACATTGCTATGTATGTTTTTAATAAAGATTGATTGATTGATAATCTACTGGTCGCGTCCAAGCTTCGAAACCCTGTGAGGAATGCACTTAGTGAGGATGTGTGCGTGCGAGTGTTGACGACTGTGTATTTTATAATGGCTTGTTTACACTGATTGAATAAACAAGTGATTCTGGTTTTATATGATAGAACCATCATTGGACTAATAATCAATTTTATAAAACTTGGAAAAGTCCTATTGAGAGATTACTTACGGTATATTGCCTGCCTTTCAAAGTTAGTCATCAAAATAATATTATTTGTAGCTAATGGTTTTCTGTGTTCTGCATTTTTCCCCACAATAAATTTTCTTGTGTTTGCATTTCAGGAGCTTTACAAGAAGGTGCGATCAATTTTGAACAAGTTGACACCTGAAAAGTTCGACACACTAGTCAATCAAGTCAAGAAACTGCCCATCGACACCTCCGAAAGGATGGAGGGCGTTATCAACCTCGTCTTCGATAAGGTAGAGAAAACTATTCAAGTCATAAATGAAAAGTCTTTTCTTCAACATTTTCAAGATTGTAAATGTATGAAACATTACATCGTATTGTACACATTGTACAGAATTTTCATGACAAATTAATTGTACTTTAACTGTAAAATATCTGACTATTGCTCTGATTGTCAAATGATTCAATCACTTCACATCTAAATCTATTCCTTTCATTTTTGAATAGTTGACAAACAAGCTATTATAATGATTGCTCTGTTTGTAGAAGTTTGTAGAATGTACAAGCTGATAGATTTATTATGTAGCTAATTCGTTCAAGAAGATATCAACATCATGTAAGGAGCGACGAAGATGAGCACCATCGCTCGAAACGTGACTCAAAGAAATCGTGAGTGAGCTGCAAAGCAAGTATAATTATTCATCAATATTTTGAACAATTAAATTAGAAGATATCGTATAGATTATTTAGGAAGTGAGAATTATGTTGTATCAATGATAATTATACTTTGAATTCGATTGTTTTATTTGGTACATAAACATTCTTGAATCCCCCTGTGGGTTGAGTGGGGTCTTAGGTGAGATCACGCCCACAGTATCCCCTGCTTGATTTTAAGAGGCTACTAAAAGGTGTCTTGGAAACCACATGAGATACCACAATCTAAACCAACCAAAAACAACCCCCAAGGCAACTCCAGAAGTTGCCTTTTCCTCAAACCCATTAGGATATGCCCCATCAGGGTAGATTCCTTAATCTGAAATGGATGCTTCAGGAACACAGGAGGTCCGTTGCATTCTCATGGTAGATGCTTTTAACATTGAGAAAAGGCTTCTATGGATTACTAAGGAAACATCTCCACACCATTATTGGACTGAGAAATGGAAGTCAGATGTATAGGCTTTGCAATCAGTCTGAAGAGACTGCCAAGCATATCATACTGAATTGCGAGGGGCAAGGAGAAGGGCTCTGTTTGGCTGCAAGCAACCAAGTGATGAATGGGACGATAGTATAGGGAAAAACTCTACCTAGCCTTTGAATATTGTAAAGGCTACAGGTATTGATTGGTTTATCTAATAAGCTTCGATTGATGTGTGAGGATCTTTAAAGCTTTGGATCCTTGAATCTGTCTTTCCAGTAACATAAAATTATTGAATCATTTTGAAAGTAAATGTATCACCGTGTACACACAGCCGTTTCATTCATTCAATGGAGATTAGTTAAGTAAAGTCATTTGATTTATACAGTTCAATTGTTACAGCAACAATTGTCAAGTCAAAAAATTGTTGCATCTAGACTCTTAGCTATGATTGTCAAGTAATCTTTCTTTTGATTCCTGAAACCTTAGTTTCTTGTATTCTCATACTGTTACCCTAAAATATTTATATAATTTTGTAATATTCACATTTTGGAGTTTTCCAATATTCATTGATATTGTGTAAGTTTGTTTTGTTGTAACTGGCAATATATAGTGGTCAATATATATAGGCCTATATAGTGGGCTGTTGAGCCACACAGCCATTGACTAAAAATTCTATTTTCATTACAGTTTTATGCTCTTTTGAAGGATTATTGAATTTATTCGATTTTAATGTGATGTTATCATGGGTTTTCAGGCGATCGCTGAGCCCGGCTACTCGAAGGCGTACGCGAACATGTGTAAATTGGTGTCAAATATGGAGGTGAAGGACAGTAGTAGTGATAAGAGTGAGAAGAACGGTGAAAACGAAAAGAAAGTGGTGTTTAGGAAGTCACTTATCATGAGGTGCCAGTACGAGTTTGAAACCAATAAGGCGGCTGAACTGTGCAGCGCGCAACGGCTCAAAGAAATCAACGAATGTACAAATCCCGTAAGTCATCAAAATTGTTGTTTTGAGTTTTTTAAGTTTTTTAGGCCCTGTATAACAGAAAAAGGTGAACGGACGCGAGTAGCCCGCAATGATTTGGATTGTTATTGACTTTCCTGTATTCCCAGGATTCTAAACATTAAATTAACTATGAAAAGGCATGCAGTCCCAAGATTAATGCCGCGTTTGGGATGGGTTCGCTCAAAAAAAAAAAAAAAAAAAAAACGATCATTGAGTGGGAGCTGGGTAAGTTAAATGTTGGTTTGGTGTTCGGTGGAATCCAAAATTCAATCAACCTTTATTAGGCTTAAATTATGTTTCTTTTACAGCACTTTCTTTTCAGTACTTATAATAACATATAATTCAGTTTTATTCTTGGTTTACTTCCAATTTTAATCAATTATCTTATAAAAAATGAACTAATAATAAAAGATTATTCAGTTTTATGCTCGATCTACTTCCAATGTCAATCAACTCTCTAATTAACTTGGAAAATCTTTCAAACTTATCAATATTCTGACTCAAACTTGAAGTCAAACTTGACGTTTTTAAGCACCAATAATTCCTATATAGTTGAGTAATATTGCAGCTCAACATATAGTTTTTTCTGTCGTTTTTTTCAGGAGAAGAAGGAGGAACTTCAGCTTAGCTATGAAGAAGACGAGAGGAGGATACGAGAGAAATCCTTAGGACTAGTCAAGTGAGTTGTTGATTGAAAAATTTCCTTTTTTCATCATTATTCATTGGAGATATTACAGCAATGAAACTTATAGTTGAAAATACAGACACAAATCAATACAAATCGTTGTTGATAACTTAATTTGTTTTAGTTAATGAGTTTCCAGCTCGATTGGAAAGAAGACGATTTGGACATGTGTAACTTATGTGTTTCCACCTATAAGTGCGTCATTGTAATATCCACAGTGAATAATAATAGAAATTATAATTTTTAATTTCAGTTTTCTTTCTTTTGGTACTGTAGTAGTTTCTGATGAACAGTTTAAGGCTTAATTGCATCAAGTGAATAAGTCGAAACCATCAAAGTGGAAATAAATGTGATGTGTAGTTAAAACAACTTCATTAGAATAAGATGAACCAAAACTGAGAAGACTCGTTTGATTATTATTTATTTATTATTATAGAAATAAACTATACTGTATGCTAGATCCGTGCATGGTTTGGTTTGGTTACAAATCATCATCAGAATTTCAGTGTATTGGTTCTTATTTTCGTAGAAATTTTTATTCATAGTATATATAGTATTGTAATTGATTTTGACATTTTTATAGTATTGTAAAAATTGACGTTTTCAAGCACCAATAAAATTAGTAATTAGTATCAATTGTAATTGGTTTCATTTCAGGTTTATTGTCGAATTATATATATTAGATATGTTAACAGCACCAATTATGCATAGATGTATAAATAATCTTCTGCAGCAGCACGAAGAAGAACCTCTAGAATGTCTTTGTAAATTATTGACCACAATCGGCAAGAAACTGGAAATGGCCACCAACAAAATTAACGAGACTGCCCGAACGGAAAAGAGGATTGCTGTAAGTATTCTTGAGCTTGTTATTCAATCAAACCTTATGTTTTATAAGTTTGCAAAACTGTTGAATTTTGTCTTCCATTTTGTAAACTCTTTAATTCAATTTTTTTATTATTATTTCGTATGGCTCATTTTGTGGGGAGTTACGAAGAAGTTCCACAGCCGAAATAACCAGAATTTCCCATGTTGAATTTAATTCAATTCAAATATCAAATATTTGAATTCAATTCAAATAGCGCGGTTATTATGGACAGAATTTCACTTTCTTCATGTCATTGGAAAGAGAATTCAATTCTCCAGGGGCTGGACTTTTCACTATTTTGAATTTTGAGTTTATTTCAATAATTAGAGTTCAATACTTTTATAGTTAATTATACAATAATTATTGGAATGAACGAAAAAAGTAAAAATTCCAGCGCCTGGAGAATTTAATTCTCTTCACATTGACATAAAGAACGCGAAATTCTGTCCATAACTATCGGCGCTATCTGCTCCAAGAGATTGATAAAGACTACTCTTATGAGGAATGATTCTGCTGTTCGGCAAGTGGCCGATTTCTATTGCCCACTCTTAATAATAACTATTTTAGGCCACCGTTAGGCCACCTGTGGAGTTAGATGAACAGACCGGTAAACATTCAGGGGGAATCTCCTGTTCCTCTTTCTTTCTTTTATTCTTTCTTTACAATTGCGACTTGTTTTCCAAGTATTTTAAGCAAAGGATGAATGAGTGATGATGAATGATGATGATGATGAAGGTTAAAATGTAGGTTATATGTCTATCCACAATGTCCACTTTCACTATGCTCACAAATTTCAACTCACAAGAATAAAAACCATGATTTAAAATTTGAAAGGTTGGTAAATGATTCAAAAAAGCATCAAAAATATCTAAAATGATTTGAAATTATCAATTCTCACTTAAAATTTTAAAGCCAAAAAATAGTTAACAAACTTTAGTAATCGTTACTAATCCATGGATTGTGATATTCTGGCACTGCCAAATCTAGAAGGATCCTACTGTTGACAAGAAGTAATGGTAGAGGACTACAGGGACTTCTTCAAGAGAAGGTAGGTGACAAGGTCTCACAATTTTGCAAAACCGGAGCTAAGCTGGCGCAAGTAGTTGAGGATATCGAAAATTGAACAAGGGATTTTAATAACGGGGATTTTGTTGTTGTGATGGGAGGCACGAATGATGTTGCAGCCCCGCATTCCCCATATCAATTGACAATTGACAGGGCTCTAAAAATGATTGTACCATTGACCTATAAGACAAATGTATTCCTCATCATCATTTGATTTCATGTAATGCTGCTACCCCTGATGCAAATCATTTCATGTTCCACTCTTTTAATAATTACTATAAAGACAGAGTGAATTTCTCAAATTTCTATATCCTTGACATCAATGACTTCCTTGAGAGGAAACACTTCACAAGGCATGGTTTCCATTTGAATCGTTTTGGTAAGAAAAACCTGGTGAATGTACTCCATCTTTTCTATTTCCAGAGAGTAAGCCAACAACTTGTTGATGCTGTGCTGGATAAGTTAAACTGTTAGTTAAGGACAAAGATGAGTTTAATGTCTCTCTTTCACAGATTATACTTGAAACAAATCTGCAAGGTACTGACATAGTTAGAAAAAATATATGACACATACATGCTAATGTATAGATGTTGAGTTTTTTCAGAGACAACTTAATCCAAATCATCAATGCATAGCAGCTGCTCATAGGGCTAGTAAGGAAAGTGAAACTTGACTCTATAGCATATTTGAATGTTCAGGGCCTCCAAAATAATCTGAATGATCTGAGTTTCTTTGTGAAGAAAAATGAATTAAGGGTTCTCTGTGTTAGTGTGCACTGGTGTAAGGGGGATGAAATTGAGTTTCTTAAAATTGACAATTTCCAGTTGGCAAACTTTTATCGCCGAGAGGTCCATGGAAGGGGTGGATTTGCTATATTTGTTGAAAATAATACAACTTATAGACAAATTGATGTCAGCAGTTTTTGTGATGAAATCAACTTTGAAGCTACAGCTATTATAATCGATAGTTTAAAATTGGTAGTTGTAAGTTTATATAGATCTGACACTAGGTTGTGCTGAAACTTTTTTGGATGAAATTGAATCACTTATACAACATATGTGTTCTTGGAATGATTACACTGTAATTATTGGTGATGATTTCAACTATCAGTTCAACATCAATAACAGTGATATAGGTATGTTTTTCTTGATATTCTTTCCCAGTACGGTTTTAGGTATCAGAATAATTTACCAACTCGTGGAACTGCTTGTCTGGATAACATTCTGACCAATATGTTCAAGACCGTGTCCATTCTACTGAAGTAATAAAGTATGGGTTGTCCGATCATGATTGTGTGCCTATTAAATTGCATGGTAGAAGCTTCACACGGTCTGTTTCATCAAGAATAAAAATCACTTCAATACCAATAACTTTAAATAGAATTAATTTAAGAATAAAAATCACTTCAAGACCAATAACTTTAAATAAAATTGCTAATCTTGTGCAGGATCTGTTGGAGACAAATTGGAATTCCATCTTTATGTGTGTAACAGATTCAGGTACAACATTTGATTCCTTCCTTAGTCATTATTTTTATATTTTTGAAAAGTGTCTGCCCACTTGCACAATTCACGTTAGAAATAATTTGAAATCTAAAAGAAAGTCATGGTTTTCATCCCAACTTTGCCAAATGAGGGAACACCTGTTGATGTTATACACTCAAATGAGAGAATGTGGTACAGAATTATCTAAACAACATTACAGTACATATAAATTACAATAAAAGAAGGCACTTAAAAGAAGCAAGAAAAACCTTCAATAGCTGTGCTATTGAGAATTCTAAAAATCAAAGTAAGAAAGCATGGGAAATTATTAATTCATCAAGAAAGGGTAGTTATAGGGTTAACAAGGGTGCTAAGCTGGACCCAAACAATGTAAATCGGTATCTTATTCAATCTGTTAAATCTTTGAAGCAGAATAGTGGCAGGTCAGCGCTTCGGGTAGATTCTTTTACTGCATCCTCAGCCTTGCAATCTAATAAGTTCAAGTTAAGAAACAAGTTGTGAGGATGTATCTGGAATTGTTAGAAGGTTCAAGTGTTCCAATACTGCTGATTTTTACGGTATGACATCTAGCTTGATGAAAAAAATAGTAAATGTTGTTGCTGAACCCCTGACAAATTGTATAAATGAGCTTGGGACTTTTCCCCAATGCTCTTAAAAGATCCAAAGTTGTCCCTATTCCTAAAGATCGAAAAAAAGACTTTGATGTTTCAAACTGTAGACCAATCACAATTGTTCCAATCTTTTCAAAAGTTGTTGAGGCTATAGTTGCCAAGCAGTTGTATTCCCATCTAGAACATTATAAGTTACTCAATGTTTCACAGTTTGGCTTCAGAAAAGGATCTTCTACAGATAATGCAATAGAAAGGCTTACCAATTTCATTTATAATGCTTTTGAGTCTAAATGTTCTGCAGGTGTAACTCTCTGCGATATAAGCAAGGCATTTGAGAGTGTAGACCATGGGGTGCTGTTGAGGAAGTTGGCCCATTATGGTATTGAAGGTTGTGAATTTGGGTTCTTTCAGTCATATCTGTTCAAAAGGTCACACGTTGTATTTATTGGCAGTGATAGGTCGAGAGAAGCAGTGGTGGAGTTCGGTGTCCCTCAGGGATCAATCCTGGGCCCATTGCTTTTCTTGTTAATGATAAATGACCTTCCAGGTGATATTTCAACTGACAGAATCCTGTATGCGGATGACACGTCTTTGATGTCTTGTGGTAGCGACTTGGATGAGTTGAGGTTAAGGATGGAGGGCTACAGGAGAGAGACCTGTAATTGGTTGGAGGTCAACGGTTTCTCTATTACTCAAACGACTCAAACTCTTATTTGTGGCCTAAAGCATAGAGCTGACGTACAACAGTCTGTTGAAGAAATTTCAACCAAGTTTCTTGGCGTTTACATAGACCAAAAGTTGATATGGGAGCCTCATTGTAGAAATCTTTGCAGCAAGCTCTCAAAGGCTATTTACCTTATAAGATGTCTTAAGAATCAACTGTCAAATGATTATTTACGTATGGCATATTTCAATTTATTTCACAGTCTTTTGTCATATGGTATCCTACACTGAGATGGAAGTAGTCATGTTTCTGGGGTTCTAGTACGGCTGCAATTAGACTCGAACCTCAACATCCAAAGAGAAAGGACGATTCCTACGCCAACTTGTTCTATACAACCCCTTTATTGTTTGGTAAAAAGTTACACCCCTATGAGCGTCGGGTTTCTTGGGGAGGGGGGGTGGGTTGAAAGGTGCAAAATTTCAGTTTTTTGTGAATTGTAGCCGAACCAAGCGTCGGACAAAAAAATTTCATGCATGTTTTTTCTAGAGAACAAAATTTGGAAGAGATTGAGATCAATCACAACTCTGTATCATCAACCGTTTTCAAGTTACAATTTTTTGAAAACTCCATATTTTTTCACAGGAATTATTCCGTTACTTTAAAAGTTTGTAACTTTTAATTGGAAACTCTTGCATCCGTATTTCAAAATCCCTCTCGGCGAAATTCATTTCTCTTCAATTTGAGACCAAATTCACCCTTCTATGTTTAGTGGTTCATGTGCTACAGCGATTTTAAAAAACCCTTACATCACCAAAATCCCCTAAAATTACATTTTATCGTACAAAAAAAATATTAAAAATTTTCTGATTGGCTCATACTTCTAGATTTCGTTTCTTGAGACCCTAGACTCTCATGAAAATCGTTTACACGACCAAGACTATCATAGGATTTTTGGGGGCTGGTCAAAAGTATCCCTTTATTTTTAATCATTTATATTCCCCCATAACATTTGATTGGTACGTCGGATTCTATCGTTCAATAGCTCATCATTTTCTACTCATCACGGCGGTATAAATTCATATATTATAATCTAAATTAGGTGAAAAACTCCAGAATTCAGATTTAAATGATACTCTTGAATAATAATACCTGCACATTGAAAATTCCAATTTTTCACATTTTAATGCCCTCAATCGGAAAGTTGTGAACGGAAAAATCTGAAACTACCAAGAAATGTAGAGAAAATCTTCCTCTTTCAAATGGTTACTATGAGAATTGCGAGACCTTTGACATAGGAAGGTACACAACCGGTTTTTATCACACTTTTTCTGATAAATTAAGGTACACAACCGGTTTTTATCACACTTTCTGATAAATTCGCTCATTTTTTGAATTCTATTGAAATTTCTCTAACAATAAGCATTGAACAAGAAATTTTCATATACCATCTTTTAGAGGATGAATCACTTTACATTTCTAGACCAAGAACATAACTCTATCGCCAATAGTTACCGAGTTACAATAGAATGAATTATGTGTAATTTTTCAACAATTGAAAACGCTGATTTTCCAACAATGTTATCATGAGGAATTAATTGGAGAATCATGATGAATCTTATATGATATTAAAGAACACATTTTTTCTACAATTTGAGACCAAATTCATATTTTTTTAACAATTATTAAATGAGCTACGTATATTTAAAAAAAAAATCGTCGTCTTCTTAAGCTCAACGAAGCGTTTCTATGTATCATTCATAGTGTGTGGAGCGCCTCTCAGAGTGAGCTCTGAACTCGACAGTTGGTTTGAAAAATGGGTCTACCTAATTCTGTAATTGTTCAAAAAATGTGAATTTGGTCTGAAATTGAAGAGAAATGAATTTCGCCGAGAGGGATTTTGAAATACGGATGCAAGAGTTTCCAATTCAAAGTTACAAACTTTTAAAGTGACGGAATAATTCCTGTGAAAAAAATATGGAGTTTTCAAAAAATTGTAACTTGGAAACAGTTGATGATACAGAGTTGTGATTGGTCTCAATCTCTTCCAAATTTTGTTCTCTAGAAAAAACATGAATGAAATTTTTTTGTCCGACTCTTGGTTCGGCTACAATTCACAAAAAACTGAAATTTTGCACCTTTCAACCTCCCCCCCTCCCCCAGAAACCCGACGCTCATAGGGGTGTAACTTTTTACCAAACAATAAAGGGGTTGTATAGAACAAGTTGGCGTAGGAATCGTCCTTTCTCTTTGGATGTTGAGGTTCGGCCTTTTTTTGAACTAATTGCACCGTACTTCTTCTCCAGAAAAAAGTTGTGAGGATAATAATGGGGGCCGAATTTAGGGAACATTGTAAACCGTTATTTGTTTCTCTTGGTGTATTAACGGTTTACAACCAATACATTTATGTTGTTACACAGCATATATACACAAAAATATGACCATAATACCAGAGGTATGTTTCACTCATATAACACCCGCCAAAGACAACAACTTGAAACTCAACATACGCATTTAACAAGAATACAAAGGTCCCATCGCGTTTTAGGAATTAAAATCTATAATAGGTTGCCAGAGTCAATTAAAAATCATCCTCACTCTTTGTTCGGCAAATCTCTGTTTGATATACTGCGTGCAAACCCTTTCTATTCTTTGGGGGAGTTTTTTACACATTCTTTTTAATTAAGTGTTGATAATATTTACTGACGTTGCCGATGACTGTACCTGTACAGTCCGATGGCAAAATAATTAAATCTATCTATCTATCTATTGGTCTAGTAATCTTGAAGCATTGAGCAAGGATATAAGTCTTCAACTATCATTTTTCTATGGTTGAAGTTACTGAAAACATGTAACTCCATAAAATTTAGACTCTAGATCTATTTTAGTATTGTAATGGATAACATTGGTCAAAACAATTACGTCATAACCTTCAATTATGTTTGGGCAAAGCCTGTTGCACTCACCTGATTTAATGATTGATGTCGTTGTCTGACTGTGGTGATGTTTTTGTGCAGGAGCTGACATCGTTGGACGCGTACTTTGCCACGATGAAGGATCTGTCGCAGAAGCGCGAAAACTCGAAGCTGTCGTCGCGTGTGCGCTTCATGCTGCAGGACGTCATCGATCTGAAGCAGAACAAATGGGTGCCGCGTCGCGACAAAAACAATTCCGAAACAATGGACCAAATTCAGCGCGAGGCGAATAGCGAGTGGATGGAGATCACGATGCCATTGCATAGACACCGGCTACTAAGTCAGATGGCGCACAGCAGTGGTGGAAGCGGCGGCGGAGTCGGCAAACAGGACGGTAGGGGCGGCTGTGATAACGATAGACGCATACGTCGCTTCCGCAGCCAGACCCAGTCCTATGCCATGAACTTTGATCGGCTCACCATGCTCAAACATCAGGTAAGCTTAAAAATACGGATAATAGTCGGTCCAAGCAAAGAAGACATTCTGGCAAGATGGGAAAATGACTCCAGCTCGGTCAATATTACTTCAAAAATTATCAATTTAATCTTAAGATTGTAGATCAGAATGTTTCCTACAATCTAAGATTGAATTTATGATTATTGAACCAATATTGTCCGAGCTGGAGTCATTTTCCGATCTTGCGAGAATGTCTTCTTTGCTTGGACAGACTATAAGAGTGTTTCAGTAGAAATGTGCAGTACTTCTCAGGCTGATTCCTTTCACCAATTAGAGGGTAAAGTATTTTTAATTGATGGAAGTTCAAGAAAATCTAATTCTAAAAAAAAATAAATAGCGGCGATTGTGTAAATTTTACCCAAATCTCAGAAAATGCAAAATCACCACTTAACACTGATTTTTCACTTGTGCTATATGTTGCCTATGTTTTCACTATTTTGTATGCTTTTGATTGCGATTTTTATAAAAAATCTATAATAATTATTACTTACAGCTTCGATAATTCTTAATAAAGCTTCGGTCTCTGAACTGAAGATTATCGAAGTTTTACTGTACCAAAATCTTGTGGCAAATCCCAACTACAGTATGTCTAAGCAAGAAAGAAATTCTAGCAAGATGGAAAAATGACTCCAGCTCGGTCAATATTTGTTCAAAAATTACAAATCCCATCTCAAATTGTAGGAAACATTCTGATCTACAACTTGAGACCATATTCATTTTTTTGAACCTTATTTAAATGCCTTATTTGCTTGGACAGACTATAATTTGGCAAGATTATCTATGTCGATAATTTTTCAATCTTTCCCGTAACTCTTGAATTTTCTGGTTTATTTTTCGAAGGAAGCCAGTATTGCATTTGTGTTGATCATGTTCCTACCCAATTTGATTGCAGTTTAACTGTTTTAACTGTGCGTAGGTTGACCATGTGGATCGGCCGATGACGTTGGGTTCGGCCATCAACTTTTCGTCGTGGTCGCGCGGCACCAGCAGCGTGAAGTCGGCGTCGATGGGAGGCGGTGGAGGCGGAGGCAGCATGGACTCAGGACGCATGGATTCATGGAGCAACCGCCCCAAGTCGTGCAACATCATTGAGGCGTTGAGCGGACGCGGTGGCGATACGCGCTCCAAGCCCCCGCCCACCATCAGCTTTGGCAGCCAGAAGCCGCGCATCACGCACTGGCCTTCCATTGTAAAGGAGCATCATGATAGGAACGACTCAGGTCAGTACACGACAAACATTTTCTAAAAACATATCAAGTAATTCGAAATTGAAGCTACAAGTCCTCGATGTCATAGTGAGTTGAATAGAGCCTTGTTTGCATTGAGAATATTATGAAAAATGGTTCATACATTTTATCATGGTTATTTTTTGTCGGTTTTGTAAGGTTGGGGTTATTTTTGGGGGAAATACACCGGTAGTGGCCATGTTTAAAGATTTTTATTTATTACTTTTTATGAAGAATTGTAGGTTCGTTTCATTAGTTATATCACCTGAAACTCAATAGATATATAGCCAAGATTCTTCTTGATTGACGTATTCCTTATAGTCGGCGTAATCCAAGTTGACTAATTCCCCCTCCACCCGAGAAATAGCTACGCGTACCTTGTCATATTGCGTGAAATAGAAACTTCTCCTAATGCAAACATATTCAACTGAATGTTAAAAGTGGCAGCGTAGCTTCGGAAAAATCACGCGGTGTTGTGAAACTCACTATTTTTATCATAAACCAGCTATTCGCAGCTCGAATATCCAAGTCGATTAGCTTCAACAACTCCAATCTTTAACATACAAGTCACGCATATACTGCTCTCCTTACTTAGAAACTCTTGAGAGGCCAAATTACAAACTTCCGACTATTTTCGACATTTGGAAAAATAATTTTAATTGTTTCTGAACAACTTTCTCGCTTCAACCACCCACTTATCTTCTCAAACAAAAAAGTTTCTAGATCATCGAAAATTTCATGTTTTCTGATAGAGTTGGGTCGACATTGACAAACATATTCATTAATTGAAACATAATTATTGGTCGTATATAGAAAATTCATAAACCATTCGAAAGCGCGAATTCTCCTTGTCATTTTGATATAAAAAAAGTTCGTATTTACTACAACCCATGATTGTGAGAGAAGTGGTATACAAAAGAAAGTAATATTTTCGTGATTTTTCAATTTCATCAAAAAAATCAAATTTCTTTCGAATCCTTCTACCCAGGAGCTTTTTTAATACTACTGGCATATCAAGGATGAAATTCTACGTCCAGATTTGGGGTTCAATCGCGAATTTGAAGAAGTTCCAATTTCACATAATCTGGCAACGCAGCTATTTCCCGGCTAAAGAGCAATTTAGCATAGCTTCCTATAATAGAAGGCCAATGGCCTTAAAAATTGATAACTATGTTCTATGTAGAGTAGGAAATTGGGTTCATTTAAAAGCATTAAAATCATTTTCCAATCAGCTGTTCTAATCCTAATGGATGCGTTTCTTGTGTGCGTTCTCCCATTTGATTTGCTACAAATCATAAGCTATTTTGATAAATAACTGTCTATTCTTAATCTTTCTTGCTAATCTCTATCACAACCTATTACAAAAAACACAAAAGGAATTCTATACGAAGAGTTTCATGAACGTTTTTCATGAAAATTATGCTCAAAGAGAGAAAAACCAAGTCAACATGCATGATTTGTTGCTGTACTTAATGCTTTTATATGAAAAGACTGTGACTACGGTGCGACGTTGCTATATTATTAGGGCATGGCCTTCTATTAAAGGAAGCTATGAATTTAGTCATCTTAGATTGCGCGGACTATAGAGTGGCGAATATCTCAATTTACAAATGAATTATAATTAAATTTTTCGTGGAAATCATTTTCGATTCTAAATTGGCCACTATAATTCAGTAGTGGCCACATGATGTTTGAGGCTCATTGACAATTCAATTTCATAAAGTATAATCTTATTCCTTATTGCATCAATTTTCTGTTTGTGTTATGTAGACTCGGAAAGGTCTTCATCGTCACAGCGTTACACGCAAATGTCGCAGCCGTCATTGCGCGATCACACACCCACGCCCAGCAGCGCCCCGGCGCCCACTCCTGCCGCCCCCGCGCGCACTGCTGTTTCCACTCTCGGCGAGTTCACCGAGAACAAGAATGTCGAGGTAATTATTTTACTTCGGTTTTTCAGGCTGTTTGATTTGTGTCGAATATTACTTCAAAAGAATCAATTCTTGGTAGTGTAATATGTCATGTCAATTAACAATTAAATAACCATAGTGTTGCCAAAATAGTTTTACAAAATTTGTAAATTATTGAAAGACCTAACCAAGCCATCAATTCTCAATGATGTTTTGTCTAATCTTCTCCCTGAAGTTTATAAAGTGCATGAAAATGCATTTAATACATCGTTGTAGCAAGAACACTCTAGTGACTCGCGCTTCGCGGCTTGGCAGGGGGTCAACACCCCTTACACCCCGTTGGAAAATTCCGTGAAAAGAAGACTGGAAGACAGGATGCATTATAATTTGTTCATAGTCGAATGCTGGTTATAATTATTTATAACCAGATGTAAGTCTCCATGAAGAAGGTAAATGCAGCACCTACCATGCTAACTTTGAATAATATAGCGCCCAATTAGGATTCATGATACAATAAATTAATTAGCAGTCAAACATCTCATGTTGTGAGAAATTATCCACAAATCAATAATTTTGATCTTTGATGCCCGGTTTTTTCAAGCACACTCAATTTTACTACACTTTACTACATTTCCTATACTTATCATAGAGAATGTCAGCTGTTCATAAAAATTTGAGGGTCCCTCAACTTTGAGTGTGCTTGGAAAACCGGGCATTAATCTTCTAAACACAGAGGTATCGGTTTTGAGGGGTTGATGCAATGACTTTTAGAAACAACTGTAGCTTGAGAAGGGATGAATGTACAATAAAAGTTTAAATACGAATAATGAACTTTAAAACTTAGGGCTGTTTAAAATAATTGAAAAATAAATAAAAATCAAACACCCTTTTTTGAAAACTTTAAAATTACTATTTTACTCCACATTGAGAATGGGCTTATGTGCCGAAACATGTATGTGTTTTTTATAATTTTAAAGTTTTCAAAAAAGGGTGTTTGATTTTTATTTATTTTTCAATTTAAATACGAAATTTACTACATCTAAGATGATATTCGATTGAGTCAAACAGAAATTATGATTTACTCTTGATACAATACTTATCAATTTGTTTCATTTGATACATATCAAATAAAATTTGTATTTTCTTGAAAGGAAATTGAAACGCTGACACACAGCTTCACATTTCAAGAATGTTGATCTTTCACAGTTGGATGGCGTGTGGAAAATTTTTCTCTCAATTTAAATTGAACTGATACTGAGTTCAGTTTAATATTACGCTAACTAATTTACTTATTTGTGTGCCTGTTTGCTTGGTGATTATGATATCAAGATTTCTAATGATAATTCTTCTATTGTGTGTTTGATTCTGTGTTTTCTCTTCCACTTGTATAGTTCTACCTTCAATGAGTGTTGTATTGTTGTTGTTTTTTGCAGACGTTGCAATTTTTGTCGGCGACGCGAAGCGAGACGCCGGCCAACAGTCGCATGTCGATGAACGAAGTGCAGACAAAACTGGTCGCTTTCCTACAAAACGACCACATGAAGTCGGAGGAGATCTGCGACTGGATCAATGTAACTACCAATTACCTTGAATTTTATTTCAGTAATATCATAAAGGAAGTATATAAGTATTCTCCTACTATCCTCTCTTTGGTAATAATAATATATAGTCTGGTCAAGCAAAGAAGACATTCTGTCAAGATGGGGAAATGACTCCAGGTTGATCAATATTGGTTCAAAATGTTTATATTTGGTCTCAAATTGTAACAAAATTTCTCCTCGACAATTTGAAACCAAATTTATAATTTTTGTACCAATAGTGACCGATCTGGAGTCATTTTCCCATCTTGCCAGAATGTCTTCTTTGCTCTTCTAGACTATAGTATTGTTATAAATTATAGCCTACCGTAATGTCGTTTTGTTTGATAAAATATTAGTATTTAAACGTTATTCTGCCAAAATATCCGGCTTGATGTTGAAATCATTGACATAAGTTAATCTCTATATATAAAAGCGAAATGGCACTGATTCATTCATCACCAGAACTAAAAATCCACTGAACCGTGTGCGTTCAAATTTGGCAGGCATGTTCAGTTGGACGTTTAGACGCGCGCTAAGATAGGATTTTTGGAACTTTTTACGCCAAATAATTGAGTTTTTCTATAGTTTTTCAGCGTTTTCTCTATTTGAGCGTAACCTTGGGAAGTATATCGGACATAGTTTGAAACTTGATACAATACCTTCTAACTTAGTTCATCTATAATCTCGCTGAACCATTGAATTCACAGTAAGGATTGGTCGCTGAAGGGCAGGTTCAGATTAGGTCTAGAAATGTTGTGTTAAAATATTTTTGAAATCCGTTCAAGAGTACGCCAGTAATCACTTTTTTAAAATTGTAAATGTATTGCGTGTTGCATTTGCGGGTTGCCTTGATACGACCAATCCTTACTGTAAATTCAATGGTTCAGCGAGATTATAGATGAACTAATTTGGAAAATATTGTATCAAGTTTCAAGATATTATCAAGATATTGTATCAAGATATTATCAAGTTTTGTATCAAGTTGAATCCGATATACTTCCCAAGGTGTTTTTCTTAGATTTTTCGAGAACAAATTGGGAGAAAATGTTGAAATTTGGTAAACAGGTCCAGATAAGACTTTAGAAATGCCGTGTTCAATGAATTCCGAATCCCTTCTGAACGGAATTTGCAGGCGAGCGAAGCGAGCCGGCCGGCTAGTGTTTAAATATAACTTATCTGTGCTATATGATTAAATAGTTGAAAGTAGTGGACCGAATACAGGTATATCTCAGGTATACCTGTATAATTGTGGAAAAATTGCTAATGAGAGCACAAAAATAGAGTGTAATAAATTTCGAAATTTTCTGTTTATTTTCAAGAAATTAATCAAATTGTCTACCCTATTTTGTTTTCAGACGAATGTTGGTGAAGACATTAATAAGCCAGCTTTCATAAGTGCCTTGATAACAGCCATCTGCGAAGTTTCCTACAGTAGTAAGTAGTCACTTTTCTCAACTAATTTTCATTTTGTAAGTTTATTTCCTCATTCTAAATGCAGATCAGAGTAGATGTATTTTCGAAGATAAGTTTTTTGATGTGCTCAATGATTAACAACATGAAAGTAGTGGACTGAACTAACTGTGGATAACTTCTTCAATGAGAGCACTGACATCTAGAATTACTATTATTTATATTTTAATATTTGTATTACATCGTGTCGTACTTTTCGTGCAATTAGTAGAACTTGTTTTTACTACAGAGACTACAATCAGTCATTATATTCACCATGCTCAAGTACTAGATGAGAAAATTGTGTCTGAATATTCCATATTTCCCGACAAATGTTATCATTTTTACAGTGTAATTAATATTAATACACAATGAATAAATTGGCCAGTGTTGGTTTGGGGACTGTGAGCTCTGATTGAGAATTTATGGCTTTTGGGCCGGTATTTGGCCGGGCTGGGGCCGTTTTCCCGTCGTGCCGGGGTGTCTTCTTGGCTTGGACGGGCTGTATAGTAGAGTGAATTTGAAACTGGCAACCAGCTGGTAGGTCTAGGCCCTTCATAGGGCTGTTGAGCCAGACATACATACATACAATGAATAAATCCATAAAGTAATGGCATCAATGTAAAATTTGTATTTGAAATTGAATTTAAGCTACCTACCTTTTTTCATTCAAAGATAGCAAACCCTACTTGTTTTTTGCTAATAGTTTATTGTTCTAATGAATGTCTCGTTTGTTTTAGATAATTCAACCAAACCTTTCAACGCCGGACTGAAAACTCATTCAAATCTAATTAGAAAGTACGTGCACTCTGAGCTGGAAGTTCAGTGTCTCACGTCGGTCACAGCTTTCGTCCATAAAATCAAGCACCCTCAAGGTAATTTCAACAATTTTATTTCAAAAAAGGGCTTCGAAAAGCTTTTTTTGCTTAGAGGGATGCCCAAAGTGAGGGAATAATATTGCTAGTCTATTTCAGAAGATTAGTTGCTAATAATCCACATACTGCAAGTATAGTTGGGTGGCTCGTTGGAGGAGTGGTAAAGCGCCGGTCTGAAGTCCCAAGCGGGGAACAGTTTTTTGACCACAGCACAATCACATAAATACGGCCACCCCGTCTTTCGGAGGAGACGATAAGCCGTCGGTCCCGACTACCTCAAAGTAGTCGTCATCTATCATCCATATCATTACCCACGCACAAGCCTATGAGCTCATGTGTGCTTCACCCTCATAACAATAACAATAACAATAGTCTGGACGAGGTCATAGGAAACATTCTTGAAAGATGGGAAAATGACTCCAGCTCGGTCAATATTGAATCGAAAATTGTCAATCTGTTCTCAAATTGTAAAAACATTCTGCTCTACAATTTGAGACCAAATTTATTATTTTTGAACCAATATAGTGACCGAGTTGGAGTTATTTTTCCATCTTGCCAGAATGTCTTCTTTGCTCAACCAGATTACTGTTCTGTGCTCGATGATTAATTATATGAAAGTAGTGGACTGAATCTTTTGAGGAAAATTCACAACGATGAGAGTGCAAGCACAGTATGCGTTTTACTTTGGGATGGACAAATCAGTATTGAATGTTTTATTTTTAATCTTATTAAGTTGACTCATTTACTAAATACTGTAGATAATTTTATATAATGCTCTATGATTAACAATATGAAAGTAGTGGACTGAATATTCCTGTAGAAAACCTTTGTATAAGGAGAGCAGAAGATGATACATTCATTTCTAGAAATGATGGTTAATCGTCACAAAAAATAGCTGTTGAAATTTAATCTCTGTTTCGATTTATACGTTTTTAAAATAGGCTACATCTTTTTATTAATCTCAACATTGCATTGATCACATGATCACTAATCTTACTAACACAATAAATAATCACAGTACTCTTTTAAATTATTTGAAAAGACTTGTGAGATAATTTACTGTGTTGATTTACAATAATAGCCCTAATTAATTACTTAGTGAATACTAAATCTACTTATTTACTAACAAATCGTTTTATTTAATGCTCTATGATTAACAATATGAAATTAGTGGACTGAATTTCCTTGTGGAAACAATTTAATAATGAGAGCAGAACGATGGATCTATGAATAAAAGAACTAACGATAGCTCATGAAATATTTATACGTCATATTATACTGAGTGGTTTTTAATATAAATGTCATTCAAATATCAAAATCATATTGAACATCTTACCTGGATTTTGAAAGGTTATAATATAGCAGACTCCAATGAGAGTTGGCGAATCACTGTTATTAACGCTTGGATCTATCAGGAAAGTCTGGAAAAGGTCTGTGAGAGCAATAAACTTGATTCAATATACTCTCACAGATAGCTCGTCGACTGTCCTGACAGAGGTGAGCATCAACGACAGTCGTTCGTCAACCGTCATTTTCGTTGAAGTATGCTTTGAGAATTTTTATGAAGCGAAGCCTTGGTTGGGATATTGATTCATCTATGAGATTAGATGTAAAGCTAATGCTTGGATGTGGTTGTAGGTTTGCTTTTGTCGATCTTCACCTATTTGTGGGACAACGGTCTGATCTGCAACGAGTCGTTTATCAGCTGGAAGGAGCGCAAGCAGGGCGAGGAGGACAAGGGGGTCGCCCTCGAGTCACTTGTCTGCTTCTTCAGAGTGCTCAACGAAGTCGACTCTGATCGAGACTCCTGATTCGCCCGACAGAGGACAGTACAGTCTCCACAAGAATTAACAAGTGTTGTTAGCTAATTATCGTAAATAATTGAAGACTGTTTAGGAGAGGGGGAATAGTAGGCCTACCAATATTAATAGAGTGTTCCGAACAACCGAACTGTCGATTGAATCAGCTGAACATTAAGCAGAGTCAAAAGCTAACACTTTCTTGTTCTCTATTTTCTTCTTTCTGCTTTCACATTGGTATAATCTGTTCAATCAAAGAAGACCCTCTGGCAAGATGGGAAAATGATTCAAGCTCAGTCACTATTGGTTCAGAAATGATCAATTTGATCTCAAATTGTAGGAAACAATTTGATCTACTATTACGACCACATTGATAATTCTTGAACAAATATTGACCAAGCTGGAGTCATTTTCCCATCTTATCAGAGTGTCTTCTTTGCTTGGACAGACTATGGGTTGTATTATATCTGTTGAACTCAACCTCTGTGAAATTGCGTCATAAGATGATCGAGATCTCTATTGAGTTCCTCAAAATTACGTCATTTTACTGGAGTTAGAAATTGGATTTTTGAGCAATAACTAATAATTATCTAGAAATAACTTGGAGGAAATTGATGTGCAATTGTCAGAATGAGTACGTGTAGTTTGTTAAAGTGGCAGCAATCTTTTCAATATAATATTATTATGACCATTATTTTTTATTGTAATATTTTTATTAATGTCTGTAGTGAATATCGATATCTACTGCAAATGAGTGTGATTATAGGTTTATCCAAATTGATAATGAAGAAGGGATATTACAAGCTTGTTTATGAATTGTGAAACTGTAGTAATATTTTGATGAACTACCTTTCATTTTTAGTTTCTAAAGTTTATAAATTATCTTTTATTTTCCCCTTCTAGTGAAAATTCTTTTTAATAAATTATTTTATCACAAATGAATCATTCTCAATAGTTGCAAAAGTCTCATTTCCAGCCCTTTCTTGATGTACTAGGATGGAAATAATTTTGTTATAAAGTTACTTCTGTGTTGAAACTTCAATATTTCAATTCAACTATATTGTTTTGTCTTGAGAACGTTTTGGATTCTGTTTTACTGCATTTGATGAACCAAAATTGGAATTAAAAATAGATGAAGCAGACAGACTGACTGAAAGTTTTTTCATTTCAGAAAATTGCACATTACATAATAAATATCCTCATGTACTCAGCGATACCATACATGGTTGAAGAAAATCAACTACATCATTTTTCAAGCAATATAAAAAAATATATAATCATACACTCATTAGTTGAACAGAAAAAATTATTGATTTTTCAAAATTCCTTGTTTTATTCAATAAACTTCAACTATAGTTTTATTTATGATTTTTCAAAATATTATTCACAAAAATAGTAGTTTATGCAACGGTTGTATTATGAGAGCCTTTATAGCATGAGTGAGATGTAAGTAGGAGCACAAGCAAGCGAGTGCTCTAAATATCTCATCGAGTGCTTTAAAGGCTGAATACAACCGTTGTATACACTATTTCATCTATGGACATTAGTTATGGTGTTATCATAAAGTAGATTTAATTTATAATAAGTCTAGTTATCTGCAAGTGTACTTTGAAAATCAAGATATATTAAACTATTTTGCTACCTTTAAACATTGGACTATTCAAATCAATCAACTATTCAAGTACGTACGTTAATTGAAATATTGATGAACAGATATAGTCTGTCCAAGCAAAGAAGAGCCTTTCCCGCAAGATGACAGAGGGAAGTGAGAGTGTGCATGCGCAGATCTAAAATTTTTAGTGTAAATCACTTTAGCCAACCTACCGTTTTGGCATCATCTATGGTTCCGGGAGGCTGAACCAATCAACAAAGCACACATACACATTACAAGTTACAACTGCCAATATGATTCCATTACCTACCGTACATAATCTATAGTAAGTTACAGGGCCGTGCCTCATAAAGATTTACAATCTACAATTACTTGTAAATCGTGGATTTTATTGGCGTTTCTGTCTCATAAACGTTTCCAATAAAACGAAAATTCTACAATATCAGCTGACTACAAAATTCCCATAAACATTCAAAACTTCAAAACATTCCCATATGGCATTGTTGATACTGAGTGGTATGGTAACCTCAATTAGTTTATGTTTGTTGGTTAAGTTTAAGCACCATACTGTAATAATATCATGAAATATAATATGATGAAATATATATGAACACCACATCATAGTGTTCCAGAAAAATCATAATTGAGTGGAGCAAAGCAAAGCTCTAATGGATCAGGAAAGTTAAGATACTCCTCCAGAAGCAGAACCGCTTGACCAATACTATTCAAACTTGACATGGTGACAATTTTCATATTAGGATGAAAAAAGGCCAGGCGTATGCTGGGACCAATCACAGCTCTTGTCTTGTCCTCAACAAGAGCTGTTATTGGATGGCATGCGTGCGTGTGCATGAATGCGTCCCAGCATACGCCTGGCCAATGGATTTGCTTTATTACTACACACATTATTTTGATACTATATTCATTAGGCTACTGATATAGGAATTTTTCGATGCGCTCATAACTTAGATAAAGTTTATCTAAGATCTATATCATTGACAAAACGTTTTTTCTATCCTTTCGATACCGATTCTATCGATATGAGCAAAGTATCGAATCTTTCAATACCGATATCTCCAGTATCGAAACCGAGAGCAAAGTATCGATGTCCACCTCGTATCGATCGATAGAAAACCGTCCCTCCTCCCTCCCTATTCACAACATAACCTAACTTTTAAATTTGTAGGATTGAAGCCTGTTCCTGAATCCCATCAAATAGTCTATTTGTATTCAGTTTAACAGTCTTGAAAACTCATTCAAAATTGACTCCAAATTGGAAAAAGTTGAAGATTCGCCGTGGTTGAATATCGAAACGGAAGCCAATATGAAACCAACGGTGGTGGCTGATGAAATGTTTCCGGAAGGAGCAGGACCTTACATGGACCTTGAAGAGGTTAGTTTTCACTGTTCCTAATTATTGCAATTTTTAAAAATCTATTTGGACCTAACAAATTATTTGCTTGCAAAACGAGTGGAACGACTTGAGCATAGGGATAGGAAAGACCGTAGATATACTAGCTATGGGCCTATAGGCCTAGTTAGTCTAGCAAGACACAATCACAACTTACCGAATAGGTAGTATTGTATAGACGTATAGTCTACCCAAGCAAAGAAGACCCTCTTCCAAGATGTCTACCGTTCAATGCTTCCAGCAGTCAAAATGGAAATTGTTCTAGTCTCACCATCTGTCACAAAAAAATATTATTAAATATATCTAATAAAATATATATTCTCATTCGTAAAATCAACCCTCCTTTGGGAGATTGGCTATCGTTAGTAAAGACAGTCAGCCGTTTGTCGTCTCTGGAGGAATAGTAATTGTTGCATTACACTCTAACTGATTAACTGCATGTTATTCAGAGGTGTTCTGCGCCGCCAATTGGTTGCGGAGACTGGCATATGGTAGAGAGGATCAACGTGCTAACCACACGTTGCCGTTTTCCCGTCGTGCCGGGGTGTCTTCTCGGCTTGAACGGGCTTTATAGTAGAGTGAATTTGAAACTGGCAACCAGCTGGTAGGCCTAGGCCCTTCATGGGCTGTTGAGCCAGACATACATACATACAAAATCAACATGGTTATGATTTTTTTGGAACAGTTGCAATGTGTGCTTTGTTGATTCAGCCTCCTGGAACCACAGGTAGTGCAAACACGGTAGGTTGGCTAAAGTGATTTTACACTAAAATTTTCAGATCTGCGCATGCGTAGTTACACTCTCACTTCCCTCTGCCATATTGATATTGAAGGAGGTTCTTCTTTGCTTGGATGGACTATAGGTAAGGTGACCAGACGTCCCGTTTTCGCCGGGACAGTCCCGTTTTCTGGAGACTTGTCCCGTTGTCCCCACCGAACCTCTCGGGACGCTCATTTGTCCCGTTTTAGCATTTTAGAGTTTTTTCGCTCTTTCAAGTTTCATATTTTGAAGACTCAGTTATGATTTCTACCTTTAACTCCGAAGTTTTCGTATTTTTAAACTATAAATGACAACAAATCGTATTGAAACAAGATGGAACAAAGAGTGGAATGGGGGAATGGAGTAGTAGTTTGCTTTATTACTGAGATGTGAAGAAGCTCCATCAATCCATGTTCATAATTGTAATTGCCTCTCCAATAACTCTTTTGAAAATTGTAGTGACTGTCCATCCCTATCTTTGGTTAGTCAAACACGTTACCTTGGTATAATGATCGATAGTAGCCTGAGATGGCATTCTCAAATTGACTATTTATCAAAGAAACTCCAGGCATTGAGCGCAAAAATATATTATTTACATAGAAATATCCCAGTTGATTACCCAGTCTATACCTAAATTATAAGTCATTAATAGAATCCACAATCAGATATGGAGTTGAATCATGGGGTTGTGCAGCCAATTACCTATTATTTAGGGTTGAAAAAATACAATTCAGGATTCTCAAAGTTATAACCTCTAGAATACCTAATCTAAATTTAAATCTGAACAACCTTCAAATCTTACAATTTTTTTATCAAACTCTGACACCAAAAAATTTTTAAACTTTCAAAATAATATTATTTTTTAAAAACAGTTTCGATTATAGATTCTTAGCTCCTCTTGCCCACTACAATTTTAGGTCACCAGTAATTTACCAAATTCCAAGATTCAATAATATTTACGGAAAAAGATCTCTTTTCTATGTACTGTCTTTCATATTTAACAGATTACCTGCTAACATAAGAGACTACTCAAAAATGGATGTAATGATCTATGTAATTATCAATCTAATTCGCTTTCAATCTAGTAAAATCCCAAAGTGAATAAATTATAGTAAATTCATAAATGAACAGTCTTAAATTTTAATATTATTATTATTACTTTAATTATAATTCAATAATTTGTAAGCGTCTGATGAACATTTCCTTTTATTTATCTTATTTATTTATAATATTTGCTGGTACAAAATTCTTTTCATTGTATAATCACTGCCGCCAGCCTGAACGACTCATAATTTAGCTTTTATAATTACATAGGCCTATAGTATATTTTATTTATTTCCTTCTTTATCTATCTTTTACTTTTTCTTTTAACTTCTTATCATGGTACTATTCCTCATTATTTTATTAATGTTTCCTAATCTTTTTGCTTCTCAGCAATAATTACTATAATTTTCTTATTTCATTTTTGTGAAGCATTAATAATTAAGACAATAAGATTTTTCTTTTTAATTTTTTCAAACTGTGAACTTTTTGTATTGAAATTGGCACTTGCTGAAAAACCTACGGGTTTAGCGGGACCGAAAATTGTAATAATTTATTTGTCAATAAAATTGATTGATTGATTGATAATAATGGTAGAGGATTTTACATTATTCTTATTAACATTTACATTACATTACATTAACATTAACATATTCTTATTATTATTTACATTATTATAATTTTGTGGCAA
Organism: Sogatella furcifera; assembly: GCA_017141385.1. Lineage (NCBI taxonomy): Eukaryota > Metazoa > Arthropoda > Insecta > Hemiptera > Delphacidae > Sogatella > Sogatella furcifera. The sequence goes on along the minus strand of CM029547.1, from coordinate 56,590,155 downwards.
GTTATCACATCACGAAGTTTGTTGGTCTGTTTTGGAAAATTTCTATATTAATGAGCAAAACAACACCCCTTCCCCCCCCCCCCCAAGCCGGTTTTGTGGCCGTCCCGACACGCCACACGGCCTGAGATATCAACGTCAGACCTTGATCTTAACTTATATGGTAACATTTTCTTCACTATTTCAGGTTGAAAATAATTTGATCAGCCTTATTGAATCCAGCTTACCCATTTTATGGAAGGTGCAAGGTATATATGATTTCGATGCAGATTTTCAATAGAAATCAAATTATGAAACACTTGAATTGATATGGCAAACTGTTTGGAAATTATATGAATTTTTAATCAAAGATATTTACTACAAATCACTTTTTAGCTCTAAAAACTCTTCAACATATGGATATTTGGCTTTACCCCTCATTTTATCTTGAAATTCTGTATCAAAGTATAACAATAATTTGATCACATTAGTGACTTTCCAAATTTAGTCCACCATCTTGGATTTGCAATACCGGTAATTCAGATTAAAAGTAAGATCATCAAGTGATACATTGATCCATTACATAATTAAAAGACAGAACGAATGGCGAAAATCGCACATAAATTTACATGTAGAATTGTTTTAGAGTTATCAATTTATTTATAGACTATAGTAGGCTAAATATCTCTGATAAAAAATGTAAATAATTTCTATAGCAGTTCAACACATCGATGCGCGGCTTGCGGCATTTGATTCCTCTCAAAAATCTGCATAAAATCATGCATAGGACTATAATATGTATTATGTTACAATGTTGGACTTTTAAATTTGCTGCGGTTGTGGCGGAGCAGAGCAGTGATATTTTCTTACTAAATAATATTCGCTCATGTCCTCTTTTCTCTTTCTCAAATTAATTCATGTTACTTGGTTACTTTTCATTGGTTGGGCTGTGGGTTGATTTCCGTTCGTATCATAAGATAAGATAAGATAAAAATTAAATTAATGTAGTAAATTAAATTTTCTATCTAATGGAAAAAAATTCGTTCTCCCATCTTGGATGGTTGCTGAGATAAATTCAATATAAGAACCCCTTTCAAATGGAAACTTTGAGGCGGTGCTGGGGGGGGGGATGCAAGAGGGGTAGGGGTCAGGACTTTTGGCAGAACACTTGTCTGTATGCTAGTTATTGATGTGGTTTTATTTCCTCAAACGGGTATATTTTTGCACTCATTGACTGGACTACAGTTGATATAAATGAAATACAGAACAGATTACATTCCCATTCAGAAAGTAAAGTTGGATTCAAGATGGCAGACGAAATTTCTCACAATCTGAGAATGTGAGAAACGGTTCTATAAATTGAGGTCAAGGTCTCACATTGATATCTCAGGCGGTTTGAATTATAAATATGAACATATAAAACACTCTATATAATATTTTTTTAATAATTTAATTTTTTGTGCAGGCTGGAGGGTCTAGTGGCCTAATGATGGACCTGGCCGCCAACGAGCGCGCAGTACACATTGACTTTTTCATGGGTTAGTAACAAAATTTGTTAAATTAATTAAATTTATTTTACTTGAAATTTTAATTAATTTTTCCAAAGTAAAACTTTCTCAAACTCAAACCTGAAAGAAAGTTTTCTGAATCATTTAATGCCAATCTGCGTTAGATGAGAAAACATGTTATTTGTACTGTTAACTTAGTTGTATGAGATAAAATATTATAAAAGTGATGAAATAAATACATAAATGATTGCTGAATTGAAAATAAATCTTCCAAATCAAAATAATTGTGAACATATTCAAGAACTTTTACCGTGTTTCCTACTAAACAAGGTTGTGTCGGCAAGGTGGAACACCTTTTGGTCTCTCCTCCAAATAAAGCCATACGCTAATAATAATAATAATAATAATTGCTAATAAAATATTGAAATGTAAAAAAAATAGCGGCGTTCATTGTTACAAGTAGGCATGGTCAAAGATTCATTCCATGCTAATCAATAAGCAGATTAATTTTATATTTATCAATCAATTTCTATTTATTTATTTATTAGAAATTAATTACGTTAATTAATGTATTATTTTGACCAATCTCTAGATGTATAATTAAAAAAAAATAAGTTCACCATCTTTCTGATATCATTGTATAATTTGATGAGCTGAACACATGACATTTTAAAGTTTGCATCGATTTTAATGATGTTCGAATTTTTTTATAATATTCTTCAAGTCAAAAATACAATTTTTGAGTATGACTTTTGTAGGCCTCATTATTGTAGGCCAACTAACTTGGGAAACTAATTTCTTATAGATAATATTTGTGTTTTAAATTTCTTATTTACAGTAATTCGTACAGTTATGATTTTGTTTTCAAGGCACCGAGCCTCATCATGACAGTACAAGTTGTAATTTTGAGTCCCAATTTATATAATGATGATGGATAGTTTCATTGAATTAAGATCTCTTTTTTGTTCTTTTATGCCTGTCCTGGTGAACCTATTTCTAAAATCTCAATACATATCTTTCATATCATATCCGATCATATCTTTCAATTTTAATTTTTTTATAGAATACCTTTTAAAGAATTGTTTTGTTTTCAGACTTTGACTATGATATTCTATTTGACGATGAAGACCTACAATAGAAGTTAGAAGATCAATCCAAATCAGTTGAATCTGAACGGCAAATTAATTGATATTAAAATTCTGTGATTTTTTTCAAATTCTATTTTAATTATTTACATTTATCATGAAGTAAAGTTTAATACTGAATTCGCCTGTCTTTTGTTCTCTGTATGCCTTGATCTGTCAACATGTTGGCATATGTCAAAGAAACTGGCGGCTAGCAAATGACTGTTGTTAATGATCAGCTCTGCAGGACAGTCGGCGAGCGATCTGCAAGCGCATATCAAAACGAGAGAGACCTCAGCTAAACCATTACGCTTTCGTAGACCGCCTCCAGACTTGCCTGTCCGAGCTGATCGTTGATGCAAGACATTTGTCAACCGCCACTTACAATAGTTTCTGCTTACAATTGAACTGATAAACTATCGACTAGTCTTCAGCACGGATATAGTATGTAAATTAATTGATATTAATTAAAATTAATTTTCACAGATGTAATTGATTGAAAAGCACAAAATTGTCTATATCACTGAAAGTTTTTTATTTGGTACACACAATTGTTTCGATGTGTTTACATCATCATCAGTGTACTGAAGAAACTTCAGACACTAGACAATTTTGTACTTTTCAATAATGTTCAAGTATCACAACATCTCACCTGACACTGTGTCTTCATTCACAGATGTAGTTTACTACAAAGTTGTAGTAGATCTGTGTGTCCACATTTCAAGTTTCTTTTAATATAATCGAGTTTATTAAACAGCAAAATGAATCAATCACAAAAGAAATACAGGTACGATACATGTGTAGCTGATGCCAAAAAGTTAGGCGGTTCCTCTTAAAGGTTACGTAACTAAATTACAGCTGATGTAAAGTAAGGAACTAAAAAGACTATTTACTAAGGTATTTATAGAGCCCTAATGTAAAGCATCTATTGTCTCTTTTCATTTCAAAAACATTATCATTCTATAGTCCATTCACGATCACTAGAGACGAAATAAACAAACCTTGTGCGTGCGTGTTAAGCCGCGTATCGACAGTGCGAGGCATGTGCCGCGAATGCCTCGCGGTAAGTCTGTTGAAGCAAAAATGACCCTTTGGCAAGATGGGAAAATGACTCTAGCTCGATCAATATCTGTTGAAAAGTCTAAACAATCTGTTCCACAGTTTCAAACCACATTTATAATTCTTGAATCAATATTTTCCCATTTGCCAGAAGGTCTTTTTTGCTTCAACAGACTATACCGCGAGGCATTCGCGGCACATGCCTCGCACTGACGATACGTGCCTTAATGGTAGTTCTTCTATGCGAAACTGTCGGCTGCAGTCGATTAGCTGACACTTGTCTGGAGCTGTGATTTTATACAGTCCGACTTGTCTTGTCTTAAGACTCTTGTGTTGAGCTGTGATTGGCTACAGCTGTTGGTCTGTGGCCGAACGTTTCACATAGAAGAAGACCTTCCATTACACGCACACACACTCAAAAAGTTTGTTTATTCCGTCTCAATTGATCGTGAATAGAGTATAGGCATAGCTAGGACAACTATATTGAATTTTCAACATCAGCTGTTGGAGCGCTCAAGGAGCAGAAAAAATTAAACTTTTGCTCGTCATCTATAGTTATGCGATTTCAGAGATATTCAACTCAATTTCCAGAAGAATTCATATTCAAATTTGATTTGAAAATTCATATGATTTGAATATTGCGCAGGTGCGAAACTCTTCTGATAGACGTTACTTGAAAAATTTCACAATTATTAAGTTACAACCAGTTCAAAAAGAAGACTAATGCCGGGTTTTTCCAAGCACACTCAAAATTAAGGGACCCTCAAATTTTGATGAACAGCTGACATTTTCTATGATATAGTAGGAATGTATAGTTTAAATGTAAACTTGAGGGTCCCTCAAAGTTGAGTGTGCTTGGAAAAACCGGGCATAAGTTTTGTAGCCTATACCTACTAGCCTATTATTTATTGTATCCTATAGTATTCATATTCTATAGGTATTCATATTCTTTTTTTTATCCTGCTTGGATAATGTTTTCATCATTAACAAATTGTTTCACGATTGCCAAAAAGGCAATCCAAACATGGTACAAGGGATTATAACACTTGAAAGATTGAATATTAACTCCAAACATTCCTTAGCCAGAGAATAAGTGAATATTTTCACTTACATATTTTATTAAATAATATATAAATATTGATTATTGTCGAAGTTGTATTCCAGCACACGTGGAGCGCTTTCGGATTCTACTCCGTGAGTAACAGTTTATATTCAAATTTATGACTGCAGTGCCGTGTAAAATAGTTCAGAGTAAAATAATAAATAATTCTAAAGTTTGAATTCTCCTATATATGTTCAGAAGTATAAATGTATAGTAATATTTTATTATGTAGGTAATTCCTTTTCCTTTCGTATTATCCTTGAAATGCAATATTTCAAGAAACCTTACATATACATCGACGCGCAATTTCAAGAGGAACATTCCTGTCAAATATCATCGGAATCTATTGCCGCGTTTTGTCGTAAATGCGGAACAAACATGAAAAGAAATAATGCAAAATCGTCGTCTTGAATGTAGACCTCACTTACGTTCGGTCAATTATCAAGTCACAAGCTTACAACATACTTAATGGAGGGTTGAACAGGATTACAGTAGGTACCCCAAATGTCCCAAAACTCACATAGGGAATTTTCAAATGGTGAGCTGCTGGGTTTTTTTTGTTAATGAAATAACATTTTTTAAACTTTTCTGTCAATAATATTTTCAAAAAACATAAAATTAAATATTTGTACTCACAAGAATAATTGGTAAAGGGAAAGTTTTGCACAGAGAAGTATTTACAGTAATCCTGTTCAACCCTCCATCACAAAGAAGGAAATCTGTGCGTATGCATATATAGTCTGTCCAAGCAAAGAAGACCCTCTGGCAAGATGGGAGAATGACTCAAGCTCGGTCAATATTGGTTCAAAAATTATCAATTTGATCTAAAAATGTCTCAACAATGTGATCTATTACCAAGATCATATTTATAATTCTTGTACAAATATTGACCGAGCTGGATTAATTTTCACATCTTGCCAGAGGGTCTTCTTTGCTTAGACAGATTATAACTATAATAAGTAAAGTATTGAATATTCCAATACTGATATCTCCAGTATCGATGCCCACTGGTATCGATACATCGATAGTATAGGAACTCGCTAATCGCTATTCACAACCAAGACGAACTATATCATGTAGGGCTCTATAAATACTTTATAGTTCCTTATATCATGAAGACCGCAACACTGGCATAGAAACCTCACAAAAAGCCGCCATAAAGCTAGGATTTGGTTGGTGCGAAACGTAACGACCGTCGGTCGTTGCGTAAAAAAATGGCGGACTGCTTCTGTGTTAAATCATAGGACCGATTTCGTTCATGCGTATCACCAATGACCACGACCAACAGCCGCATCCGATGACGACCGTACTCCTTCAGAAGCAGTGTTGCGGTGTCGCAGAAGCAGAAGCAGTGTGTCGTGTCGACCTTTTGGTTTGTCGCCGTTACGGTAGCCACCCGTGTTGCGGCGACCAGTCGCAGTGGATACTAACCTCAAATATTTTGGAGACTTGGAGAAGATGTAGTAAGTTATAATTGAGATGACAAGGAGGGAAATATTGATAATTATGAGGGATATTAATATCAAAGTTAATGAAATTTTGATTCAAATAGTACCAAAATGGAGTAATTTTTATTTTTCACTAGTAGATCTGGATATCATGAAGGCAGATCATTGCGACTGGGTCTTGCCAACGAAAATGTTTCAGCCGCAGCCGTATGCGTACATTACGGCTGACGGTCGTTACGTTCCGCACTAACCAAATCGTACCTTAACATGGTATTTCCTATGCCTATTCATATCAAATGTAAGGCTGGTATGATTACACGGTAATATTTTATTATCATATGAAGATTGATCAAAATTGAATCTATTATTTTCATAATAATGATAATAGAATTATTATCGAGTAGAACCAGCGTAATACAAATAGCTTCTCATGTCAAATGATGTCTTTACTCTTTAGAGGAAAAGATAACCTCAAAATTTACTATATCCATGAAAGATCACAGAGAAGAAAATTTTTTCTTTACTGTGGAGAGATATAGATATAGATAGGCATAGGAAATACGATGTCATGGCGGCCATTTTGTGGGCAGCGTTGCGGTCTTCCTGATATAGTTGGTCTTGTCACAATATAAACATAACCTAACTTTTTAATGTGTAGCTGTTATTGTAGGATTGAAGCTTGAAGCCTATCCTGTTACTAAGTCCAATTAAATATTTTTCGTAATCAGTTTTAAAAGTCTTAAAAACTCATTCATAATTGACTCTAGATTGGAAAAAGTAGAAGATTAGCCGTGGTTGAATATCGAAGCGGAAGCCAATATGAAACCAATTACAGTGGTGCCTAATACTTATGATGAAATTCCGGGAATAGGATCATACTTAGACCTTGATGAGGTTAGTTTTTACTGTTCCTTATTGCAATTTTAAAATATTTTTGGATGCAGTCCATCATTTTTATCACCATTCTATTGATTTATCAAATACCGGTATCAATAATTATAGTGTTATCAAATTCTTCCCCTATCACAATTTGAGTTCAGATGTGTTTTAAATTGAGGTCTCTAATTATCTTAACCTTATAGCATAGGTGTGAAACAGCTAATGCCAAGCACCTATTGCCTTTTTTAATCCCAAAAACACCGTCTACGCATAGCTAAGTGGCAATTCTGAATGACAACATCAGCTGTTGAAGCGTGAAAGGAGCACCCGAAACCCTAACTTCTAAGTTCCATGTATAACTCTTGAACCACAGGAGCTACAGTGAAATGGTATTCATATTAATTGAAGAGAATTAAATGCGGTATTCTAAATAATAAGATGCAGTTTTGCTTTTATTTCTAAATTTATTGATTTATTTTTATCTACAATGGTTGCTGAGATACATTAATTATTATAATATATTATGAAACACTTGCAATTGAAACTTTGAGGGGTAACCAAGACGGGTAGCGGTTAGGACTTTTGGTAGAACACTTTTCTATAATATGATAGCCTAATACTGTAGGCTAATCGATAGGGGGAAAGTTACCCTTCATATGTTTTTCCTATAAAAATTACTCTTTGACTGGACTACCCATCTCTCTGAGGAGACGATAAGCCGTCGGTCGTTCAACGTTGACAAAAACTTTAGCTCTGTATATTTATCAGCAACATTTGTTCAAAACAAAAGTCTTACCTGGACTTATTTCGTATTAAGTCAAGTTTCATCTGAACGGCTGTAGCCAATTATGACAGGTCTCATTTTGGTCATGATGAATAATTTCAATGACCATTCTGCAATAACCTACAATAATAGGCCTATTGTAGTGTTTCCTACATACCGTAATACAGATTTATTCCCTATCACATTTTGAGCTTATTTGTGTTTAAAATTGTGATCGGAATTGAGATCCTCATGATCTTAATCTACTTTCATAATTCATCAGAGTGCATCCGAAGCCGATGACCCAGCCCAACAAATGCTTCGCTCGAAACGAGTGAAACGACTTGAGCATTGGAATTGGAAAGATCAAATCTCAACTTATCGTTTTGTATATGCGCTGTCCATTGTGGGTGTTTGGAGAAACATTTCCTTTCAGATAGGATTTAAATGCATAACTGCTAATGTTTCTCAAAAACCTGAATATGCTGTAATTCAAGTAACCATTACTTATAATTATGGTAACACGTTTTTTCCTTTTTCAGGTTGTAAAGAATTTGGTCCGCCATATTGAAACCAACTTTCCTTTTAATGGAAAGTGATCATTATTATAGCCTACATGATTTCGATGCAGATTTGGAAATGATACATCAATATGGCAAACTGTTTAGAAATTATATCAATTTTTAATTAGAGATATTTAGCCCACTACAAATCACTTTATAGTTCCAAAAACGTAATCATGTATAATAATGGTGACCTTCCAATTTAAAAAAAGGAAAGTTGAATTTAATATGCCGGACCAAATTCTTCACAACTAAACCTGAAAAAGTGAAAAACGGTGTTATGTAGGTTAAGGTCTGACATTGATATTTCAGGTCGTTCGAATTATATCTAGGTTTGCCAGAACATGAGATTCGCTTTGTATAATAAAAAATATTTAAATTTTTTTTTGTGTTCAGGCTGGAGGGTTTAATGCCCTAAGGAAGGAGATGTCATCCTGTGGAAGGTATTGGCGCCCAATACACAAATTTTTCACGGGTTGGTAATAAAATTTGTTGAATAAATTTAATTTATTTTACTTGAAATTTGAATTAATTTTCTTCACAGTGTACAATGCCAATCTGCGTCAGGTGAGATTATGTGATTTGTGCTGGGCTGAACTATAAAAGTGATATAAATAAGTACATGAGTTGTCGATAAAATATTGAAATGTAAAAAGTTGCGGCTCCCATCCTTCCAAGTAGGCATGATAAACCATTCATTACATGCGAATCAACAAGCAGAATCATAGTACATCTATCAATCAATTTCAATTTATTTATTAGAAATTAATTAATTAATGTACTTTTTTTTTTTGATCGATCTCTACTTGCATAATTTTTTGAAAAATAAGTTCACCATCTTTTCCAAATCATTGTAGCAGAAGGCCCTGCCCTAATAATATGGAAACCTTTTTAAAGAATTGATATTTTTTCAGACTTCGACTTTGATGGACTATTTGACGATGAAGACCTACAATAGGAGATCAATTCGAATGAGTTGAATGTGGTAACTACCGAATAATTAATATAAATTAATTTTATTTTGTAATGTTCTGTGATTTTCTTTTTTAAATTATTATATATTAATTTACGTTTATTATGAAATAAAGTTTTACCTGTTCATTGTTCTCTAAGTTATATATGTCTTGATCTGTCAACTTGTTATGGCAGACGTCAAAGTATAGTCTGTCCAAGCAAAGAAGACCCTCTGGTAAGATGAGAAAATGACCCCAACTCGGTCAATATTGGTTCAAAAATTATCAATTTGGTCTCAAATTTTAGAAAACATTCTTAACTATAATTTTAGACTAAATCAATAATTTTTTAACCAGTATTGACCGAGCTGGAGTCATTTTCTCATCTTGCTAGATGGTCTTCTTTGCTTGGACTGGCAGTTGGCGAATGACTGTTGTTAATGAGCAGCTCTGTCAGGTCAGTCGGCGAGCGATCTGCGAGAGCATATCAAAACAAGAGCCACCTCAGCTAAACAACTCCACTCTCGTAGACTAGCTTCAGACTGTCCTGACCGAGCTGAATGTTGATGCAATAAATTAGTCAACCACCACTTTCGATGGTGTGTGCCTTATCTCTTCAGCACAGATATAGAATTTTTAATGTAAATTTTTGTAGTTTACTAGTTTCATGGTTATTTCTGAAATGTGAAATTCAGATACATTAATATTTATAAAAACAATTGTAAGTTACAGATAACGCCAAAAATAGGCGTTATCGTTTGTATCTTGTACGTGATGTAACCTACTAACATCTGATGTAAAGCATCTATTGTATCTAGGCAGGAACATAATCTAACTTAGGCCGGTATTACACGATAATAGTTCTATGATCATATGGAAAGAGAAGAAAATACGAAATCATATTTTCATCTCTTTCCATATGATGAACAATGATATTATAAATATTATCGTGTAATACCGGCCTAAGGCAAAGATGAATGACTTCGACAATGACTTAATGACTTATTAAATGACTACTCATCAGACTGTGATGTTGGCAGGAAAGTGACTGACGATGTGGACATCACGTATGGTCTGGCTCGGTCAATATTAGTTCAAAAATTACAAATTTTGTCTCAAACTGTAGATAAGAATGTTTCCTACATTCGTGATACGATGATACGCATTCTATCTCATTGTTTGAACTCTAATACCTATTACCACGGTATAGTCTTTCCAAGTGAAGAAGACATTCTGGCAAGATGGGAAAATAACTCCAGCTCAGTAAATATCCGTTGAAAAGTTATAAATTTGGTCGCAGATTGTAAAAAAACATTCGGCTTTACAATTTTGAGACTAAATTTATAACTTTTTAACCAATATTGACTGAGCTAGAGTTATTTTTCCGTCTTGCCAGATTGTCTTCTTTGTTCGACCAGACTTTACCCTGGCGTGACACATAATTATATGCTCAAAGTGTAGTAATTGCATTCAAGAAATACTGTACAACATATATAGTCTGTACAAGCAAAGAAGAACCTCTGGCAAGATGAGAAGAAAACTCCAGCTCGGTCAATATTGGTTCAAAAAATATTGATTTGCTCTCAAATTGTAGATCAGAATGTTTCCTACCAATGAGACCAAATCAATAATTTTCGAATTGTAGCACATTTGTAGGAAACGTTCTGATCTACAATTATACGTTCTGATCAAATCAATATTCTTTGAACCAATTTTGACTGAGCTGGAGTCATTTTCTCATCTTGCCAGCGGGTCTTCTTCACTTGGACAGACTACATATGAAGACGATTGCTGGGTTCGAAATGACGCTACAGAGTGAAACTTTACGAATATTTCTATTTACATGTAGGCTACTTTTACAATCAATTATCAACAATATCTTGAGCACGCGTTTCGGTTATTAGTTTCTCATGAAACTCTTTAGGCGCTGTGGCATCATGGGACAGAATTTTCTTCGCCAGCTCCCATGTTTTGATGATTTCCACCCGCATATTATCATCGCAATCATCATCATCATTCACCTGAAACAGATAATCAGACTTGATTATTTCAAGTAAAATCATTTTTTATATTAATCAACTTAATCATAGTTAAATTCATTCGCTCTGCTAATGCTCGCACGATTATAGTCTGTCCACGAAAAGAAGACATTCTGGCAAGATGGGAAAATACCTCAAGCTCTGTCTATATTGGTTAAAAAATAGGGAACATTCTGCTCTTCAATTTGAGACCAAATTCATAATTTTTGAACCAATATTGAACGAGATGGAGTTATTCTCCCATCTTGCCAGAATGTATTCTTTGCTCGACCAGAATATAAACTCACATATACTTCGATACTTTCTTGTTTAAATAAAAATATAAGGCATATATAGTCTGTCCAAGCAAAGAAGACATTCTGGCAAGATGAGAAAATACCTCAAGCTCTGTCTATATTAGTTAAAAAAATAGGGAACATTCTGCTCTACAATTTGAGACCAAATTCATAATTTTTTAATCTTGCCATAATGTCTTCGTTGCTCGATCAGACTATACACTTACGGATAGTACAATACTTTTACTATTTCTTGTTTAAATACAAATATAAGGTACCGTACCTCTTCTTGCTTGATTCGTCGCATTTTTTCACTCAATGTTAAATGAAGATCGAATACATTCAAACCTGTAAAAGGAAAAATTTGTGTGAAAAACAACAAAATTAATATTAAAAATTCGTTAGTTCATTAAACTAATTTTCACTAGATAAATGAAAGTTGGGACTAAGACGCACACTGGAAGCAGGATTATAGTGTTGCAAGATATAAAAACACGTCCTTCATTGTTTTTCTCTTCTATAGTCTGTCCAAGCAACGAAGACATTCAGGCAAGATGGGAAAATGACTCCAGCTCGGTCAATATCGGTTCAAAATTTAAAGCTTTAGTCCTACATTGTAGAACAGAATGTTTTCTACAATTTGAGACAAAATTTATCATTTTTGAATCAATATTGACCGATCCGGAGTCATTTTCCCATCTTGCCAGAATGCCTTCCTTGATTGGACAGACCTTACTTGTTCTGATAGATTTGCGTAATTTTTTTCAATGAATCACTATACTGTAGATCCTTGCAACAGTATGCGTCCAGCCTAAGCAATTCACTTATTTAATAAGAAATAAATTCAAATTGATGTGAATCAAATTCTATATGAATAGTTAATCGAATAACCTATTATAAAAAATAGTCTGTCCAAGCAAAGAAGACCCTCTGTCAAAATAGGAAAATGACTCATGGTCGATCAATTTTGGTTCAAAAAATTATAAATTTAATCTTAAATTGTAGTAAACAATTTGATCTACTATTAAGACCACATTTATGATTCTTGAACAAATATTAACCAAGCTGGAGTTATTTTCCCATCTTGCCAGAGGGTCTTCTTTGCTTGGACAGACTATAGTTACAGTAGATGGAAACAAGAATCAAATAGAAAATCGAAAACTTAATTAATAAAACTTGATTAATTAAACTTGATTAATATTGCTATTAATAGGCCTATGTATAAACTACAACACAGAGAATGTAAAGCCGCGTATCGACAGTGCGAGGCATGTGCCGCGAATGCCTCGTGGTGTGTTGATACTAGTGCGACTGGAACGCAGTCGATCAGCTGTGGCCAATCACATCTCCTGCTATTCAATTCAAAGGATAAAATAAGAATAATTCGCGGCACATGCCTCGCACTGTCGATACGCGGCTTCAAATTTACATCTCTGTGATAACAACCAACAAAAAAGTTCCTCCCTGCAATTTAGGCCCATTTATTGTCACTATCAGCATCTACGTTTCAACAAGGTCAAATGAATGTGCTTTAAGGGTCCACATCGACTGTCCGGATTGTGACATTCAGAAGAGTGGACGCGGAAACTGACAGTCCAAAATAGCTGTAAACTGACAACTGTAAACTTTCGTTCTAAGAACTGGCTGTTCAACTGAAAGTGGATGTGGACACTTCCAGTTCTGTAAAACTATAAATCTAAGTTTAAAATCTAGTTTGAACTACAGTACGTGTAAATTGAACTCTGCGAGCATGCAGCATGATTAGTTTAAACTAAACCACGTTTTACACCAAGCTTACGGGACTAGGCCCAAATTGACTCAAAAAGTCTGGTAACTGGTAAGTCGGACAGGAATGTGATATAGGCATGAAATGTCCCTTCCCTGTTTTACTATAGTCCATTCACGATCACTTGACACGAAATAAAGAAACTTTTTGCATGTACAGGTAGCTATTTTTGTTTGAGCTTGAGGAAAAGCCAAGAACTGTGATTGACTACAGCTGTTCGACTGCGGCCGACCGTCGTATGAAGTAATACCTCCCTTTACCCGCACACACGCGCAAAAAATTTGTTCATTTCGTCTCAAGTGATCGTAAATAGGGTATAGTATATCGATGAGAATCAATAATGTCAAAACAAAAAAATATGAGGATGCCTCATACCATAGCCTCCTTTAACATATTAAAGGAAGCTATGATCATACTCATAGTGGGTTGAAAAGATGAATTTGACGTTCATTGAATCATATAAAATATGCTAACTTCCATTCATTTCGTTGTGTTTATTACATATAACTGTAACCTCCTTGGTTTATTACTACAGCTGATTCATGAATATCATATTCATTTCCATCTTACAACGTTCAACCTACTATGAATTCCCACCGCCAAAGAAGCCTACACTGACTATAATAATTATAGTCACTGTAAAAAACCTAGCTAGGCGAGAGTATAAGATTCAATTATATCTAACATCTTATTTTCTAATATTCTCTTGAATAGGAGCAACTTTCTTGACATATTTCTGTTTGCATCTCGAAATCAAGTTCAACTGATGAAATTATATGACGAAATGAAATACCGAGCACAAAGATTTTGGGGATTCAAGAAGGATTCAGTTGAGAAATTAGGTACGGTATATGAATAATGAAATAATAGAATGACCGTGTTTTCACCCTAAAATTCATTGCTCTTCCTTGAATAAATATTGATAATTGGTATAAATAATGAAATAAAATATGATTTAGGCTACTATTAAATTATTCTTATAAGTTGGATGAATATAATTTAATTTTATTGATACCTAGCTTATTGAATCTCACCTTTCAGCCTTGTGTTTCCAATTTTCAGTTTATCCATTACACTAAGCAGATCTCGACATATTTTCTCTTTGACTTTCAGATGCTCATCACTCAGCTCTGTTGATGGGGAAAAATAAAAAATACGTTTATTAAAAAACGAACATAAATCTACATAATTACACAGTTTCTATATAGTAGCCTATCTAGCAGTCTGTCCAAGCAAAGGAGCCATTCTAGCAAGATGAGAAAATGACTCCAGTTCGTTCAATATTGATTAAAAAATTATATATTTGGTCTCAAATTTTAGATTTGAATGTCTCCTAAAATTTGAGATCAAATTTGTAATTTTTAAACCAATATTGACCGAGCTGGAGTCATTTCCCTATCTTGCCAGAATTTCTTCTTTGTTTGGACAGACTATAACCAAACCGGAATTTTTATAATGTAGGCTACCGTATAGACAATGACCACAAATTAATTATTTGAACAATATACTGCTTACTGAGAACCTTCATTTTTCAATTATGTAGGCTATACAGCTAGTAAGACGTTTTTCCGATTTCTGGCATTGATAATATAAGCTTACATTATTCATAAATTATAATATTTTTGCTGTTTTGCAAAGACAACGTTCTTTTGAGTTGAGAGAGAAAAGATGATCCAAAAGGTTGCGGTTCTGAATTTACACAAGACAGCACAGAAATCAAAAGTGGAGATTAATTTAGAGTTATTTATTCAGACAGTGGAAATACTGGAACCATAACAAACGAACAGCTGTTGAAAAAAGTAGACTTGGCTGGGGAGCCAGACCGTAGACGTGTTATTTCTTGACTAGGAAACGGTTCTTTTGTTGGATACGGTACAGTGTGACAAGATCATTTTTGTGGAACAAAAGTATAAAACCTATAATACATTATTATAAGTGTCCATACAAAAATTCAATTCAATTGATCATATGATAATGAATCTAAGTAATGTGTGAATTCTCAAAAAACTTTGTTCCTGCTTTTTCAATAAACAGACTCCATGGGCTTGGGCCACTATTGCGCTGAACGCCTCATTTCATGTAGATCATAAATAGGCTACCATAGCCTACCTGTAATATAAGAGTACTACAAGAAAACAATGAGGAGGTTGAACACGTAGGAGAATAATCCTGTCATAATAATTATAATTAAATAATGTAGATATGCCATGCTATAGTCTGTCCAAACAAAGAAGGGAAATGACTCCAGCTCGGTCAATATTGGTTCATAAACTATAAATTTGGTCTCAAATTGTAGATGAGAATGTTTTCTACAATTTTAGATTAAATTTGTAATTTTTGAACGAATATTGACCGAGTTGGAGTCATTTTCCTATCTTGCCAGAATGTTTTCTTTGCTTGGACAGACTATACATGTGTTTTAGAACAATAATATATAACAATGCTTGCCCGGTACAGACATAGTCAAATCAATTTCCAAAGACATGTGAGTCCAGAGTGCATTTTCGCTAGATTTAATCTATTCTATGCAACCACCGGCTCTGAATTTATTGTATTCCCTATCTTATACCTGTTACGCCCATTCAGAAGTTACATCAAATACAGATGACAGCCGGGGTTTGGCAAGCCGACAACTAATGACAAATGGTCTGCCACATTTCTCTATCTCCTGTTGTCTTACTAGGTATTGTTGAGAAGGCACGCCGATACTATGTAAAGTGTATTGTGACGGCGTGTCTTCACGAACTGTATACCAGCAACCAGCATGCATCTAGAGTTAGTTGCCCTGAATACCGTAGAAGACGAGTGAACAAATCCTTTTATTAGATTGAGGTGTAATGTAGTCTATATTTAGAAACCTTATTTAGTGAAGTCTAGCCCATTCTACCTCTTGTTTCTAAATGGATTTTGTCAAGGATGTTGGGCTTTAGGATTCAGAGATATGTCTCCTACAAGTCTCATGTAACTTATATCTCTTGAAAGAATATTCTGCAAGGCCTTGCTTATGAGTAGTAGTAGTAGTAGTAGTAGTAAAAATGTCTTTATTTATTCACCAAACATATTACAATGAATGCAATTATTATACAAAAAATAACAAAACAAAATAAAAAATACCAGATTATTACATTATTTTAAAAATTAATAAAAATAAGACATCATTTTGGCATAGCCAGGAAGGCTGTCTGCCAGGAGTCGGTACCTCTTAATAGTTAAACTCTAATATCAAATCGTTTCGAAGTCTTAAGGCTGTTTCAAAGAATGCCGTCATTTCCCCCCTTGCTTATGATAAATGTATAATAATTACAAAAGGCCTTGTATCTCATGTACGAAACCTCGAAATTTTTAAGGATGCAGAGATATGTCTCCTATAAATCTCATGTAACTTATATCTCTTGAAAGAATATTCTGCAAGGCCGATAAATGTATAATAATTACAAAAGGCCTTGTATCTAATATACGAAACCTTGCAAAAAATTTATGTAGTACCTATAAAGATTTTTGGCTCAAAACAAATTAGGTACTTTCTAAGAATCTTTGGCGAAAAGGACTTTCTCTTACACGAAAAGAGAAAGAAGCTTATATGTATAAGCTTTTAGCAGTGTACACGGTTTAATATAATTTTGGGTTCATTTATCAAAAAGACACAAATATTCATCGCAGATTAATTTATACATGTTATTAAACGGCGTCTCGTACTCTCGAAACAGGTGAAGTGCCCGTATTTTACTGTACAGCTCTTCACCTATTTCGTGAGCACGATCCGCCAGTTATGTTCTTACGATGAATATGCGACTCAATTTACATATAAACTTTAAAAAAGTTTACAAGACGTTATAAGTATTTATAGTCTAATATAAAATGTATAAATATAATAATTATTAGAGATATTTTCAATTGTTTAATTCGATGCATTATAGATTATACTATACTCAATGGGCTACCGAAGATGAGGTTTCAATATGATAAAATTGAAACACTTTAATATTGTTGATATAAAAGGCCTTCTGTACTAATACTAGCCTATACTGTTTGAGACGGTAGGCTATTGCTATTGAATCCTATATTGAGTTATGAGCTGTTGTATTTATTGCATAATGTATAAAATTTGATGGATTTCTCAAAAGGAATTTGAAATGACACACACCTTGATGATAGCATACAAAGCTGGGTTGAATAATTATTTCAATGCGAAATTTTAATTGCATATTATTTAAAGGTAAAAACAAGTCCCCACAACTCACCATGCAATGCTCGTATCAAAATACAAGTTCTTCAATTTCAAAATTTTAGCAATGATGAGTGTATTTATTTGTCCAGTTTCAATTATTTAATTTTTTTAATGTAAATTTGCCCTCCTATGACTTATCGATAATAATTTATCTCACTAACCATTAATTGAATTCTTTCAATTTCAATTTTATTCATTCACACACACAAAATAATATGATAAAAAAAATATCAATAACAATAAACATTACAATATCAAATAAATAACTCTGGGAACACCAAAGGAGAAGCTATGCCTTCAACACTATAGTTATCTGCTCAAAAAGTTCTTCCAACTCTGGTTATCCATGTCATATCATAGGAAGGCAAAATTTCATTAAAAAAAATTCAATTATTGAAAGTGGACAGATAAATACTCTACTCCACAATCCCAATAATATGTTACCGGTATATGTATATTAAATGTATATTAGGTACCGTAGGCTACTACAAAGGTGGTCAGAATATGCCGAAAATTGAAATAAAATTGTGTTCTGACACAAGAAGTATTTTCAGAATATGGCCTTCTATAGCCAGATTGCTAGAATATAGAAAATTGCAAAATGGAATAAAATTGTGTTCTGATACAAGAATTATTTTCAGAATATGATGAAAATTGGAATGAAATAAAATTGTGTTCTGATATAAGAATTATTTCCAGAATATGCTGAAAATTAAAATAAAATCGCGTTCAGTCATGCAAGAGGTATTGTATATTTCTCCTGAAAACATGTACCGTATGTAATTAAATATACATGTGAAGTTCCCTATGCTTCTCACCTTGCAACTTGTATCCGTCCACATGTCCGAGGAACAAGTTGAGTCCGGCCTTGAGCTGCACGGCGACTATGCCCGTTGCGGGCACACGGCCCTCGTCGAGGAAGGCGATCACGTGATCCGGATCGGACGTATCGATGCCGGCCAGCAGACGGCCCTGCAGCCGCTGCAGCTCGGTGACTGCCGTCGGCGACTGCAGCTCACCGCACAGCTGACAGCGCCAGTCGGGCGCGCGATAGTCGAGCGGACGCTGACTCAGCAGTAGGCCGCTGCAGTCGGGCACCGGACACGGTAGGCCGGACAGCTGTGAGCCGAACTCCTTTGCGGGTGGCAAACAAGAAACATAGATAATAAGCTTATAACTTAGTAAATACTAATGACTTTCACTTTTACAACAGTACTCACGACTTGCTTGTCAATATAAGATACTCTAGAGTTACTATATAAGTTACTCACAAGTACCTATCTAGTTACTCCTTGTACGCTGAAGGTGTGGCTAAGTGCCACGAAACGCGTCCGAGAAGCAACAAAATTGTGAGTGCTGTTGTGAAAGTTAAAGTAATTAGTATTTACTAAGTTAAAGCTTATTATCATCAACAGTTCAAGTAGGATGAAGGCAGAAGAAGGAAAAGAAACATAGAATATAAATAGGAATAACAGAGAAATGATAGTTGAAGTAAGATCTCTCATCCCCGTGCTATGAGGGGATTTATACTTTGCTTTTGGATAAATGATTTTCTGAACTGTATTTTTCTTCAAAATTGGGATCAAGAAGGTGAAGGAACTGTGCCTATTTTCTCTTTACCTATCATAACTTATTTTATTGTGATTGCGTGTTTGTCTTACCGAATAAATAAATAAAATATGATTTATACTTTTGTAGCAGCCTTAATAGCAGGCTTACTATTCGAAGTGATCAATTTCTATGTAAAATCAGCTGAGGAATTGAGTGATAACCCAGTTATCAGTAGAAGTTCGTAACTGATCAAATAATTGAGATAATGAGCAAAATAGTAAAATTCTCAATTTTCCACCTTATCGTTGACCGATATTTTAAATCATGTAGCCTAATATTGTAGAGAATTCTACAAATTAATGTTCAGTAATTTCTTCGTCTAAAACGCACCCAAACCTCACAAATCAGGATTTAAAGGAGACAAAAAATCAGTTTTATCTACAATATGATGTTTATATTTTACAAGTATAGTTTGTGAAAGCAAAGAAGACATTCATGCAAGATGGGAGAATAACTCCAGCTCGGTAATATTGGATCTGAAATTATATATTCGGTCTTGAATTGTACATCAGAATGTTTTCTACAATTTGAGACCAAATTTATAATTTTTTCACCAATACTGACCGAGCTGGAATCATTTTCACATCTTTCCGGAATGTCTTCTTTGCTTTGATAGACTATATAGTAACATCCTGTTTAGAGAAGATCCTGTTTGTATAAGACCGGTATTACACGATAGTAGTTCTATGATCATATCCGATTATAATTATTATTATGAAAAGAGATGAAAATATGATTTAGTTTCATCAGATATGATCATAGAACTATATATCATGTAATACTGACCCAAGAAAAGATTGTCTTTGGCTACACTAACCGTAGGATCCTTGCAGCGGTCACAGCGACAAGCAAACTGTTTAGTTTTGGCAAGCATGTGACGTCGCGACGCCGTGTCCCACAGCTGTGACACGTAGGACGTGAACAGCTCGTCACCCTGCTTGATGTGTGTGGACGCCATCATGCGCATGCGACACTGCTCGTCATAGGCGTGCGTCGTGTTCGGACAACAGCTGTGGTTCATCAGGGCGCCAAGCGGGTACAAGCCCCGTAGCGAACCACGGGTTCTGCCCAGTAAGTAACTTTCGCCGTTATCCTGTAGACCATTATTGTGAGATCTGTTCTCCTGTAAACCATTTTTGTGAGATCCGTTCTCGTGTGAACCATTTTTGTGAGATCCGTTCTCCTTAGAACCATTTTCGTGAGAACCGTTCTCCCGTAAACCATTATCTTGAGAACCGTTCTCCTGTAAACCATTATTGTGAGATCCGTTTTCCTGTAAACCATTTTCGTGAGATCTGTTCTGCTGTGAATCATTTCCATGATCTATCAACCCATTTTCATCACCTAGCGACCCATTCTTGTATGCTCCATTCTCCAATGGACCTTTTTCGCGACCTTTTGTGTGCACTACTTGTTGATCCACTGCATGGTGAGGCACTTGTACGGTTTCAAAGGCGTTGGTGTCCATGGCACGACAGCACTGCACCATCCATTCCTCTTGCTCACGTGTCAGCTTTGTGCCAAGCACTTGTCGCAATGTTTCGGCCTGTGAAAAAAAATAATTCACTTCATTCACAAAAATTCTTACAATATAAGAATCAAATACTCTATCAAACACTGCATTCGTCATCAGGCTAGGCATGTGTGAAGGAAAAAAAATTTTGATGTCTATAATCTGGTCAAGCAAAGCAGACATATACATACAGTATTCCTTCAAAATGGCCAATTGGAACAAGAGTGTAACTAAGCATGCACAAATCTGAAAATTTTAGTGTAAAATCACTTTTGCCAACATACCACGGTATGATATCTGATATGTGATGAGATATACTTGGTGAGATGTGATGAGATATAGTTGGTAAGATTGGGACTATTTTCATTGCTACTGCTGGTAGTATTGTACAGCTGCCATTTTTAAGGAATGTCTTGTTTGCTCGACCAGACTATATACCCTCATCTAAAGTCTTTATATACCAACTATTATATATATTTATTTTATTAGATAAAATAAAATTAAAAAATAAAATAACTTACTTTTTTTAAACATTAAAAAATATAATTTTTTTATTTGAAAAATAATACTTTTAAAGTTCTAAAAAACGGTATTTGTTTTTTTATTTATCAATTATTGAAATAGCCCTAAGTTTAAAGTTTAATATTTATTTGAATATTTTTAAAGTTTTATTTTGCAATATAATTATTTTTTAATACAACTAGTAATATTTAATCCAAGTATAATCGACTAATCATTCGAAGGCATCCATTAAGATACAATAATAAATCACAACTTAATATTTTAGTACATTTGTAGTCTTATTTCATACTATATTATTACGGTAGTCTATTTGCGTTATTAAATTGTCTAATCACTTCCCGCCTACTTTATTGACGAGTCTATTCCAAACCCTCAAATTATATCACACATTTTTGTAATTTTAACTTTCATTGTTAGATTGCATTGACCATATTCCACTGTAAAGTGTCTTGAGTAGTGAAAATTTATCTTTATATATAGTTTAGCTGCATAGATCTACCACATAATTAAAAAAAAAAATCAAAAAAGTTATTGTTTTTTCTATTGTATGACAATTATTGGCAATTTGATATGAATTTACTAACCATGACAAATTAAGAATGGATGGAATGATATGGTATAATTAAATGTTATTCTTAACATTTCTATAGTCTATCCAAGTTCCAAGCAAAGAAGACTTCCCGGCAAGATGGGAAAATGACTCCAGCTCGGTCAATATATTGGTTCGAAAATTATAAATTTGATCTCAATTTATAGGAAACATACTCTGATCTACAATTTGAGACTGCGAATTTTTAATTTTTAAATTATATTGACAATTTGACGGAGCTGGAAGTAGAAGTCATTTTCTTATCTTGCCTGAATGTCTTCTTTGCTTGGACAGTGTATTTATAGGTTCCCAAACTGTTGTACGCGTACCCCGTCTCACGTACCCCGGGGGGTACGTGAGACGTTGGCGTAGGCCTACCCCCTGTATGCGAGCAGAACTTAGTTTGATATAGTCTGTCCAAGCAAAGAAGACACTCTGACAAGATGAGAAAATGACTCCTGCTCGGTCAATATTGGTTCAAATTATTTATTTGGTCTCAATCGTAGGAAACATTCTAATCTACAATTTTAGACCAAATCAGTAGTTTTTGAACCAATATTGACCGAGCAGGAGTCATTTCCTCATTTTGCCAGAGTGTCTTCTTTGCTTGGACAGACTATAGATGCGTCGTCGGTGTGAGGGAAAATCGGGGGAAGTTTTGTGTGCGCTATAATAAATATAAAAAATAGTAAAATTGTTGTTTTTATAAGAATATAAAAAAAAATCTGTATTACATTTTATTTTCGAAATAAATTAATCTTGATTATTTGATATTGATTTTTGATCCAATCTCCAATCTTGATATTATTAAATTTTGCATCTAGCAAAAGAATACTGATAATTGCTAGTGACTAAAAAATATATAAGGAAGCCAATTAATGTTACAAGTAAGTTATTATGAAACATTGAGGAGTACATAGTAAGAACTAAGGGGTACGCCACCAAAAAGGTTTGGGAACCTCTGGTCTATATACTATACTGGTCTAGTTGTGTCAAGAACAGAAGAGCCTTTGTAATATGGCAACATGGCTGCTCCCAGTAGTCGAAATGAAAATTGTTCTAGTACAACCTAGTTTAGGAAGAAATAGTACAGGCTTAGACTATTTTTTCTGTCTCAGTTCATAATTATGTTATGATTTGTGCTATCTATCATATGTCAATAATTAAATAAATTAATGAATAAAAAATATTTTTATTCGTGAAATCAATATGATTACGATCAGTGTAAAAACTGTAGTTTGACTGAAGTGATTTTACCCTGGAATTCTAAGTTCTGCGCATGCGTAGTTACACTCTCACTTCCCTCCGCCATCTTGCAAGAGGCTCTTCTGTTCTTGGCTGAACTATACTTTGAATGATAAATATAGATTATAATAGAAGTATAATTATATAAGTATAAAAGAATTATAATTATAATAGAAGTATCACCTCCCAACACTTTTGGTTGACGACATTGTTGGCCTGCAGGCCTCTGACAATGTTGCGTTGCGCGTCGTCCAGCGTCAAGCTGCGCAGCGCGGCCAGCGCGTGGAACAGCTGCATGCTCCATGCCGTCGGCGGCTCGTCGCCGGCGTCACGTGGCGACAGCAGACGACACTCGGCGACGTGTCGCGGTGATGCAGCGCACCGCTCGCTACACACGGGGAGGCGGCAACCGCCCGGACACGGTCGGAGGCGGCAGATGGGGTTGGGGGCGGTCTCGCCCCCGTCCTCACAGCCCAGGTGACATCCGACGCACAATGGGCCGCCGCTGCGACGTGGCCCTGTGTGCCAATATTTCAATTTGAATTTTTTTCAGATTTCACTTACATCAAATCAAAATCAAATAGACTTATATAGCATAGGCTTATATAATAGCATTAACCAAAGTACAATAATATTGTATAGTCCTGATTTTATAATTTTACAAAAATTATTGTAAAAAATAAATAAACTTAATTGAAACAACACTCTCATGAACGCTCAAATTTCAACTCATTTATTACCAAGAAACATAATATTTCAGTCAATAAATCATTATAGAGTGCATGAAATAAATACGAATGTGGAAGCTCTTTACACAAAATCGCATTAATTATTGAGCTACAGTAATTGAATTATTGGTGACTAGTCGACTAGAAATTCTATTACTGTATAATAAAATAAAAAATTACATTTTGTAAATAAACCTAGAATATGTTATTATCAAACTATTGAAGAAGGAAATAAGATTATAGTATGGAATCTCATATTACCGCACAACTATACTGTGTTTACTACGCCAATTAGGTACTACTCTAGCACATGGGTTTCCCATAGTTGAGTAGGTTGATTTCCCATAAAAAGTTTATTCTTTATTGGTGAGTTACCTAAATTTAAATGTAAATTGTACTTATTGTATTCGTTTGCTCTTTTGTTTATTTTTGAAGGAAATAGATTTATTTATTTATATTCAATTATGCCTTTGCGGTAAAGTTAATTAACTAAATTGTATAGCCTAGCCTAGGTACCTTTTCTGTCAATTCTCCAACATTTTTCCAACAATTGAATTTTACTTTTCTTTTAATTTTTTTTTCTTTATTTTTCTGAGAGTACAGTATAAATGGGCTACGGTACTTTTGCTACATGTTTGAAACAGTGCCTAGGAATTCTGAACATTCCCCCCTTCAAGCGACAGCGACCCATATGAGCATCCTTAAATACATTGGAACATTTTGTTCCAATTAAATGAAGAGTTTAAATGTCACTCTACGTCTTGTTCTAAATACTTGACAATGCAAATTAGTACACAGTGAGGCCTACTGATAAATCGCCAAGGCCTACACAAATTCACTGCGTGTATATAACTTAGTGTGTCCAAGTAAAGAAGACATTCTGGTGAGATGAGAAAATGACTTAGGATCGGTCAACATTGGTTTGAAAATTATAAATGTGGCATCAAATTGTAGAGACCTTTTTGGTCTAGAATTTCAGACCTGGTTAAAAAGTTTCAGATATTGTTTCAAAAAATCAAATAAATTTGGTCACAAATTGTTGGAAACATTCTGATCTACAATTTGAGACCAATTTTATAATTTTTTAAGTAATATTGACCGAGCTGGAGTTATTTTCCCGTCTTGCCAGAATATCTTCTTTTTTCGGAAGGTCTATAGGCCTACCTGAGAAAAAAATAGAAAATAGCCTCTCTGGAAAAAATAGAAAATTGAAGATATTTTGAAAAATGTCAATTTTCTACCATAATTATATCCTCCTGAAACACTCTGTATGTAAATAAAATAGCTGTTCAGCTACACAAAACTATGCAACAAGAGAGACTCATCCAATATTGTTAACTCATTGTATTTTGTATTTTTGTTGTTCAATAAATATATTGATTCGTATATATTTATGACCGCTGTAAAGGCAGAAGGGAGAAGAAGAAGAAGAAGAAGAAGAAGAAGAAGAAGAAGAAGAAGAAGAAGAAGAAGAAGAAGAAATCTATTTATTCTGGCTCCCGTATATAAAACACTGCTTTGAAGAAAGTGTGATGATTGTATTTTTAAAACGAGCCTGTACCATATTGTCTATTTTTAAAACAAATGAAAACGAATGGTGCATTTAAAATAGCGCGAATGACATTTTAAATGGCTGTTGAATAATGAAGGCATTGTTTTATAGGTATAGTCTGTCCAAGCAAAGAAGACCCTCTGGCAAGATAGGAAAATGACTCCAGCTCGGTCAATATTATTGGTTCAAAAAATATAAATCTGGTCTAAAATTTTAGGAAACATTCTGATCTACAATTCCAGACCAAATAAATAATTTTTGAACCAATATTGACCGAGCAGGAGTAATTTTTCCATCTTGCCAGAATGACTTCTTTTCTTGGACAGACTGTGCTGTAAGTTACGTATCTCTGTTGCTTAGACCCTATTAAACCCTTGACAACGAATCTGGCGTTTTGTAAATGACTTTTATTCTTGCTCAGCTCTGACAGGACAGTTGGCGAGCGTTCTGTACCAACAATCATGTCGATACCGACTTCAGCTAAACCGCATTTCGCACTCGTAGACTGTGTTTAGACTGTCCTGACAGAGCTGAGCATTAATAACTGACTTTCGCCTCTGAAACAAACTGACTTTTGTTGGCGATGCTGGAACAAGCATTCAGTGTTGGGTAAACTACTTTTTAAAAGTAGTTAGCTACAACTAGAACTACTTTATTAAAAAAGTAGCTAAACTACACTACAACTACTTTTTTTAAAAGTAGCTAGCTACAACTACAACTACAAAAAAAGTAGCTAGCTACTTTACAAAAAGTCATGATAGAATGTTTTTTTCGTGTGGTTTAGGCAAATAATGTCCATCAAAACGAAAAAACGTTATGCTTAGGCTACACATTTTCTATATTGATTGACATTCATTTATTATACAGAGTGTTGCAGAAGTAGTGTCGAGCATTTTAGGGTATTGTTCCTTGGTAGAAAACATACCTGAATATCATTTCCATAATGTCTGAAAGTCCTCAATTACTCACACAGCCCCCATTTTTGTTTTCTCATTTTCATCTAATCTTTGAGAGGGTACTATAGTGGCCAATTACTATGTAAAATCAACCGAGAAATCGAATAAAACCAGTTAGAAGTTTGTAACTTTGAAGGTTATTGAGGTAATTAGAAAAATAAGCTGAAAAACTACATTTTACAACTTTAAAGGGATATATTCAGGATATTTAATTGTTGACTAGTATTTTGGATTATTTTATATTGTTGGAAATTCAATTCTGAAGGAAAAATATTCAGTAACATTTTCGTCTTAAACTCACCCAGAACTATCAAATCAGGATTTAAAGAAGTCAAAACAGCAATCTTTTAATATCTGCTCTTTTTGTCTGTTTTGTCTTTAAATCCTGATTTGTGAGGTTTGGGTGAGTTTTAGACGAAAATGTTACTGAACATTTTTCCTTCAGAATTGAATTTCCTACAATATGGAACAACCGAAAATTCTAGTCAACAATTGAATATCTTATTTCTATCCCTTTAAAGTTGTAAAATGTAGTTTTTCAGCTTATTTTTCTAATTATCTCAATAACCATTAAAGTTACGAATTTCTAACTGATTTTATTCGATTTCTCGGTTGATTTTACATTGTAATTGACCACTATAGTACCCTCTTATGGCCACTACAGAATTATAAAATTGAAAGATTAGATGAAAATGAGAAAACAAAAATGGCGGCTGTGTGAATAATTGAGGACTTTCAGACATTTTGAAAATGATATTTAGGTATTTTTTCTACCAAGGATCAATACCCTAAAATGCTCGACACTACCTCTGAAACACTCTGTATAATATCAATGTGAATATAGACCATACTATTGTAGAATTGTTTTTTATTTTAAATAATTATTATCAAATTACCCTTTTTGATTTTTTTTGCATTGAAAAATAATTCAGAAAGGGTGATTTGATAATTATTTAAAATAAAAAACAGTGATAAAAGTAGCCCTGAGATTGAGGAAACACTATAGTAGAATGTATAATAATTATTATAATTATATGCACCTCAATGTAATAGAGAAATATGGAACTACAAAATTATTCCATTCCAACATTTTTATATCATACCAATTCACAAATCAAGAACAAACAAAAAGTTTACTTGAAAACTACAGACCTATTTCCCTCTTAGCTTCTGTTTCTTGAATTATTGAAAAGTGTGTCATTTTGGAGGTAAAATTGATGGAATATTTGGCAAATGACGATATTCTAGCTTATTTTTGATCATTTATTATATAAATAATTATGCACCAGACCATTGGTGGCCGTGGTCGGCTGGTGGCATCGATTTATTGATCATTGTACTAACGATTATATGAGTTGATGCATACCAAAAGTAGCGTGAAATGTAGCGCGCTACTATATTTATACTATTTTTAAAAAGTAGCGTCGTTACACTACATACTAAAAAAAAGTAGCGCGCTACTCCCCAACACTGCAAGCATTACCCAGTACTTACAGACAAGATGTAAAATTATTGTAAAAAGTTAATTCTTAATTTAAGTTAATTAAGTTATTCTAAAAGTTAATTAGATATAGTCTGTTCAAGCACAGAGAAGAAACTCTTCTTCTTCTGTGGTGTGAAGAAATTCTTCTCTATGGTCCAGGTCCAAGCAAAGAAGACGGGAAAGCTAGATGGGAAAATGACTCCAACTCGGTCAACATTGGTTCAAAAATTATAAATTTGTTCTCAAATTGTAGATCAGAATGTTTCCTAAGATTTGAGTCCAAATTGAAATTTTTTGAACCAATATCGATGGAGCTGGAGTAATTTCCCCATCTTGCCAGAATGTCTTCTCTGCTTGTACTGACTACACACAGTGAACCTTTAGACAAAATCACTCACCTGTAATTATCATACACTTGCTAACAACACAATTTTCTTTTGTAACTTTCGATCGAATTGTTACGACAAAAAATTGTCTTCCAGAGTCAGGCAAAGGAGGTCGATTAATACATAAATTATTGATGATCATAATTTTTATAATATAGGCCTAGTATGATAGGCCTAAACAAAATTTCGAGCACTTCAATTTAGTTAATTTTTTTGTTTCTGCAATTTAGATACGCGCGGTAGCCTAAGAATACCCTTATATTTTATTCAGTCGTCGTACAGTATAAGGAATATTTATATTTCTTCTAGCATCAAGATTACCACCAAATAGACACTGAAAATTAAACAACGAACATGATTTTAGTTGATCCAGCCTACTGCTTTATGATTTTCTATTTGAGCAAGTAAAAAAACACACACTCACAATAATTTGAGTAATGGAAACACACAAAATCATAAGAAATGACAATATATAACTGACAGGTACGGTACCGGTAATTCAAATGCTAGAGAAAAGTACTTTTAAACGAATATTTGAGGCGAGATCATTAATTGGTAGAGGAGCAATTTCGGGCATTTACACTAAGTTATATGTATATAATTATTATCGAATGAATTAATATTTTCAATAGAAACGGTGTAGTGAACTACTTTTTCCATTGTTTTATTAAAAATGCCCAATTCAATTCAATTAAATCAATCACTGTAATTTAATTTCAATTTAGTGTAAAATTTTAAAATGATAAAGACGACATTATAAAGCACTGACTGGCAAAAAAACTATTTCAAGTTCCTAGTTGAGAAGCAACTGTTGAAAATAATGAGAGTCACACAACACACTAGACATTCTTCAACTACTTGTCAATCCTTGGCACTAACGCACTATATTAAACCAAAAAAATGTTGGTTTATTGTTCTTGGCATATCAAAAAATAATATTCGACATCCAAATCAAATTTCAAAACTGTATCCAAGATCAAGAGGTGATGGTTAATCTCCTCAGCTTGCGCGCGAGTGCGGAATCCTGTTAATCTACATAGTATATTTAATTCATTTTGTATCGTAACTAGAGCTGCTATAATTATCATTTTGACTTGTAATTATTTTATGCAAAAATTTTTACTGTAGTTCTTGTTCTGACTTTGTTTAATGCCTTTATAAATGTGCTTTATAACAATAGAATTCAATTCATTTATTTATTTAATACCTAGCCTATTTAGGATCAAAATTTCATCAACGTTCATATTACCATATTTTTGAGAGTTACAAAACATTATTTTCTGAAACAAATCTCTAAAAATTCCTATTTTTGAACATAAAGAGTGCCTATTTTTCTACCTATGAATAAAAATGTAACTTACCTTTTTATGCTCTCATGGGCTTTTGGGCCTGTGCGTGGGTAATGGGAATGAGGAAGGATGATGATGATGAGAGATTAATGGACCTACTGCTTTAGATGGGTTCTGAACCATCGGGAAGCGATTTTGGAGGCTCATAAGTTGAATTCAGAGGAACCGTTCACCAGTACAACAGTGGTGGCAGAGGCAAGTCTCTTATCTAATCTCACCGATTAGACGCTCTCTACCACTGGAACAACCGCAAAATTATCTACGGTATATTATTATCAAAACAATAATAATTGTTGTTTGTGGGAACCACCTAAAATTACGGGGTTTTTCAGTTACCGTACCTCTGCTAGCCTAATTAACTTATGAATATTATGTGTAATTAGAATATTTTATTGATTAATGAATACCTAGCCTATTTAGGAACAAAATTGCACAAATGTTTATAAAATATTACTGCACCAGATATTTTGAGTTCCAGAACATTATTCTCTTTAAAATCACTATTTTTCATCATAATGAAGATTGCCTGTTTCTTCTTCACCTAACTTATATGTAAGTTATGTTTGTTATTAAATGGAATAAATACAAACAATAAAGTTTTGTTTTATGAGGGTGAAGCCCACATGAGCTTATAGGTTTGTGCGAGGGTTTTGAGATGGATGATAGATGATTAGATTGATAGATAGATGAATAGTTAGACCGGTAAGTTACTACTTTTTAGGTAGGTACGGTAGTCGGGACCGACGGCTTACGTTCCCTCCGAAAGTATGGCTTTTAATTATAGGCTATATGATGTGACTGAGGCTATATGATCCCGTTTCTGGGGGAATAGTAATTGTTGCATTATACTCTAACTGATTAACTGCATGTTATTCAGAGGTGTTCTGCATCTTCACTTGGTTGTGAAGACTGGCTTATGGTTGAGAGGATCGACGTGCTAACCACACGTTACCTCTATCCTGGTTGATGATTATTTGCCTGCTGCTCGGTCGGTGTTGGTTCGGGGGCTGTGGGCTCTTTCGAGATTTTTTGGCTTTTGGGCCGGTATTGGCCGGGCTGGAGTCGTTTTCCCGGCTTGGGGGAGTGTCTTCTTTGCTTGGACGGACTGTATAGTTTGGTGAATATGAAACTGGCAACCAGCTGGTAGGCCTAGACCCTGCATAGGGCGATGTGACTTCTCTATCATGCTTTTTTGATACCTTAGGGTAAGAATATGTTAAAAAGCTGAGGCTTAATGTGATGCTTAGGCTTGGGGTTTTTAGCATGCTATGATATAAGTTACAAATCATTATATAAGATATAAATGTGGAACTATGTATACGGTACCTTATACTATGTAGCACCCGCAGCCTAAACTTAATCCTCACCTAATGTTCTTACCCTTACTTTGATGTAACAATTCATTCAACAAATTTTGGTTGAAATCAAAATGAATTTATTGTTATTAGACAGAAGAGCTCGAAATGCATGCGTTCTTGCAGAACAGGTAGATTGATTCGGTTTAATTCCGTCAACAGAGCGACAAATGATAGATCCAAAGAAATTCTTAAACGGTGCCAAATTCAGCCTGCCATCTATTTTTGACATTAGCTTTCTTTATTTGTGCTGTCGACTCCTGGCCATTTACCTACCCTACTATAGTCTGTCCAAGCAAAGAAGACATTCTGGCAGGATGGGAAAATGACTCCACCCCTGACAATAATTGTTCAAAGACGATACATTTGGTCTCAAATTGTAGATCAGAATGTTTCCTACAATTTGAGGCCAAATCTATAATCTTTCAACCAATATCGACCGAGCTGGAGTCATTTCCCCACCTTGCCAGAATGTCATCTTTGCTTGGCCAGACTACTGTACGGTACATCGTCTTTGTTCTTTTTTCTCTCTTGAGCAGCTTGTTAGAGATTGAAATACGAGTTTGGCACTTATACTCTAAAACTCACTAAACCTCTCTATGAGGATTTATCTACTAGTAGGCAACGTGTTTACAAGGCTTTTGAGTTAAAAACCTCATTCAAAACATAATTTGAATCCTACTATATTTCCCTTTCAGGATGAATTGGAACTCTTCAATGAAAATATTATTCAGTTAATTTGAAAAAATATAATTAAATCATGTAAGCTATTTTGTTATTTTTAAATCATTTAATATTGTTCTTGTTATTATGATTCCTGTTCTTTGTTATATCGAGTTTTATGTATGCTTTTTGGGAAATAAATTTCAATTTTATTCCATTTGATAACAGATAGAATTTGAATTTTTTCATGAATGTATTCAAAGCCGACTTCAGTAGCCTGCTGTGAATCAAATATAATAAATGAATAATTATATATTAACTATTTTGTATATTATTAATTAATTTCTTAATTAATAATAAATTATCAACTCATAAAGTTTCAACTGAAACTACTGAACCAGATTTTATTGTTCAATAACTGTTTATAGGGCTGTTATAGTCTATCCAAGCAAAGAAGAGCCTCTGGCAAGATGGGAAAATGTCTTCAACTTGATCAATATTGGTCTGTATCTATATCAATATCTGTTCAAGAATTATAAATGTGGTTTTAATATAGTAGATCAGACTGTTTCCTACAATTTGAGATCGAATTGATCATTTTTGAACCAATATTGACCAAACTTGAGTCATTCTCCTATCTTGCCAGAGGGTCTTCTTTGCTTGGACAGACTATATTACGTAAGTTATATAATAATATTATAGATGTTAAGTAAGTACTCCTCTTAAGTAAGTAACCTAATAATTGTTCACTTAATGTACTATAATGTTTAAAACTACATTTAACTACATAACTTAAATGTTACTTTTAATTTTTAACTATAATAAATTAATAAATGTTTTCTTAATACGGTACCTACTGTGGTTTGTGATTGTAGGTATCAGAATTTAAACTATGATAGACCTATTCACTATGAGCATCTACCGTGCTGCGCTCTGGTGGATTATCGTGTGTACTTTTCTACACGTTTTAGCATACAAAGCATAGCGCTAAATGGAAAAAACGCATTTATAATTAGAATGGTATTATTTGCTGCTTCATGCATTTCTCAGTAATTAGAACATGATATTTAGGATACGAATGTTAGTTATTGATAGTATTATAGCTCATTATATTAGAAAAATCCTAGTTTTCAAGTATTTGAGAGCAGACAACCGCAAACAGATGTATTTGAGAGTCGACAAAAACTTTGAGATAACAGCTAATAAGTTATCTTACATGAAAATGAATAATTGGCGCAAGCTCACATTTATTTGAAAAATTGAATGATATGAATATTCCTTATTAAAACATAATTAATAGAGCTTTTGCGTTGATAGTAACAGCTTATTAGATTAACTAACATAAAAACTATTCATGTACATTATGGTACCTCATGTACAGGTTAGAATGGAGCACTCCATGGTCCTACTTGATTGATAAATTCTTTTGCACGTAAACAAAACAATTAGGTTAGCTTCACCTATCAATATTTATTCAATGCAGTGAACCATTCTTTTTATTGATGAAACTTATGTATGGCAACTGGAAAAGTGTAGAACTTGAAATTTTCATTGCGTGTTTTATTTTTACAATCCAGAACACAACAAATTCTCCAGGCCATTATTTTAGGTTTAGCCCTATCTCCTCCAATGTTCACTCAATTTTTTGCCAA
This sequence comes from Sogatella furcifera, assembly GCA_017141385.1. Taxonomy (NCBI): domain Eukaryota; kingdom Metazoa; phylum Arthropoda; class Insecta; order Hemiptera; family Delphacidae; genus Sogatella; species Sogatella furcifera. Next base: position 56,556,848 of record CM029547.1, on the reverse strand, counting down.
AATGATCTGCCAATAGCGCCTCAATCGCCAAAAATATCCTTTCCACCCACTTGCACACAGCAAATAGAATGATGTGTATCAATAGGAATGATGATATAAGCATTATATTAAAATTAATATTTTTTAATAAAGTTTGTCTTTTTATAGAAATAAAGAAAAAGTACCTAATCAATAAGTAAAATCATCAACAAAGATAAAGTTGATTCATCAACAGATAACAAGAGAAAAACTTGTTTAATGCTTCATAAACTCTCTAAAATAATTATCTTGTATTTCAGTTAAGACTTCAATATTAACTCAATCAACATAATAATCTTCTCTAGTTCCAATTGCATCTCAAATATTTGGCCTCAGATCTGAGGTGCATGCTCAGTTAATGTCATCCATTAACTTATATTTTATTAAGTTGCAATTGAACGTGAAACAATTTCAACTAAACACAAGAACTAGTGAAATTATATTCAATCTAGCAACACAACATCATTTAACTTGAGGATTTATCATAATATAGGTTACCCTATATTAATTAGTTTATCTATCTTTGCATGCTCAATTAATATCATCCATTATACGTTATAATTAAGTCGCAATTGAATGTGAAACAATTTCAATTAAACACAAAGAACTAGTGAAATTATATTCAATCTAGCAACACGGTATCATTCAACTTAAGGAGTTATCATATAGGTTAGCCTATATTAATAGTTTATCCACCTATCTTTACATTGTATAAAATTAAAAGGGCATGATGGTGTAAAACTTGAAAAATGTTAAAATCACGACTAAACACAGATTTTTCACATGTTTTCATATGTTTTTTATTTTATGTTATATTCTATCCATTTTGCATAGTGACCCACTGGCGGCTCATGCCCACGTGAAGTGCTGTAAGATACAAACACTTCACCTGTTTCATGGGCATGAGCTGCCAGTGACATTAAGTCACGAACACTGTGGATTGCTATTGGATGGGTGACCAGAATTTGGCCTGGAACACATTGGCAATGTGGAACCTACCCGTAAGGGTCTCACCACTACATTATGCTAATAATATGTTTTCTCTTTTTTGTCTCCTATTGATCAAGGAGATAATATATGGCATATAACATCCATATTGATAAAAAAGCGTTTTGAGGGTAGTGAGGGTAGCCTATGTCCCATGGAACTTTTCTCTCTACTTGGTATGAAGAATTAGCCTAAGAAAGTACCGTATTGCAAATTCCTCCTGAAACACTTTGTATTGTGTACGGTATTCTATTCTGGTTATTTCAAAGCAGAAAAATATTGAAGCAAAATCATTAAAATTTCTCACGTAGAGTTAAGGAAATCACAACAAAAAGCTATTTTATATTAGTTTTCAGTTACATAAGTTATAGTGTATTCCAGTGGTGGATCCAGGCCTGGGCTGGGTGGGCAGCTGCCCTCCGCCCCCACAGTTTTCACGGATTTTATTAATATTTTTTCCCCAATTAATCTTATTTTATAAGATAAAGTAGAGTTTATTACTTCATAGTTTATCTTTATAGAATACTGTAAATGTAGCCTACTGTCCATATCGACTTATAGAATAAAGTAATAATAAACCCAGCAGTGTAAACCATCACCGATAATTTGGTACTTCTCAGCTAATAGCTAAAGAAGCTGCCCAAATTCTACAATGAATAAGGTACAAAACTTCCAGAAATATAGTATCTCGGACCTTTTATGTAAATTTTCCGGGGTGTAACCAACAAATAATATTTTTATGACAAATAAAACATTGACACATACCGGTACTTATTATTATATGAAAAATATAAATAAATTATTACAGATTCTCAAAGACATTAAAATTGTCAACTTGAAAACCCTTTGAATACACAGATTTATTTTTTGGAAACTGGAGAAAGAAAGTAGGGTGCCCCACAGAATATTATTTCATAAGCTTTAACCCCTCCAGAGTTAAATCAAATAAATCACCTCTAGATTTAAGTCATTGCCCCTCCACTTTATTGGGTCTGGAACCGCCACTGGTGCATTCTATAGTGTTACTAGCTATTCTATTCGGATTATTATTAAAAGCAGGATATGAGTTTCTATGTTGAATTAATAAAAAGCAAAGTCATATATCCAATAATAGACGCTATCTCACCTAGAATGATAGGAATATCAACAAATATGAGCTCGCTCGGCTGAATGTCTCGCGTGGCAAACAGGCCACGACCGCCAAACTTCGACTTGCCGACTGTCCACACAGAGCTGACCTCCAGCTGCCCCGCCAGCCACTCCTGGATCAGTTCCGCCACTTCCGCCTTCCCAGCGCCTCCGCCTCCGCCACTGCTCATTCTTCTTGACACAAACAACAAAATAATAATATACATAATATGAGTTGAGTATTGTCTGTCCAAGCAAAGAAGACATTCTGGCAAGATGGAAAATAACTCCAGCTCAGTCAATATTGGTTAAAATACTATAGATTTGTTTTCAAATTATAGATCAGAATGTTCGGTCAATATCGCTTTAAAAATTATAGAATTGATCTCAAATTGTAGAAAACATTCTGATCTATAATTTAAAAACAAATCCATAGTAGTTTAACCAATATTGACTGAGCTGGAGTTATTTTCCATCTTTCCAGAATGTCTTCTTTGCTTGGAAAGACTAGACTCAGGGCCCTTGCGTGGGGTGTTCGGAGTGTGCGACCGCACAGGGCACCACGGCCAAGGGGGCGCCGCGGCGTCTGATGCAAAACGGGAATTTAAAAAATTTCAATTGGGCTATCAGAAAAGTTTTTTAAAATTCGGGAAAATTATCTCGAATTTTTAATAAATCAGTAGTTTGACAACGTCTTGTCTTTTCATTTAATATGGATAACTACCTCAATATCACTTTCACAACTACTTAAAAAGAGAATTATTTTTCACTATTTGATAGAAAAAACTTATTCTACCAACAATTTGAATCCACTCGAAATTATTTCCTCTGCATAAACTCACTCATAATAATGAATTGAGGAATAATTATTGAAAAACCACGATAAACGCATGAAGCAAGCCAAGCAAGAAACGCCTCTCTTAAATTTAATTGTATTGTTGGCTGACAACCACCTTACACTCTGTCGATCAATCACAAGCCAGTTTCCGATAAGAACTTCCCCCTAATATTTTAAAACAATTGTTGTAGTTTTTCAAATTTTTTTCTGGCATGAGGTCGGTATTAGATCATGAATAGTTTGAGTTCTATTTAATTAAATTCATCGTACAAGTATAAAAAATTGAATTAATGAGTATAACATGGGAGTGCGAAATCATATTTTTATCTCATTCCATACAGCATAAAACTATTGATGTCTAGTACTGGTCTAAGTTACACAAAGTAAAACTGAGTCTAAATTCTATAAATGAATTCTTCAAATACTAACTTGATAGAATCTTACCAGCCTGAATACAATGAATATTGATACAAGATCGTCAATAGTAAATCAGCGTAATTTTCTGTGTATGGTACACCATCCATCTTTTTTGCTAGCAGCCAAGTACAGCTCAAGCCAAGTACAGTACAAGTACAGCTAGCTGTACTAAGACAGAGCTCACGAAACACTGTCAACCAATAAGAAAAGAGCAGGCGGGACATGTGAAGGCGTGTCCAAGTCAAATCTGAAACATCACCCGTCAACTGCTGCCATCTACTGGTTGAATTTTGAAACTTTTCTAACCGATGTTTTCGGCCATTTCGATCGTAGGCGGAGCTTGGAGGCGTGTCCGATGCAAGTGAAAGCAAGTCACCCTATTGGTACTGCCATTTGCTTGTTGAATTCGGAACTATTTCGAATGTTATCAAAGAAAGTTGGGTAGAGCAGTGAAAATGGCTGACATGATTGGTCAATTTGCCTGTTATTGAGTTTAAATTCCAATTTCTTGTTAAAACATCTTTATTACCAGTGAAATGAAATATTTATGATGATACCCAATATTTTTCTGTGAAAAATTCATTATTCCCTTCGTTATGTGCTTTCAAGCAAACTAATAAGCTAAATAAATCAGTAATTGAAGATTCAATATTTTAATTATAAATTACGGCACAATGTGACAGTTTTGCTTAATGCAGCTATTTTTCATTAATTCCTGTAGGCTTTTGCTTATCACGTATCCAATACATAAAAATACAAAACAAAACGTTGGGATACGGTAAGTTACATTAAAATAAGCAAGTCCCTATAAACCTTTTTGCCACACTACATGCAACATTGCGATTGCTTATGAGAAAACTGTGAACATGCAAGGCAGCTTGAATCATGTTTGACTTTGAATATCTTATAATATGTTGGATTGCATTCGTCTGTTAATGGGGGGGGGCGCCTGCCAAAATCTCGCATAGGGCGCCAAAAAACCACGCTAAGGCCCTGATCTAGACTCTAAATTTTTATAATGGTCCATAAGTCATCAATAGCGATTTAATCAGATTATGTTTCTCCTTTGCCATTTTCATTTCCGACAACTGATAATGACTCGATACCCTTTGTGATAAGCAGTAGGCCTACCGTAGTGATACAAAAGTCCAAAATTGATACAGGAAGGAAGCTCGTTGATACGAGTTATTTGCAATGATCATGTATCACCTATTGGGCTCTAGAAAACATTTTTTATAGTTCCCTAGTATCGCCGTCATAAGCTGTTTCTATTCCAGTTCTAAATAATTGAATATTTTGAGAGCATTATTGAAGTCAGTTTAGGTATTTTCGTACTTCAAGTTGAATTAATAAGAAAGAAAACACCAATTTCCAGAGAGCCAACAGGTAGTTATTTTTCCGGACAATCTAGCAGGCCTGATAGGCTTGATCAATAATGGAAACTAATTCTTATAATAGTTAATAACGATTATTTTAAAAATATATAGGCTACGTTTAAAAGCCTTTGATTCAGTGTTCAGTCAAATTCAACATTCATCAATCGAATTGAAAGATATCAATTTAACAGAGCTTTATGGTTATAACTATAAACAACCACCTATAATATCATATTATTAGGTTCATATATTTGGGGAAAAACATACAACTTTAACTTCTTCTTATTATTCTTCATAACCCCCTTCTGCCACTACAGCGTAGGGGTCATAACTTAAACGTGTAAATAATATTGATGAACACTGATAAAAAACCGTTGAAAGTTTAAAAAAGTGTTAATTGCGACCAGTAGAAAAATATTTGATAACTCATTAATAAAATTATGTTCTAGTGTGAGAGGTCTAGTGACGTGGCCTAGACAAATTTATTGCAAATGTTTGTCTTTGGCAATAAAAATATATGATTTGATTTAGACTTACATATGGGCTACTTGCAGCTAGACTGTTATATCAACTGTACGTCTTCTCACGAGCGCGAGCGTTTTATTTAATGCTTACTGAGAAATGATTGACGCTTCAAACGGACACGGAGTGCCGAAACACTGAAAACTTAACTTAGTTTGATCTGAGACTGAAAAAGTGACAAGGAGCGGGGTAAATCTCCCCCCGAACTTTTAATTCATGCGCGCGCATGTGCACGAGCTCGCAACAGGTTAAGGTACGATTTGGTTTGTGCGTAACGTAACGACCGTCGATCGTGGTCGATCAGCTGTAGCCAATCACAGCTCTTGTCTTATTTTGTATTGTCCTTCAGATTTAATAAGAAGAGTTGTGATTGGCTACAGCTGATCGACCACATTACGAATCACAGCTCTTGTCTTATTTTGTATTGTCCTTCAGATTCAATAAGAAGAGTTGTGATTGGCTACAAATCGTACCTTAAGGCCCATTCTAGACGAGCGTGGAAAACGCGGTATGAAAAACGCGGCAAAACTTTTTGCAAACTACACGTGGTGTGAAAGTCTGCCATCTTGTAAGGGCACAAGTCCACCAAAAAATTTTGGAGCCTCTCTTTAAAAACATGCAAGCTCATGGTTCAATTACGGAAAATTAGCTTTCTGCCTTCTTTATATGGATTCTTTATATGATTCCGAACCAATAACTAAAACCACATGTTTGCAAAAATATTCATGCAGTCAGAACGTAGGCCTATGTTTGTTTCATAATAATATACAGGCAGGGCCGTACCCAGGGGGTCAGAGGGGTTGAAACCCCTCCCCACCAAATTTCTCCAAGATTGAGCATTTTCAAACAAATAGGAATTAAATTTACTTGAGTTACAATTGAGTTTTATCATAACCAGCTAATTCCTCTAGATCTAGAGGGGGTTTAGATTCAAGTCTGGTGGCAGACTTGTAGATGTCTGCTCTTGCCCCGGGGGGTCTCCTGCTGATGTGGCAAGAGTAGGGATGGATTGGGCTAAAAGAAAAAGAATGTATTTGTATAACCAATTCACCAACCTATTTGCGTGCTAGTTGAGTCATTCTAGCTGAAAAAAGGCCAACCTGAAACTGATTGCAACAAGGTATTTTATGGTGGAAATGGTGGTCAAAATTTGTACTTCACAGCAATCATAGCGCATGCGCAATACAGAGGCGCATTCCTTTGGCAAGACTCTCATATGACAATTGTTTTGGGTTATTATTCAATTTTATCATTAATTTATCAATAATATTGTAAAGCTATAAAGTATTTATCAGTTTGGAATAGTTAAAAAAATGTATTAGTCAATTTGAAAGCATTTCCATCAGATAATCTGATATCACTTGCTTTTAGGTTAGGTTTATCCGTATCTGCCACTTTGATTTTCTCTTCTCTCGATCGCGAGTCACGAGTTTCCAGGAGAAGGATAAATAGGAAACCTTTCCTTTCTAAATTGGAATAATTGTTATTGAAATCTATCACACAACATTTCCTCTTGCACTTCAACATCTTTTCTTCAAACGTGAGTAGTTTTTCTATTTGCAGGTATTCAAAAACAAACGAATTTAGCTACATCCATTTGAATTTAACCGCGCTTAGGGGCCAACTAACAAGTACATTTTTTGTACACCGGTCGCGCTAGTCTCCTTGCCGCAGCCCAAGGTCTTGCCGAGAAGAAGGTCAGGACCACTGAGCTAAATACCAACTGGAGAAAACACTCGTTTGGATAGCAGTATGAAACCAGGTTACGGCCTTTTTTCGTTAGGTTGGTACTCCGTCTGATCTATTTCCACCATTTCAGGAAGCCCGCTTCATAATTTGAATGAGAAAAAGGCCGCCTTTGGATTGAGACAGAAATTGACAAAGTTAATAACATTCCATAATGTATGAAAAATTAATTGCTATTTTTCAGCAATCGTGAATATAAATAATTATGTGGAAAATAATTTTAAAAATGTTCATTCTAATCCATATTTTCCTTGTTAATGCATTGTTCATTGCAAACATCTTATTTGTTTATTGTTAATTCCAGACTTCTAGGTGAAATTTTTATAGATAATCTTTAACTTTTCTGTTATTATTCCATTGAGCTATTATCTATGTTGAGAATAAACCTTTTACATTGAATTTTGTTTGATAATGGATTAAATAACAATGGAATTTGTCAATTAAGACCTTATGGGATGAATTTATCAATGACAGAATGTTTATGAATTTGATGTAGGTGATAATTTATTTATGTAGATTCGAGATTGTGAGAAAATTTTGCATTGACAACCTTGGATTAAATAAATCTTGTTCAATAATCTCTTAAAATTTTGTTCCATTAAAGCTTACACTGGAGTCATTGAATCATGGCAGGGACTTATCTTCTAAATTTTCCTGCAACATTTTATCAGTGATAAAAATACTGTTTCTTAGGAATTTAGTGTCTTTGGTATTGGTATCATCAAAAGTCAATGATTTCAAAGGAATCTCATTGACAATTTTATGTTACAGAATCTAGGCTGTTCAAAAATAATTAGTTAACTTATATTGTTCAACATAATTATATAGTATCATAGACTAACTATACAGAATATTATATCTACAATAGTACCTATAACTTATAGCCTACAGGTAACTTATATTGTATAGAGCCAAAATTAAAGTTTAAATTCCATTCAACAATCTCTATCACATTTTTCAAAGCACAAAGAAGTGCTGATATATTTTAAAAGAGCAGAAATATATTTATCAATGAGCAACAGAGTTTCTATCTTTAGAAGTCTTGAAGTAAAATAAGTCCAAATAATAAATTCTTAGCTTATCAAGTCATTTATTGTTTGAAAAAGTAGTAGAATTGTTGAAAACTCAGTAGGCTACAACTTATAGTGTCATGCTATTTGAAGAATAGGCTGTGGTACTGTATTGATGGTATCTTTTTAGATACCATAAATAACTTAATGGATAGACAACATCACCCAACTACTGATGATAAAATAATAGATTAGGTGCTATTGATGTTAATAAACACACTACAAAATAAGTTTTTTACTTGTAGGTACCTGTACCAACAATTGAAATTATACTTCTGTGCTGTGAGTAGGTAGCCTATGTGCCAAATAATTCATAACACAATTACTATAATTCACAAGTTGGAAAAACAGCAATTGTCTTCTAAAATGATCAAATGCATCATAAGTGACAAGAAGGTTGAATTTCATTGCTCAAAAATTATTCTGAAGGATTAATTTGTAAATTAACTGATAGCTGTTTCCCCATTTGCTTCCATTGAAAATTCAAACTCCCGTGCAACTTGTCCTCAACGTGCAATGGCTGACAGGTTTGTCAAAAAAATAGGTGTAACACTGCTTGCTGAAGAAGTGCGATCTCCATTTTGTATATTCGCTGAGTGCAAGTGGGTGGAAAGGATATTTTTGGCAATTGAGGCGCTATTGGCGGAACATTTTGGCGAAAAATTGAGTGAATTAACATTGGAGGAGATAGGGCTAAACCTAAAATAATGGCCTGGAGAATTTGTTGTGTTCTGGATTGTAAAAATAAAACACGCAATGGAAATTTCAAGTTCTACACTTTTCCAGTTGCCATACATAAGTTTCATCAATAAAAAGAATGGTTCACTGCATTGAATAAATATTGATAGGTGAAGCTAACCTAATTGTTTTGTTTACATGCAGAAGAATTTATCAATCAAGTAGGACCATGGAGTGCTCCATTCTAACCTGTACATGAGGTAATGTACATGAATAGTTTTCATGTTAGTTAATCTAATAAGCTGTTACTATCAACGCAAAAACTCTATTAGTTATGTTTTAATAAGGAATATTCATATCATTCAATTTTTCAAATAAATGTGAGCTTGCACCAATTTTTCATTTTCATGTAAGATAACTTATCAGCTGTTATCTCAAAGTTTTTGTCGACTCTCAAATACATCTGTTTGCGGTTGTCTGCTCTCAAACACTTGAAAACTAGGATTTTTCTAATATAATGAGCTATAATACTATCAATAACTAACATTCATATCCTAAATATCATGTTCTAATTACTGAGAAATGCATGAAGCAGCAAATAATACCATTCTAATTATAAATGCGTTTTTCCCATTTAGCGCTATGCTTTGTATGCTAAAACGCGTAGAAAAGTACACACGATAATCCACCAGAGCGCAGCACGGTAGATGCTCATAGCGAATAGCTCAATGGTCAGGACACAGGTGCCATATTGAGTCTTAAAAGCGGGCGGTAGATTCAAAACTTCAAAATTTTGAGCCAAAAATTACCCCTTCATTCAAAGTCACTACAGTTGTGATATTACTAATAATCAAGGTAATTAGAATAGGAAGGTATGAGACATCAGCATCGTAGCCGGGAGGAAACAGTGAATTCTGACGTCATTGGCACCACAGCTGTTTAGCAAACCTAGAAGTTAGGAATTTGTCTGCTCCTTGTGCATTCCAACTTGGTTCCAAACGCTGATGTTGTAAATTGATTTTTCTATGCCTATTTGAAAAACTTTTTGGCAATAGCTATACAGCCCATATTCATATTATTTACATGCAATCTATCTATTGCCAAACCTATTCTTGTAACCTCTTTTCCCATAATGTTTTGAATTAGAAATTTTTGCCTCTTTATTGTCAATATGATGAACTCATTTTCTTGAAATAACAAGAGTTTATTTTGCTTAATACAATTATGTAACCTACAGTTTGAATGCAATTGGGAAAAGATTATGTACTAATAACAAAAACCACATGTTTGCAAAAAAATGATGCAGTGATAACATAATAGCCTGTTCAAATCAGTGTGCATATTTTCCGTGATGTCAGAAATGATTTTAATCTAATTTCTTTGATTGGAACGCACAAGTAGCAGACGAAGTTCCTAATTTCTAGGTTTGCTAAACAGCTGTGGTGCCAATGACATCAAAATTCACTGTTTCCTCCCAGCTACAATGCTGATGACTCATACCTTTCTATTCTAATTACCTTGCTAATAATAAGCAACTTTCTTGGTTTTAAGACCTAATATGGCCGCAAATTGGACAGATTATACTGACCAGGGTTTAATTCCAGGGGGAACGTGGGGAGCGATGCTCCCATACTTTTTTCTCAAGAAAAATAATTAGGAACAACAATAATTTTTCATGTTTGGTTTTTATTTCTAATGTAATTTTTGTCAGTCACTAATTTTAAAATGTCTGATAACTTTGTATTTAATTAGAACATTATATTACATGTTATTGTAAAGAGTAATTGTTCCAACATAATGCAATTTTATTCTAAATCATGTTTTAGTCTTGAACCGGATATTTTAAAACTTCAGGAAAATTTAGGCCTATGTAGATTATACAGAGTTGTTGAAATGGTTAAAACCATGCCTGGACCAAAAAAGCTTTGTCATTTTTATTCATTCTTTAAAATGGTATTATTGGTTTTATAAAAAACATCTAGCCTACAAAACATTGACCAGATTTGCTTAATACTGGAGCATATTCAAGTGTGATTTTTGGAAATTTTCGGTGGGAGGATGTTACCTCCTTGTTTCAACTCTTTTGAAAATAGGACCTATATAATCGAAAACATGGAACACTTTATATAAATCTGCTATGAGGGGCACGGTCAGGCGATTTTGCCCGGGGCCCGTAATTCCTGTCTATGGCCCTGCATCTATCAATTCTCAGTCAGACCTTAATGTCTATCAATTGTATGAAAAATGGCAGAAGTAATTGCCCTATTCCAAATTCATGATTTCATTGCGTTTTGGTTATGTTGACAAAGAAAATCATATGTTTTATTAAAAAATAGTTTTTGGTACATTTCATAGGTAGGCCTACTGAATGTTTACAAAGTTGACAATGGATTACACTCGCGGTTCTTCTTGTTTTATGTTAAAATAATGTGGCATAATTTCTTGAAAATGTAATAGTTTATTATAAATGGGTTGTCTGTGTTGTGTTCGTGATTGTGAATATCCAACTATCATAATTAAAATCATATTTCTATTTTCACGTTACCTGATAACAAACTCTCAATGGACAATTGGACACATTGGTTAGAAAGGTTTTCATCGAAATTTTGAAGTGAAAGACAGTTGAATAGATAGTTTGTATTAATAATTTTGAAGACCGTTTTATTATTGAGGAAGACGTTTTTCTTGTCATAGATGATGAACTAATTGGAGTGACAAGAGAAAAACCAAAATTAAGAAGTGATACATTTCCCTTAATTTTTCCCAACCAGCCAAAATACCATAGAAAGGAAGGACCCCCAATCTGATGTGCATGTCCTGTTGAAAATGTGTTCACAAAGAGATAAGGATAATTCCATAAATTAGTGCAACAATGTCACTATCTCTGATTTTCAAATAGCATTGCCATAAGGAATTCGGATTTGTTTCTATTTATATTGTTAAAATAGACAATGTGCTTTTGATAAAAGTAAAAGACAAAGTAAAAGTGACCTCAGTGATCTCCCTTCTGTAACAGTTAGCTCCAATATATTAAATGATAAGGTTACAAACAGGGACTAATTTGTGACTGTAAAAACCGGTAGGCCTAGGCCGTACCAATACCTCTGAGAGTATGAGGTAGAGTGAATACTTCCATTTTTTTATCCAAGATATGAGAACTAATAATGGTAAAAATACACTAAAAAGGTTGAAATCAGTGGTTTGACAACATTGTCTTTTTATTTAATATGGATAATAACTACACACAATATCACCTTAACAACTACTCAAAAAGTAGAGCTACTTATTAACTTATACCTAATCAATACAAGTGCGCAAGCAAGCAATGGAAATATAAATGAGAAATTAGATTCCTGGGAGAATAGAGACAAAGGTGCTAACGTGCAATTCAGAAAAAATGAGCACTGATTGCTCAACTTGGAGGACCTTATTAAATATAAGGTTCTTATAAATTATTGTCTTCATTCTTTCTAGATTACTTAATCCAAAGCCTAAAGACAAACTTGATCCTGAAGTTAAAGGCTTGATCCTACTTTTCTCTCTTGGAACATGATTCTTCATAATTATAAATTTTGTATAATTCAATAGATTTTTTCATATATGTTGCCTATGTCTTTCAAACATGAGAAATGTACGATATTAATTCTCAGAGAGTTAAAATATTGAAATTAAGGGTGAGGAAGAGTTGAGAACAGTGGGAATGATTTCAGATAAAGGGGCCTGGATTTTTTGTTTTGCGGGGGGGGGGGGGCCTGGTTTGGAAACGTTACGCCACTGTATGGACGCAAACAAAAAGGAGTTCAATAATAACTTTTCATCCATTCAATCGACCTTAGCCCTTAGCGACTTTAAAGGTCTCATTCAATGGCCTTGAAAAGAAATTGACGCGGGTGGAAAACGATAATTCAGAGCTGAAGTCGCGTTGTAACAAGCTGGAGGAAGACAACTTAAAGCTGAATAAAGAATTCGAGATTTAAAGTAAGTGGCAATATAATCCGAACAGTATTCAAAATTAAGAAACATCGAGATCCAAGGAATCCCTGAAAAGGAGGGGGAAGACATATTATATAGTTCACTCAGTGCGACTGCCTAAACTTTAAAAGTTACATAAATCAACCTGGTGATATTTCAATTGCGCACTGTTGGCGCCCTTGAGAAACAGTTTTCCAACGGCCATAGTAGTATTGTTTGTTCGTCGATCAGTGAGAGCCGAGTGGTTGAAAGCAGCTAGAACCACTGGCGGCTCGTACCCACGAAACAGGTGAAGTGTCCGTATCTTTTACTGTACAACACTTCACCTGTTTCGTGGGCGCGAGCCGCCAGTGGCTAGAACCAACAAAATAAAAGCATCTGACGTGATGGCCTCATTTGGAGCAACTCCAGTGTAAATTACATTAATGAACGCCTGACGAAACATACCAAAGATCTTGAAGCAGGCGAAAAACAGCGTGAAGGCAGGAGATGAGGAATACGCATGGGTGAGAGAGGGCAAGGTGTACGTGAGAAAGACGGCTGACGAGGGTGCGACGATTGCACTGGGCGCTTGATGAACAACCCCGGCCGCAGGAGTCAGCTGATGCCGCCGCGACGTCGCTCCCGCCCCCCAGAGTCTTCTCAGAGAAATGTGATCCCAAGTGTTTATACTTGATACCTAACCAATGAAGGTACTGTGCGTAATATTTTCCTTTTTCTTATTTTCTGGGGTTCTGCTGTTTTGGACAATATTGTTTTTGATGTGGCCTGTGTGTCAGTTATTCCATTTTTTTTATCAATAAATTAATGCGAAATCTATAAGTATGTTGATACAAATGTGAAGAAGCCGTAATTAGTTGCGGGTTCTTTCTCTCACTCCTCCTTGCTCTAGAATTAGATGCACGTTCACAAAAATTAATAATCAAATAGAGTATAACCTATGAAGTGGTAGCTAATAATGCATGACTTGTTTTCATTATTTACTACTGGTACCTACATTGAAATTATGCATTTCAGTGGATTCCAATCACTTATGAATGTAGATACGCGTTTTACAAATTTTAGCCCAACTTGTAGCCTATTGATCATATCTTTTATAAATCTTAGTTCAACAGTAGAAAAATTCAGAGTGCTGTCATTGAGTCGCTAATTACTGATCACAGAGCTATATCGGCATCATTAATATTATTGATGCCCGAAGATCAATCAAGTAATGCTTCTCCAATAATTCAATACACTACAGATTTTAGAAAATTGAAGGAATTGTTGATGAAGCATGATTGGTCAGATCTTTATGTCTGTTGTAATGTGAAAGATAAGTATTCCATGTTTATGGATAAACTGCTGTCCTGTATAAGGCAAAGCACTCTTTCACGTCAAAAATTTGTCAAGAATGTTGAGCTTTTAAAGCCGTGGATGACTGATAGACTTGTTCTTGCAATTAAGAATTGGGATAAACTCTACAAAGCTCATAGAAGAAGCCCCCAGAACAATATATTAAAATATGACTATAGGTACTTAGCTGCAGAAAATAATATCAATAAATTGATAAAAGAACAAAAAACTAAATTCTACTCCAACTTGAATATATTTCCAATAGAAAAGCAATGGGAGATTACAAATGATCATTGTGGCCAATCTGCATCCAAACGAGAACAGATCCATTTATACTGACAAAAACGTTTTAGCCAACAAATTCAATGAATATTTTATAAATGTTTCTAATTAAACAATTTCTTCCATACATGATCCAGAATCCAGATGAATTCATGAAAGAAAATTATAGCAGAAAATTTAAAAGTAAGTAAGTTATATCCTAAATTCTTTTTTCCTGACCCCTATTACGTATCATGAACTACTATCTGAAATGAACAAGTGGAAAAAAGGAAAATCTCCAGGACCATGATAATATTTCCTCCAGCTTGATAAAATCTGTATCTTTTATGCTATATTGTTCCTGTTCTTCGTCATATTTCCAAAACCAGCTTTTTAAAGGGTCATTTTCCAACTAAATTAAAAACTGCTAAAGTAATTTTTATCTTTAAAAATGGATCAAATAGAGAGATTTCAATAAACTATAGACCCGTCTCACTACTGTCAGTTTTTTAAAAAATCCTAGAGAAGCTTTTTAACGTTACGTTGTGAAATGGGGCCCAGAAAAGCTTTTGACACGGTGGTACATAGCATCCTGTTGAATAAACTTTTTGATGCTGGTGTTTGTGGTGTGACCTACATGTGGTTGAAATCATACTTTGAATCGAAAACAATACATTTCCAATGCTGGTTGTGATAGTGAGCAATAGATATGGTGTGGATAGCAGCTAGATAACGTTCCGTTTTGTGTCCAATACTATTTCTAGTGTAGGCCTACATAAATGATTTATTTTCTCACACTTTCTTTGGATCAATAACATATTTTGCTGACGACACAGCTTTGGCGTATTCTGCCAAGAATACAGAGGAACTACATGGAATGATTCAGCTCGATTTATTTGATTTTGCACTCTTGGTTCATCAATTGCAACAAACTAGCACTAAATGCAACTAAGACTTCTTATAAATTTTTCCTTAGGCCTATAGTTTAACCTTTAAGTTTCTCTGATCATATCAAGTACCATCAGCTAGGTTGGCTGCAGATGTGTGAATTGTGACTGTGAGGTAATTGAACAATCTGACTCGGTTAAATATCTTGGGCTAATATTAGATCAAGGTTTAAATTGGGACCGGCATGTGAATAAAATAAAAAAGTACCTATTATACTTGATTAGAATGTTCTATCAACTGCGCCAATTATATCCTATTAATATTCTCTGTGTAATGTATTTTTCTTATTTTAATAGTAGGTTAGAGTATGGAATCTCGTTCTATGCATCTATCTTCATGTCCCATTATCTAAAAATCTTATAATTCTTCAAAAATCAATTGTTAGAATAATTTATGGTGCTGACAGATGAGCTCATACCTATCCCATATTCAAGTCATTAGGAATTCTCCCATTCAGATATATAGGTATGTTGTACTGAAGGTGTTATCTTTGTTTTATAAAAGCTATTTTTACCACAAATAATTCAAATTTCAACCAAAACAATATCAGTGCAAACTATAGAAAGTATTAAAAACCGATACAAATGGCACTGATCGGTGGGACCACTTGTCAAATTGTAGGATTGTAAACTTGTAGCTCATTTCCTTTGTGAAACGCCTGTAATTAACAACTTATTGTTATCACAAGTACCTTTCAGTAACCATGGTTAATAACAAGACTTGTTGCTTTGTGAAATTGGGCCCTGGCCGATTAGTTTAGTACTGTGAAATTGGTATAGCATGAATTTAAAAGTTAGTAGGTACCTAATATCTTTAGGCAATAAAATTCAATGTAAGTGATGTGTCATCGAGTTTTGTAAATGAAACTATTGAAACTCAAAGCTTTTTGATAATTTATATGTTTCTATTCTCTATTTGAATTGAGTTAGTTTGACGTTGCTTCAAGATGTCGTTATCCAGACTAATCACAGCTTCAAAAATTGAGCACATTATAGATGGGGAAAGTAAAGACAGAAAGTAACCTGCGGAAAGTACTTGCCACTTCAACTTTTTGCTCACTTCCCCTGTCTGAAGGGGTACCTACTTTCCACTTCAGCGGAAAGTATGATTTGCCGGAAAGTAATAACAAACCTGTTTGTTTTTACTTGCCACTCCACAGAAAGTAGCGGGTCATGTGACCACTAGCGGCCAGTACTTTCCCGTACTTTCCTGTCAAAACATGCACTTTCCGCTAGTATTCTCGTTCTGCTAGTGGTTTATACAGAATGGTAGGGCGTAGGCCTTATTATTGTGATTAATATTACATTGAAACTACTGCTGGTAATTCATTTGTTAGGTAATAGCAAAGGTATTAATCTACTTTGTCTTCTTTTGTGGAACTCTTTGGTCAATATTGGATCAAACATTATAAATTAAAATTTGGTTACAAATTTTAGGAAACATTTTGATCTACAATTTCAGACCAAATTTATAATTGTTGAACCAATATTGACCCCGCTGGAGTCATTTTTCCATCTTGCCAGAATGTCTTCTTTACTTGGACAGACTATACCAGTGCCTAATTTTTAAAAATAGAAGGTTTTGTTACAAAGGGGAAAAAGCCTATCGGGAGGTCCTCCCCCAAGAAAAAATGGAATGTAAACATAAACTTACATAAACATAAACATAATCTTGAATGAGTGATGCCATGAAAGTTATTTATAGGAGATTGAAGAGAAAGATATTTCCCTACATTTTCATGAGAATTTCAATTATTTATCTCAAAGGACTTGTGGTAGATATACTAATTTGTAAGCAAAAAATGACATTTTTTTGGTATAAATATGATGAAAAAGTCAATTTTAACTCAGCAATGACTTTTGTCAATTTTGACCGAATTCAACATATGATAGTATGAATTTAGACCACCTTAATGAGCTGAGAAGAATGAGCTATGGATTGTTCAGATCCGATGACTTTAATAATAGTTAGAGGTATCCTTAGATTAAGATTCTTGAAGGGTCCTTACTATTGAATATAGCCCGGTCGGTAAGAGGCTTATCTGCTAGAAATTGATCTAAAAGACATTATTACCAGAGAAAATTTTAATATAAGCCCATATAAATTTTTTGGAGACCATTTTCCCCCAAAATAGGGGTTTTTGAGATACAAGGGATGTCCAATTTTCGATTACTTTTTCTATCTTTTTGGTCCAATGATTCCATAAAGCACACCAAACAGTGAGTTTTTCTGGATGTTCAATTGTCTCAGGGGGTTTTGAGATGAAATCTTTTTACTGCCCTAGTTCGAAAACTATACAAGAAAGAAAGGTATACTTGGTCTCAAATTGTAGTGGTCAAAATTATTTCCAGAGGAATTTTAATTCACACGATCCAATAAATGAATACCCGTACGTCAGAAGATCTAAGCAAGCAAAAACTAAAAATACTCAAATTCTCATTTTTCTTGAAAATTAGCCTCTTTTTTGAAAAATCATAACTCGGTTCCTAATCAGGATAGAGACATAAATCTGATACTATTCTCTTGTAAATTTAATTTACTAAAAAAAAGATGGAAATAAATTTTTTGTCCTATGCTTTGTTTTGACGGAAATTGTGGTAGATTAGAAATGGAACCAAAATTTTGGTCGCCATCTTGAATTACAAAAAATGCTCAACTTTTGCAGCTTGGCATCACTTGAATTCGGAATCTGCACATCAAAATCTATCACAATCGATCAAAAAATCAACGACATATTACAAAAAAGGTTACCCCCATTGGCACCCAGACTAATTCGCAAATACAAACAGATAATAGTTGTGTCAAGAAGAGAAGAGCCTCTTGCAAGATGGGAAATTGACTCCAGCTCGGTCAATAATAATTGGTTCAAAAATTATTGATTTGGTCTCAATTGTAGCAAAAATTCTGATCTACAATTCGAGACCAAATAAATAATTTTTGAACCAATATTGACCGAGCTGGAGTCAATTTCTCGTATTGCCAGAGGCTCTTCTCTTCTTGACACAACTATACCGTAGGCCTACTTCAAGATACAGTGCTTGGGAGATATAAAATTCAAGACATCAGTAACTTACATGGTAAATTCATTTATTAGTACAAGCATTGTATAAAGAAATTGCTTTTATTCAATTTCAATGAAATCATGGTAGAAAACATTAATAATATATGCCTAAAAAAATAATTCCACCTACAGGCCTAACGTAATACAAACAATAATCTCGAGTGTAATTCATCCCATTGTATTTGATTCATCGTTTATACTACATGATTATATAATAGGCAATAGAAAATAATAATGTCACATAAATAGAAAATTCATTCCACAACAATAGTGTAAAATTTTATTAGTTTATGTATAATACCTGGCAATTGCCTGTTTAGTATTGATGTATACCATAACCATTCAGAATGAGAATAAATGAATTCTAATAATAATAACAATTCAAAATGAGAATGAAGGATTACTAATAACAATATTAATAATAATAATAATAATAATAATAATATAAAGTTTCAGTTAATCTTTGTGAGTGACTATTATTATTGAAACGGTAGGCATGATAATTAATTTCATGAAAAGAATCTTGTATTTGTATAATACAGTATAAATATAGGAAATTTTTTTCAAATATTAACTAATTGTATATGTGTAAAAGTGATGAAAACATAACTAGAGCAGGGCAAATTTATGAAAAATAGGAAAACTAACAAATTCAGTAAATTTGAACTAATAAATAATGTAGTGGCAATCAAGTAGACAATAGTGTGACCTAAGGTAATTAGAATAGAAAGGTAACAGTCATTGTAACTAGGGCTCTATAAAAAGGTTAGAGCCCTAATTGTAACTGTAGCCAGGAGAAAACTGTGAGTTCTGACGTTATAGGTACCCCAGCTGTGAACTTCCTAACTTTAAGGCTGAGGCCGCACTGCCGGTGGGTAGAGCCTGGTGGGTGGAGGGTAGTTGGTAAATCTATAGAACATACACACCATCCACAGTAATACATTGTATGAATGGTATGTTTTTTGAGGTTATGTTGTCCATTTTTAAGATTTTCAAGATGGCGGCTGAACACATACCATTCATACAATGTATTACTGTGGATGGTGTGTATGTTCTATAGATTTACCAGCTACCCTCCACCCTCCAGGCTCTACCCACCGGCAGTGTGGCCTCAGCCTTAGTGCCAGCTAGGTTTGCTTAACAGCTGGAGTACTGATGACATCAGAACTCACAGTTTTCTCCCGGCCTCGGTTACAATGACTGTTACCTTTCTATTCTAATTACCTTGGTAGATAGGTAACTCACTGTAATTCTGTTATTCAATATAAATATTATGTCCTTGCTTTAGAGTCGGTTTCTCCAAAAAAGTTTGACTAAAATTTCAGTTTAAACTGTCAGCTGTCAGTGTATGGTCACCTTTATTAACTTGTGTTTCAATTGAACCAGCCGGGTTTACTCCCAGCTACAATTTTGATGAATCTGATACCTTTCTTTTCTAATTACCTTTGTATCTAACTTGTACTTGCAATCAAATTGATGAAAAATCATAACTATTTTTTCATCATTATTATTAAAGATCACTAAAGATGTCAAAAAAACTGGCCACGTTTACACCAAAATGTTAATAAGTTATATAATATAATTATAAGTTTATATAATAATAAGTTATTCAAAAAAGTTATTAACAAATGTTATTTACATTCCGGTGTAAACGTGGCATTACAGGTAGCTAATTTTTGTCTAAAAACTTATTGGATTTATCCAATGAAAATATTCATTAATTAATTGGAAATCCTGGATTTACTTTAGGCAGTATAAATTTAACCTATTTTATGAGTAGTCTACGGTGTTCATTATTTCCTATACAAATTGAAACAAAATAATCTAGAATAGGTTTTAATTATATTGATTATTCTTGATTTGACTTCAATCACATTGATATGTCTCAAATTGTATTCAATTTCAATAAGGTACATGGTAGCCTATTTGTTATGAAATTGAACGATTAACACACAGTAACATAAATAATATAGGTAGGTAATAATAAAACAATGTTTATGTTATGCCTCTGTCAATGCATCTGATCAAATAGGCTACGGTACTGTATTCAGAGTGTTCCAGGAGGAATGGGCAATACTTCTCAGGCTGATTATTAGGGTAAAAGTATGTCAAAAAGATAAGGCTTTGTCAAGGTGTAGGCTATACATTAGTAGGTATAGAGGTGAGCCAGAGTGAAGCAGCTGGCTGAGAAAGTTATGATTCTGACGTCACAGAGTTCCTCCAGTCAAAAATTTAACATTGATTTCCCTAGCCTTGACAAAAATCATACACTTTTTTTAATTTACAAAATACAGAATTTTTCAACAGGCGGATTTCTTACATGAGCTTTTAGAGAATTTCAAGACCTTAATTTTGAGTGATTTCAATCTATATTTTACTCAAATTAAACATGTAGAAAGTCAGTTAACTTGTCTTGGGAAGCTCTGCAGTTGGGCTGATACAATATTATAAGAATTATTATTATAAGAATAGCAATGCTATCGATTGCAGAGCATTTCCAAGACACGTTAATAGACTTTTTTCATATTTAATTTGATTAAAATATAGATTCAAATCTCTCAAAATGTAGGTCTTGAAATTATCTACAAGCTCATATAAGAATTTTGCCTATTGAAAAATTCGATTTTTTTGTCAAGGATAGGGAAATCAATGCTAAATTTTTGACTAGAGGAACTCCATGACTTCATCAGAATCATTACTTTCTCAGCCAGCTGCTACCCTTTGGCTCACCTCTACTCTTCAATTTTCTATACACCTTGAGGCTTTGGGTTAGGCTGCGGTTGTTACATAGTATATATTTAGTTTTATATCTATATCGTGTCTGATTGAGAAATAAATAAAAATCAAACACCCTTTTTTGAAAACTTTAAAATTATAAAAAACACATACATGTTTCGGGAGCTAAGTTTTAAAGTTCTTTATTCTATATCGTGTCATATTATTTCTATATCATAGTAGGCTACATTATAGTATTAACCAACAGCCTAAAGGCCTGTATTGACAGTGCAAGGCATGTGCCACGAATGCGTTCCAGTAACAACATACAGCAAGGCATTCACGGCACATGCCTTGCACTGTCAATATGGGCCCGCAGCCTCACCTTTTTGACATATTTTTACCCTTACACTAAGTGAAGAAAAATTTGCTTTGTTTCAGAAGTAACTTTGGCGGAAAATATTAGCATTGAAAAAACTCAAATGTTTAAAAGGCTGTACATGCAGGTACAAGAATGATCAATTCCTATGTGAAATTAGCTGAAAATTCAAACCAGTTAGAAATTATTAACTTGAAAGGTTTTTGAGATAATTGGAAAATAATGTGAAAAATTACAGTTCTTCAACAGTTACCGGAAAGGTTATAACTGGATATGAAATTTCATAGAAAACTTGTGTTTCTGATTAATAGAAGTTGTAGAGTATCAAATTTGGAATAAAAGTTGAATGGCGGCGATTGTGTAAAACTCACCCAAAATCTCAGAAATTGCAATCAAAAGGAGACAGAATATACTAAACAGCATTGCACAAGTGAAAAATCATTGGTTAGTCGCGATTTTTATATTTTTATCACGATTTCTGATATTTTGGTAAGTTTTACACAATTGATTTTTCAAATTTTCCTTCAGAATCTGATCCTCTACAGCTTCTATTGATTAAAAATACAATTCTATAATTTCATATCCAGTTAGAGAACACTCAATTGTTCAATTAAAAAAAAATTACTCTATGTTTTTTCCGACTATCTTAAAAACTGTTCAAGTTAAAAACTTTCAACTACAAACTACCATTACAGTAGTTTCATTTAATTTCTCAGCTAATTTTACAGTGGAATTGATCATTTTTGTAGCTGCATCAAGCCTCGAAGAAAAAAATAATTACATATTTTTGAAAAATGTCAAACTTATCAGTAACAAAGCATTTCTGGGAGTTGGTCCAATGGAACTTTTTCCTCTACTTGGTGTACGCAATCAGCCTGGATCCCTGGAAAGTACCATATTGCACATTCTTCCTGAAACACTTTGTGTTTATAATATAAGTTTTCAGCCAACAATATTACACTACTCAGAAATACTCATATACTTGAAAATATTGTTGATAAATCCCCAACAATAAATAGATATTTTGAAAATGTATTAAACAAACTATCAGTACCGAAGCCAGTTACACTAAAGCCAGAAAGCAGTTATATCACCATAAATGACATTATTCAATATTAATAGAAAGTTGGTGCAATTACCTCCTATTCAATGGTTGTTCGTAATTCTTTTGATGAAGATGATTCATTTTTATCATTAATATCAAGCATTTTTTGAGTCAAGTTTTTTTCTAGTTTTTGGGATGGGATCACACAGAGTTCACAAGTGCATGCAAACACTGAGCATACCTTCCAGTTTTGGTTCTTCCTGCGCAATTACAAAACATGCAAGTATGAATTGCAATCGGTTTGAATTAGGGTGTATCAAAATTGTATATTTACCCTCAACCCTAACTCGTTCCATTTTCACATCTTGCTCATGAACAGCGATACCAGTTTGAGTTTCAAAAAGATTCAGCCACATTCTGTTCTGATTGACATCTGTGACTTCAGCTGGGTTAACAAACAAATAAATTCTATTGCCTCTTGCCTGTAGACTTGGATTTGCTCTATTTGCTTTGCCTACCTCTTTCCTACACATTTCAACAATCTTTGAAAATTCAGAATCAGTTCTCAAATACTCTTGAATACTCTGTTTGAATAAATGCTCATAAACAAGTTCTCCCTCTTTCAAACTCAAACCAAATGACTTATTGAATTCATCTTCATCAAACTCATCACCTTTTGAAAGTATCTCTAACCCTTGAGCAGCCATATAATTTTGTTTCCTTGCATTGAAATTTATTTGTACAAAAAAGCATACAATATTGACACTACGTAAAAACTCATTAGCACTGATACAACTATTCATTCTTGACCGTACCCTGTCAACAAGTTGAATGAGACGTAACATGTGTTTGTTGTCTGTATTCTCCACTCCACAATGTATGATGACATCTTCCAACGCTCTAAACATATTCCTCACATTCTCTTCATTTTCCATACCAGCTGTTTCCATAATATGTTTAGCTTTTCTTTGGTCTCTTATTAGACGATATTCATCTCTGGCATTGTGAAATGATTCTACAAACCATTCTGAAATGTCATCACAATGGTTTACCATCTGAATAGCAAAAATAAGCGGATTATGGTGTTGAAGTATGAAGTTACTGAAAGAATTATGCATATCTTCCAATTTTTCACCAAGAAGGCGAACAGAGACATTGAATAGAAACTTCCCACTGACTACAGCAAAATCCAATAGAATATGTGCGCCCGATTTCATACATGTCTCCAATTTTTCAAACGACCATCTCAAATAATCCCCTACTGAGCGACCAGCACTGATGATGGGTTTTGTTATGGTGATAATCTCCTCCAAAGTTCTTCTTATTTCTTCAGCTGGTGAGAAGATATTCAGGTAAAAGAAGAGTACGTTTCTGAAGCTGGGCAAATCACTCCAGTCATTGAGAATGACGTTATCAATGACTCTGTTAATAACAGCTTGAAGCACGTTTGTGGAACAGGTGGTAAACACCAATTGTTTGTTTGCGTTCAATAGAGCAGCCATATCAGTTGAAACTACTTTAAAGTTGTTGGAACGTAGCAAAATAAATCCATTAGTCAACACTGTGACACCAGCCACAGTGGCCATGCCTGACATGAAAATGTCAATCCACAGGTGCCTGGCTTCTTTATCAGATAATGGGTTCATTGTTTGGTCGTGCGTTATGCGGTCAAGCGCATTGCCTGATGAGCGAATAAATGAGTAAAGGCTGCTGATTGAGGCAATGCCTAAAGCTGAAAACCCAACCACTGGTCCAATAGGAGTAACCAGTGATGCTGCAAACACGCCTGCACCCACTTTGCCCATTGCTGAGAAGCTTGCGTCCATCAGTTCCAAACCCTGATTGGCTTTTGCTGGAGTGTCCTTTATTTCAAGCAGCAACTTGCCATCCTTCCCCAACGTAAAAATGCCCTTCTTTGGAAAACACATACTGCCAGGGGGGAACTTGTTCTGCCGCTCAAGTTCGCCCCAATTATCATACACCCGCAAAAAGCAATCTATGAAGTATGCTTCATCACACTTATTCAAGTCATAAAACGTCTTCTGACCTGAACTATTTATGATTTCAACACCACGGGCAGAGAAATTAACTTTCTCCTCATCATCTTTCTTTTTCTCATCTTTATTTGCCTGCAGAAATTTTGGCACCCGAAATAGATAATATGTTAATTCTTCAGCATTGTCATCATTCAAAAGCACTTTTACATAGACAACAGCAAATACACACAAACTATTTCTGCTATAAACTTTTGGAGATTTTTCTTCAATCTTTTCTGCCAAGTCCTTAATCAATTTCTTTACTTTATCTGACAAATTATCAGGCCTAGTGTGAATGTTACTATTACATCCAACTATTGCAAGCCTTATTTTTTCCTCTAGCAAATCTCCCTTATCAACCACATGATAACCGTGTTTATCTGGTCCTAAGCAAAAATTTTCAAATTTTTCCTTCATAAATACTGCAGCACTTTTTCTAAAACTGCAATGGACCTTTGACTCTCCCTTTTCATAATTATATTCCTGGAACAATGAAAATACATGAAATTAGATTTAATAGTCGTCCATGAGTTATGAAGGTTGAGCTTTAAGCAAGCTTCCACTTGTTTATATTCCTATCTCTCAGATATTAGGAAAAGTTTTGATTTAGTGAATATTCAGGTGTGATGAACTCATGAACTTTCAATTCGGTTACTCTCAACTCACATGTTTATGTTCTACTCATGTGTTTAAGATTGAATCAAAAAACTTCATTAAAAATAATATTATTGAAACCAATGTAATTAGAATAGAAGGTATGAGCCATCAGCATCGTAGCCGGGAGGAAACAGTGAATTTTGACGTCATTGGCACCACAGCTGTTTAGCGAACCTAGAAATTAGGAACTTTCATCTGCTCCTTGTGCGTTCCAATCAGAGTAATTAGATTAGAATCATTTCTGACGTCACAGAAAATATGCACTCTGATTTGAACAGGGTATTATGTTATCACTGCATCATTTTTTTGCAAACAGAAATGATTTTAATCTTATTACTTTGATTGGAACGCACAAGGAGCAGACAAAGTTCCTAATTTATAGGTTTGCTAAACAGCTGTGGTGCCAATGACGTCAAAATTCACTGTTTCCTCCCGGCTACGATGCTGATGGCTCATACCTTCTATTCTAATTACCTTGATTGAAACTATAATAATATAATATATTATTATGAAATTATAATAATATTGAACTATAGTTCAATAAAGGAGCTCGATCAGTAAGCATGTCTTAGAAAATAAACAAACGTTTTTGAAGTGAAATTGGAATATTTTTATTATAAACAGTGGCTTTTGGCTTAACAGATTTTTGGCCCCCCACAAACATAATTTTGGGCCCCCCAAAAATGACTTTGATTTTAAGATTTTTCACTACTTTGACCAATAATATATCTTGTTCTAATGTGTTTTGGAGTGTTGTATGTCAAGAAAGTCTTTGTATTTTGATAATTGAAGATTGAAGTGTTTGTCACATCCAACCATCAATGAATATTATAGCTTGCTAGTTTGAAATCCCTTCAATTTCTTTAAGTATGACATCAGCTATTTTGCTAGAAATGAGCAAACTTGTCAATCATTACATATAGAGAAACTCTTCAATTGTTACATATAGGCTTACAAATAATTTGATTATTTACTAGTACCGGATTAGTCAGTTTTTAATATTTTTTTACAATAGCTAATTTTAAAATTTGTACATCAAAAGTAGATTTGATTTGAAGTTTTCTGTACAGTTGCACAGACTCAAATATTGAATTTTTATAAGTTTTATCTTTGCATGAGTTAAATTTCAATTATTGACTCACATTACAAATAAATGACATTGGTTTTCTACTAATAAAATAACAGACACTTAGTAGAAAATAGAAATATTTCATTTGAAAAGATCGATATTGCGATAAAACTATGACAAAGAGTGGGTGGTAGTACAGTGACTATATAAGACAGTGTGGCCAACTCATGTCTTGTTTTATATTGGCTAATAGCTTGGGACACCATCTTGTTCTGTATCAATGCATTGGCTTATATGGGAGCAAAACTATTATTATCATATAATACAGGGTGTTTCAGGAGGAATGTGCAATACTTCTCAGGTTGATCCCTTACACCAAGTAGACAAAAAAGTTCCATGGGACCAACCCCCAAAAACACTTTGTTACTGCAATAACAATAGCAAAAAACTGAGATTTAAAAAAAAAAAAATTCCAATTTTTTAGAGGTTTTAATGAGGTTTAAAATCAGCAATTCCTATGTAAAATTAGCTGAGGAATTCAATGAAACTAGTTCCAAGTTTGTAACTTTAACGGTTATTGAGAAAATTGGAAAATATGCTAAAAAACGCAATTTTTCAACAATAAGGGTTATAACTGGATGAGGAATCATAAAATTGTATTTTTTATTAATGGGAATTGAAGAGAGTCGAATTCTAAAGAAGAAGTTAAATGGCGGCGATCACATAAATCTTACCCAAATCTCAGAAATAGTGATCAAAAATTGCAAAATCGCTACTAAACACAAATTCATCACTTGTGCTGTTTTGTCAATTTTGCGATTTCTGATTGCAATTTCTGAGCTTTGGATAAGATTTTGACAATCGCCGCCATTGAAATTTTTCTTTAGAATCCGACTCTCTTCAACTTCCATTAATAAAAAATACAATTTTATGATTCCTTATCCAGTTATAACCCTTATTGTTGAAAAATTGCGTTTTTTTAGCATATTTTTCCAATTATCTCAATAACCGTTGAAGTTACAAACTTGGAACTGGTTTCATTGAATTTCTCAGCTAATTTTACTTAGGAATTGCTTATTTTAGAACCTCACTAAAGCCTCTAAAAAATTGTAAAAATATATTTTTTTTAATTTCAGTATTCCGCCATTGTTATCTCAGTAACAAAGCGTTTTTGGGGGTCGGTCCCACAGAACTTTTTTGTCTACTTGGTGTAAGGAATCAGCCTGAGAAGTATTGCACATTCCTACTAAAACACTCTGTTTATGATCTTTTAGTCCAGTCAATGAGTGTTTTTCAGAGGAAAAAACATTTGAGGCTGATTTTTCCCCCATTGATTACTATCATATTATAGAAAAGTGTTCTGCCAAAAGTCCCCACCCCTACCCCTCTTGCTTCTTTATTCTTTCTTTACAATTGCGACTTGGTTTCCAAGTATTTTAAGCAAAGAATGAATGAGTGATGATGAATGATGATGATGAAGGTTTAAGATGTATTCATCTTTTAAAAGCAAAACATGATGAAAGTGGTTAACTGAACAAATTGTAATACAATTTATTGTTGTGCTTCCCCGCCAGCACCCCTTCAAATTTTCCATTTTTAAGAATTTTTTTAATTCACTTAATCTCAGCAACCATTGAAGATACGAGTAATTATGAAAGTTGATTATCTTAATTTCATTCATTACAATTTCACTCTAGCTACTGTGGTTCGAGAGTTATAAGCTTACATGAAAGAATGAGAGAAACCCCTAAATTTTAAATAACGACGCTATCTGCTCCAAGAGATTGATAAAAATTTCATTGTTCGTATGGGACATAATTCTGCCGTTTGCCATTTTGACGTCCACTACCACTAGAAAAATATAGAAGAGAATGGCACGAATTTCTTCACTTGAATTACTTGAATATCAGAAGATTCACGATATCGGAACAACCCCAGACACGCTACTTGTCTTGCAGGCCCAATTCTCGTTAGTTTCCTCTTGTCTAGTTGGAAATTTCCCGCATTTCTAGCTCACCGGTTCGCGGGCCCCCTGCGGGCACGGCTGTTATGCCACTGCGACCCCCGGAACCCCCCCCCCCCTGCCAATTTTCCACACCTGTACCAGAACCTTTAATTTTACAATTAAAGCACTGATAAAATTTATTATTTCTCACCGTTTGAACTGCTAAATATTAGCTGATAACCGTCCCCCCTCTCACTAGAGAGAGGGAGAAGGGGGTAACTTTCTTATATTATGCGGGAACAAAAAAGTGGCTTGCCACCCAAGCAACCCCCTCCCCCCTAGAAAAAATCCTGGATACGCCCTTGAGCGTGGTAAAAACGTTATAAAATGTTCGCACATTCAAAGTAGAAAATATACTCACATTTTTAGACCGTGACATGATTCTAGATGACAGAGTAATCAAGTCCAACAAATTGAATGAATTTGACCTGAAAAAAATTACTGTATTACTTTCAACTAGAAGAAAACTCATCAAATCGAGTGTTGATTCGATAGTTTTTATATCAATAAACTAGGTAGGCTACCAGTAGGCCCTAATATTTGATAATTCAATCAAATCTCTTTTACAATTTATAACCGTACGGCACGCAATTTAAAAATTTCCATGGCATTGAAATAAAATGTTGGATTATACTTTGATGCCACCAAATCCACTTATATATAGAATCCGGCAGAAATGATGAACGTTTTCGAGAAGGGTAGTACCGTACTCATTTCCTCCGTCACCGAAAGTGGGAGGATGGTGGCGTTTGACTCGTGTAATCTTACCATTTTTTGTATTATAGTTCCAGTTGTGGTCATGGAGCGTTGGACGATGGAACAACGCGTTTGTTTGATGATTGTTTTTTCGAAATAATCAGTCATTTACCGTCGCACAGCCTTAATTTCGACCAAGGCCGTAACCAGGGGGTGGGTCAGGGGACTCGAACCCCCCCCAGAAACTTTTACAAAATTGAGCATTTTCAAACAAATTGGAATTAAATTTACTCAAGTTATAATTGAGTTTAATTGGTAAATAAAGAAGAGTTCAAAACAATTTCTAGTTTAAAGCAAGGTAATTAGAACAGAAAGGTATGAGCCATCATCATCGTAGCCGGGAGGAAACAGTGAATTTTGACGTCATTGGCACCACAGCTGTTTAGCGAACCTAGAAATTAGGAACTTTGTCTGCTCCTTGTGCGTTCCAATCAAAGTAATAAGATTAAAATCATTTCTGATGTCACAGAAAATATGCACTCTGATTTGAACAGGCTATTATGTTATCACTGCATAATTTTTTGTGAACATGTGGTTTTTGTTATTAGTACAGAATCTTTTCCCAATTGCATTCAAACTGTAGGTTATATAATTGTATTAAGCAAAATGAACTCTTGTTATCATATGGTGATTTCAAGAAAATGAGTTCATCATATCGACAATAAAGAGGCAAAAATTTCTATTTCAAAACATTATGGGAAAAGAGGTTACAAGAATAGGTTTGGCAATAGATAGATTGCATGTAAATAATATAAATATGGGCCGTTTAGCTATTGCCAAAAAGTTTTTCAAATAGGCATAGAAAAATCAATTTTCGCCACACTGGTATGAAATGGACTGTTTTACATGCATCATACAGAGGCCGAAAACGATCGTTTTCAGGCGAGGTCGCCAGCAACTCGCCGGGAAAATGCGTTTTTCGGCCCTAGGGCGGTAAAATAACCTTGAATGTCAGCTGACTGAAGGTCGTTGTCGATGTAAGGGTTGGTCGATCAATAGGTAGCATCCCGGTTTGATTGCATTTAATGTCAGCTGTTTTGGGAGTCAATGTCGACATATCTGTATTTTGATGTAAAGGTAGTCTCTCATCTGTTATTTTGATTGGTAAGATCCCTTGTCAAGAGAACTGAACGTTGAAAGTTTTCACATTAATCAGTAGTTGAATAATAAAGGAAAACTGCTTCAATAACTAATTCTTCAACTTTGATAAGATTAAAAATTTTGGTATTGATTAACTGTTAAATAATGATGAACGTGAAATCCATGTTTGAACAATATTATTGTTGTCAGACTCTGTGTTACTTCATCTAGCAGGTTAGCCAGCGCCATCTAGCGGGTGATAATGCAACTACACTAACCTTCTCTGTTAGCCAATATCTGTCGAAAATCAACAACTTTGAATTGATATTGTACAATTTAGGATTATCGTTCAAAAGTTATCTTGGGCTTAAACGTTTCTGGACTAAGAAAATCGAATACACTGATAGTTATAAAGTAATATTCAGTCAGTAATCAATAAACTATTGACGCAAAGTTTCAATAGCAAGCAGATGGTACCTACTCCAAATTCAGTATAGGCGAACAAGATAGCATAATAAGGTTACTGGTCTAGCTGTTCTTGGAACTGATTAACAAAATTTTTTATTTTGTTTTCTTCGCATTGATGTTGTGTGCCGAAAAATAAAGTTCGATACCACGGGTCGAAAATGTAATATTCCGTCTCTCAATCTTTTCTAGTCCTCGGCCTACGGCCTCGGACTTGAAAACCGATTTCGAGCCGGTAAACGCACATTTTCGGCCCTAGGTACGAAATATACTATTACAACATCAGCGTTTGGAACCAAGTTGGAACACACAAGGAGCAGACAAAGTTCCTAACTTCTAGGTTTGCTAAACAGCTGTGTTGCCAATGACGTCAAAATTCACTGTTTCCTCCCGGCTACGATGCTGATGACTCATACCTTCCTATTCTAATTACCTTGATAACAGGTAACTAGTAACAAAGACAATTTATACAAGTAGATTTGTTACTTATAGAATCAATAATAGTCATACTAGATAGCATTAATAAATTGAAGCATACCTTTATTTCAAAAAAGAGCCAGGATAAACATTCTGAAGCTTCCTTCCCCTGGACTGGCTTGTTCTGTTTCCTGCAAAAAGATGAATTGGAAAATTTAGAAGCTATGTTGGAAAACGATTCAGAAGAAAATGAAAGAGCTCCGACCATATATCGGTAACAATAACTAAGCTTACAAATTACTCAATTATCATTTGGCACGCTATAAATTACTAATAAATCAATTAATAATAGAAACTGAGATTATTTATTGACTATCAGTATTATAAATTAGTAGAATAGCTATTTATGTATTGAGAGCGTAATGCGCGACTTTATCTCTCACGCGAAACATCAGTTATTGCGCGATGCAAAGTGGAATGTGATAATTTTACTAGAGCGATAAAGAAGCATTACGCGCGAATTACATACAAAAATTTTGTAGATTTTGTAATTTTGCAAATTCATGTAGATAAATTTCCACCCTCTTCTGTAAGGATCCAATAGCCGCAGTGGCTAAAAGCAGAAATTACATAAATAGCTCACACATGTGAATCAAACAATACCGTACACAAGAATACATAGAGAACGTTTCTGAAAAGAACCCATTCTCACATTTCTCGTCTGGCCGTCAGGGTTGACCAATTCTCTTGACATATAGTAATGTGCAATTAGACACGAACCTCAACATCCAAAAAGAAAGGACGATTTCTATGTCAACTTGTTCCATACAACCCCTTTATTGTTTTGTAAAACGTTACACCCTTTTGAGCGTCGGGTTTTGTTGTGAGTGGGGGAAGGTGCAAAATTTCAGTTTTTCGTAAATTGGAGCCAAACCAAGCGTCGAACGAAAACATTTCATTCATGTTTTTTGTAGAGAATAAAATTTAGAAGTGATGTATCTTCAACCGTTCCCAAGCTACAATTTTTTAAAAACTACATTACTTTTATTACAGGAATTATTTCATCACTTTGAACGTTTGTAACTTTTAATTGGAAATACGTACATCCATTTTAAAATTCCTCTCGGCAAAACTCATTTCTCTTCAATTTAAGACCGAATTCACACTTCTATGTCCAGTGGTTTTAGTGCTACAGCGATTTTAGAAACCCCCAAAATCCTTAAAATTGCATTTTATCATACAAAAAGACTAATTAAAAATATTGGGAATGGCTTATACTTGACTGGAACTAGGGTTCCAAGATTTCTTCTCTTGAAACCCTCAAGTGTCATAAATATTGTTCACACGACCAAAAATATCATAGGATTCATGGGGGTTGTTCAAAAGCATCCCTTTATTTTTAATCATCCATATTCCCTCATAACTCTTGAACGGTACGTCGGATTCTATCGTTTAATAGCTCATCATTTTCTATCATCTCTTTCTCTCATCAATTCTAGGCTAGGCTAGTTCTAAAAATTCATCAAGTTCCAACTTCCTACTTCAGTTAATGGTGATCTACCTAGTATAGGCTACTAGGTAGAAAAAACTAGGTACTATAGCCTACATTGTTTGTTTGTTTATGAGGGTGAAGCCCACATGAGCTCACAGGCTTGTGCGTGGGTAATGAAATTGATTATAGATGACGACTACTTTTAAGGTAGTCGGGACCGACGGCTTATCGTCTCCTCCAAAAGACGGGGTGGCCGTAACTATGTGATTGTGCTGTGGTCAAAATTTGTTCTCCGCTTGGGATTTGAACCAGGGTCCACTTGTTTATCAGACCGGCGCTTTATCACTCCTCCAACGAGCCACCCACATTACTTGACATGTAATGAATTTGATTGAAATCATTGAAGAATTTATTCGGCTCTTGGCTAGATGTTATGGTGCATTTTCTTGAAAATTTTTACAAACAATATTAAAATAATTATGTTCCAATGAGCACAGATTTCTTCATCATAAAAATAAGAAGTACTCTGTAATGATTAATAATTATGTTCAAGTGATCTGTAATATCACTTATGACATACATAATACAAGCAAAAATATAATGTTTGATTTAAATATTAATCCTATTATGTTTTCATTGTCTGCATTCTCATCTTTTGAAACTATAAGATCAAAACTTGAATATCAGAATTATTTTCAAGCTTTGTAGTGCGTAGTTTTATTCATGAACGATCTGAATAATTTATTAGCCTACTGGCAAAGATAGCAGTTTTCCAATACAGTAGATTCAAGATAATGATGCTTACTAACGTAAATGATCTGTCATTATCGGTGTTTAAAAAAATAGGTCAAAGGTCAAAGCTATTAATTTTATCAATTCTGAAACGTCAACAGATGATTGATAGAAGAAAGTATATGTTTATGTCTTATCTTTAATTTTGAATCCAACTTAGAAGCGATCTATTTCAAGCTCTATCATTTTAATGTTTATCTCTTTTCTCTGTGATTGATGAGATGAAAAACAGCCATGCCACTGGGATTCGAACCCAGACATGGCAGAGTGGCAGTGCTAGAGGACTGAAGGTTGTGACACCCTAGCCCACTGCGCCAACCAGGCCGGGTGCAGAGTGTTTCAGGAGGAAGGTGCCAAGCTTTTCATGCTGATTCCTTGTGCTAAGACTACTTAAAATCTACCAGAGTACATAGGTTAGGTAACCCCAGAAATGCTTTGAAAAACAATGGCGAAAGATAATACATCTCTCATAAAGTGATTCATAATTTTTACGGGTTTCCAAAATGACCTTTTCTAGAACTAGAAGAAAATCAGCTAAGAAATCCAATGGAACCAGTTGGGAGTTCGTAACTTTAATTGATATTGAGCAAAATATCAATTTCAATAGTTTTCATTGCACATTTTTCATCAAGTCTATAATTTTATAATCTGTTAGGTGCTCCATCAAAGTGCTCGATTCTACTGTAAAACCAGCTAAGAAATACAATGGAGCCAGTAAGTAAGTAAGTAAGTTAGTAACTTCAAAAACTAATTATTGAGATGCTAAAATCTCAATTTTTCACATTCAAAAAGTTGTAACGTGAGCTACATACTGGACTTGGGAACTTAAATCATAGGTACCATACTAGATTTTAACTGAGAATTAACAAATTAAAATTGGTTTCGAGAATAAATTATTGATCAGCCTTTCTTGTTCCATGATCGAATCGCAAGTGATGTCCAGGAAAATGCAGTTTTTTAAAGGCCGAATTCCTTCAGTGGCCTAGACGAGGATTTTCACGTGGTCAGGGGGGAGAGGTGATGAGACGGGTGAATAGAATTTCGCTTATCCCAGACAAGAATGCAAGCTAGGCAGTTCCTTTCCTGCCTCACCACGACCATCTAGTAAAATAAACTGCATCTCACTGAATAAATGGTTACTTCCCTAGGCAGCCAGCAATAAAAGACTACGCATGAAAAATAATCAAGTTTCTACTTTATCCACGATTATAAAATTAATTCCGATTGAGCTTGTGTACGTGTAGGCTCACGATCTTTTTTTAAATTATGGGAAATCCAAGATCTCGGACTAAATTAGAAAAGTCACTGATGTGGTCAAGACTTCGATACAGAATTTCATTACAAAATGAATTGCGATAACCACGCATCGATATGTTGAACCGTTTTGTAGAAACTGTAGGCTATGTTGAAAAATGAAAAAAATTAATAATTAAACATAATTTATTGAGCTTTGTAGGTAGCCACAAACGGTTAATTTGTTCATTATTTGCATTGCACTGGATACTTAAATGAGAAATGAGATAAGTGGGCGATAGGTAGTTCTTGTGGTCCAACAAACATACTACGTTTGTAAATTTGAGTTATGTTGAATTTATGTTGAGCTATGAAATTAAAGATAAGTTGTAAGTTTCAGTAAGTGGAAGGCAGTTTGAACACAACGTTCATATCTTTATTAATAAGATTCCTAAAAACTTACTCACCCATAATATAAACAAAAAACTTCTAAACGGTATTGATGATTGGAAAAAAATTAAAATATTCTTTAAAAACTATTTTTAAATTAAATACTATATTTTATAAATTTGCATAATACACAAGTTTATTTGTATTGGAAAACTTAATTTCTTGATTAAATGCTGTCGATTATTTTATTCGGCTGAAGAAGAAATTTGGACTTGTAACCTCAAATTTTGGACTATATTTTAATGAAAATTGTGTTTTGAAATACCAAGGGCTATGCCTGTTCTTTCAACCGATGTGTGTTTTTCCAATAGATTAATAAATAAATAAACCTGAAGACAAAATTTAACAATATAATACAATTATTTGATCAGCTAAAATCGTTGGATGCCATCACACTTTTTACTTCTCAGAAATTTTCTCATTTTCAGCTGAATCATATTAATAATGTACATAAAATTCATATTTTCTAATTTTTCATACATTTATATTTTTCTCTCTCGTGCTCATAAGTATGTGGTTTTAATCAAGGTAATTAGAATAGAGAGGTAACAGTCATCGTAACCGTAGCTGGGAGAAAACCGTGAGTTCTGACGTCATCGGAACCACAGCTGTGAATTTTTAGCGCCAGCTGTGGTTCCCATAACGTCAGAACTCACGATTTTCTCCCGGCTACGGTTATCTCTGTATTCTTATTACCTTGGTTGTAATATTGATTATGATTTTTCAAAATATAATGATTAGAAATACCTAGAATGAATAAAAAATGTTTTTTTTGTGAATTATTTCTTTAGTTTCTGTCAAAAAATACAATTTTTGTTTGTTACTCAACTCATTGCTAGTGATCAGACATGTGTCTTTGCTAGCAATGCCATTTAAAAATATCACAATCTAGAAATTTTCTTTTTTATGTTGTTTCACTTTTTTCTATTATTTATAGAATCACTACGTTAATCATAAATTACTGAATAATTCATCTAATATGAGATTGTAATTCCTGTACAAATTGTATACGTATATGGCAAATAGTGGGGATACCCAAAGGGTTGTCCCACTTCGCCATATTATAACCTCATTTTCCACAAATGAAAAAATGGAAAACCATGTGGGTTATAGTTCTTTTAAAACATTTTTTTCAACAATTTATTAAATTTATTGTACAAAATAAGTTACTGTAATCATAATAATATCGTGAGTGAGGAGGGAAAACTTGGCTCAACCTGTACCATTTCTTTCCCAAATTTCAATGGATCATTGTCCAAAATGAGGTTATAGAACATATCACTGTTCCAACATATAATTTTCAATCCAGGAACTGTCATTTGAAAATTTTGAATTTCGAAGATTAAAAATATTCCGCGTCCTTCAGGACCTGCAGCAACAGAGACCCAAAATTTCATCACTGAAGTCTCGTGCCCACGAAAAAGGTGAAGTGCTTTCACCTAGGTTTCGTGGGCACGTGCCGCCAGTGAGTTTCATGTCAATCCTGATATTTTTAGATACTTTCCAGTGCTCTTATATACAATTTCAGGAGTTTTCGGGGGTGCAAGGAAATTAAAAAAATCACTGGCTCGAAAATTATGATTTTTTTAAAAAACTGTGAATTGGAAACTGTTGAGAATACAGATTTGCGATTGTTCTTATTCACTTCTCTACAAAAACTGTTTCATAAAGTTTTTTTCCGACGCTTGGTTCGGCCGCAATCGTCGAAACAATAGTGTACTTTACTTATACCATAATATTCAAGTTACATTGTTACAATCTACCATGCCAACCATGTTATTCAGGCTATGGCTATCTGTGAATTTTGAGCTGGGTCCTCGGACGTTTGCGTTCTTTGGCCTTTGCCTATCCTAATCCTGACTAGACTATTATATCTACCAGGCAAAAATAGACTGCTTTATCAATTGTAAATACATAGGTAATGAAAATATTGTAGCCTATTGTTAAAAAAGGAAAGATCAAATAAATTTATTAATAATTAGAATCTCCAAATATTGCTATATAAATAGACAAAGGACTTCTGCAACTGCAAATATTGACCAATGTACTAAATAGCAAGCGAGATACATTGAATGAAACTTATGAAACTGTTCAAAAAACTGTGCCTGGACCGGGAATCGAACCTGGTACCCCTCGGTTGCCGGCCGAGTGGCTTAATTAATTTGGACAATTTAAACTAATAAAAATCACTTTTATGTGGAAATAAACTTTACTTACATAGTAGTAACTATAACTTATATTTTCGACCTGTTGTGGTGGTCATCTTCAGACTGAACAGAAAAGTGATTTTTATTAAGTTTAAGTTTTATAATTCTACAGTATAATCATTATAGAGGGAAAAATTCTCTACATTTTCAGACCAAGAACATCACTCTACCTTCATGAGAGTCGCCCACAGATCATTGGAATGACCAAGGTCAACCAAATCTTTCACCACCCTTCCTCGGTTCTCCCTCCGATGGTGCCGCTTCATGCTCAGGGGTAGCTATAAGTAAGGGAGAGAGTGAGTGTGTGAGAGAGAAGGAGTGATGTTTCGTTTTGAGTGAGGAGGATATTGTTCACCTTCCTTGAATTGTTTTGTAGGAGAAGGAAACAATCATTCTAGGCTAGCCGAATGAGGGTGGACAACAGTGGCAACAGGGCTCACCATTGCCAGTGACCTTGGTCATTCCAATGATCTGTGGGCGACTATAGTTAGAAAGTTACAGATAAATAAATTATTAAAAATAAGTAAAAATTGAAATAGCTGATTCTACAGCAATGTTTTCATCAAAGTTTTATTCAAGAAATATAGTGAAACATAGTATCAAAGAGTACATTTTGAAGTATGAGAGGGATTTTTAAATACGGATGCAAGTGTTTCCAATTCAAAGTTACAAACTTTCAAAATAACGGAATAATTCCTGTGAGAAAAATTTGGAGTTTTCAAAAAATTGTAGTTGGGAAACGGTTGATGATACAGAGTTGTAACTGGTCCCAATCTTTTCCAAATTTTGTTCTCTAGAAAAAACATGACTGACATTTTTTCGTCCGATGCTTGGTTTGGCTACAATTCACGAAAAACTGAAATTTTGCACCTTTCACCCCCCTCCCCAAAAAACCTGACGCTCATAGGGGTGTAACTTTTTACCAAACAATAAAGGGGTTGTATAGAACAAGTTGGCGAAGTAATCGTCCTTTCTCTTTGGATGTGAGGTTCGAGTCTAATCCCAGATAGCACACAAAGTGAAAATCACGTTTTTTTCACGTGCAAAAGAAGTGAAAAGGTGAAAAGTTAAAATTGAACGGTCTTTTTCACGTATAATTCACGTGAAAAAAGTGAAAGTGGAAAACTAGTGAAATTAATAACGTGATATTCACGTAGAAAAGGTGAAAGTGGAAAAATAGTGAAATTGATAACGTGAAATTATTGTGAAAAAATGATGAAATCTGAATAATGATTTTCACCTTTTTTCATACGAAATATCATAGCCTATGTATTATATGTGATTTTTATGAAATACATACTACATATATACATTTATATCACAATGATTAATATTTGATCATAGTTATTTGTTTCATTTTTCAATTCAATATATGAAACGACCCCTTATTTCGTAATTTTACAGTACATATAAATTTATATCAATAAAATGTAAGCTCAACATCAAATTAAACACTAATAATAAAGGTTTGAAAAATAATCTTGATACTTAGAAGAGATAATAATATTTTTATTTGGTAAACTATCAAAAATTCATCATCCTAAAATGTTGTCTTGAAAAATTTTACCAAGTCATTTATAACCAGCAGAAAACGCTAATAGCTCGAAAACAGTGCGTGTGACATTGATTTTCCATTGAAAGAAAAATGCTTAGAATTTAATTCTACATCTGGTTCATTGTTCAAAAAGTGATATTTCACGAAATGAAATTTTACTTGAAAATTTTTCAAAGTTATTGAATCAGCGCGAAACGCTAAATAGTTCGAAAACGGTGTGTGTGACATTGATTTTTCATAGGAAGAAAAATGCTTAGAATTTAATTCTACATCTGGTTCATTGTTCAAAAAGTGATATTTCGCGAAAAAAATTTTTACAAGTTAAAATTTTTCAAAGTTATTGAATCAGCGCGAAACGCTAAATAGCTCGAAAATGGTATGAGTGACATTGGTTTTTCATAGAAAGAAAAAGGCTTAGAATTTAATTCTACATTTGGTTCAGTGTTCAAAAAGTGATATTTCGCGAAAAAAATTTGATTGAAAATTTTTCTGTCATTTATAATCAGCGCAAAACGCTAATAGCTCGAAAACGGTGCGTCTGACATAATTTTTTCATGAGAAGAAAAATGCTTAGAATTTGATTCTTCGTCTGGTTCAGTGCTCAAAAAGTTATATTTCGAGAAAAAAAATTTAATTTAAATTTTTACTGGCCTGCTTAAAAAACGCCAGCAATAATTTTGGCCCTGGATGGAGAAGGAGAGGTGGGGGAGTTTTACAAAAATTCAGGAACCTTCTCTTTACACAAGTATCTTTCCCTAAATTTTCAAATCGATCAGTCCGTAACCAATAAAATTATTGAAATTTTTCAAATTAAATGTGGGTAAGCCATCATGAGAGACGAATTTTTGTATCACCCACCTAGACAATGAATGAAATTATTTTCTACTCCTCATTTTATTTTTTATAAAACTTATTCATCCATATTTTGGCTTTTCTGTACTCGAGATAATCTTTTTGAAGTTCTTTCATTGTCTGCAAAAACCATTAGGATTTCTCCATGGTACAGTTTGTCTGTAATGGACACTATCTTATGCAATATGCAACTACATTATATAAAATTATTAACAAACTTCATCAAGATGTCTTCTTGTGCTTTATCAGTTCCATGTTGTTGTTATTTTGAAGAATGTATTATTTTATTCTACTATTAACTATTAAATTGAGAAGTGCGCAAGTTTTCAAAATTCGCGCCCAACTATAAGGCCGGGCGTATGCTGAGACGCATTCATGAACACGCACGCAAGCCAGCCAATCACAGCTCTTGTTGAGGACAAGATAAGAACTGTGATTGGCTGGCTTGCGTGCGTTTGCCAGAATGCGTCCCAGCATACGCCCGGCCTTACTTTTTGATACGCAGTCGATACTAATGATCGATTATCGATTTCTTTTCTTAGTTCATTTTCGCGGTTTTCATTAGTGTTGAAACAATACAGTGGATTTATCTCAATAAGTTTGGTAAGTACAAGTAGGTACATTTATTGTAGTAATAATAACCATTGATAAAATCCTATAATTAATTAATTATTCAAGACATGTTTACATTTGATTTGATTAACTCTACTTTCTGTCCAAGATTAATGTATAGGTTAT
The DNA here is from genome assembly GCA_017141385.1 of Sogatella furcifera. Classification (NCBI taxonomy): domain Eukaryota; kingdom Metazoa; phylum Arthropoda; class Insecta; order Hemiptera; family Delphacidae; genus Sogatella; species Sogatella furcifera. The sequence continues at coordinate 56,516,548 of CM029547.1, read as the reverse complement.
GTAACTGAAATTTAGTTTAGGCCTACTGCACTGAATTTGAATTTTAATTGATAAATTCAATTCACTGTAAAATTCATTTTTATGACGGTGGTCATTTTCTGAGAGTGGGCTTCTCAATTTAGAAGTAACATAATCCATGTATCCATCCAAGGAATTAAATGACTGTCTTATCCTCTTATGACCAAGGCCTTAATAATTCATATATTTGCCAATCTGTTTTATAATTATTACATGTTGCAAATTATAAATACACAGAGTTGGTAAGGAAGGCATGTTCTACAAAATATGTTTGCAAATATTTGAACCCCATAAAATACAGCCAGTTTCCATTGTGAGTCCGATCACACTAGACGTCAAAACTGCAATCGGAAGAGAGTAGAAAGTAGAAACAAAGCGAAGTGCTATGCATTATTTTCTGGCATTCCATATGTAGCCTAACTTATATGGGTTGTAGATTTTTTTGTTTTTTCAATGGCTCAACAGCTCTATGAAGGGCCTGGCCTACCAACTGGTTGCCAGTTTCATATTTAATCCACTATAGCCTACAGTCCGTCCAAGCAAAGAAGACACTCTGGTAAGACGGGAAAACAATCCCAGCAAGACCAATACCGGCCCAAGAGCCATAAATTCTCAAATAGAACCGTCAGTCCCCAAACCAATACTGACCGAGCCGAAGCCACCCACCAGGATGCCCTCCCCACCCGGACAGGCCATACAGCAAACAAATATTCATCAATCAGGATGTAGGTAATTTTTGTTTAGCACTTCGATCCTCAACCATAAGCCAGTTTCCGTAACCAAGTGACGGTGCAGAACACCTCTGAATAAATCCAATTAATCAGTTAGAGTGTAATGCATCAATTAGGTACTCTTCCAGTGTTTTTTTCAAAGGGTTGTAGTTGTAGATTACTCAATTCAATTTTCAACTCACAAAGGAATAGAGGAGATTTTTTAAGAAATGCATTCTTGAAATATTGTGGAATATTTCATGTAATGAAGTGTGTATAATGATGCATGACATTTTTTCAAATGTAATTGATGAACTCAATCAATGATGTACATGTAATTGATGAATTGTTGATAATTCACTTTTGAACTATTATTGACTACACTGCAGTTTCAATTCTTTTAATATTAGTCATAAAAACTAGTATTTAGAAAGTATATGGAGTGCAGTGTCATCAATAATTATTCAAACAACTTGAATAGTAGAATGGATGGATTAATTAATTTGGAATCCAAAACATATAGCTGATTTTTTTCTATAAGTTATATCAACTGTTATGGTCAATTTTCATACTATCAGGTGAATTTATTAATACTATTTTGCATTAGATTTTGAGAAATGAAGTAATGGCTTGTAATTTCATTTCAGATCAACTTTCTCTTGCGCCTTGGTGGGGCTGACATGAAGAAGAGTCCTGCATCACTTTATGGTTTATGAGATTGCCAGTAAATTCTGTTGGGTTGACCAGAATGGAAAACGTGCCCTCAGTTGTCTGGGAATAAAATTCGTAATTTTCAGTAAGTACCTTCAATTCAAATTCTCAATAATATTTGTTCTAAAAATTGGAAGTTTCCTGTGATAGCTTTCAAATTAATTTTGTGATTCTTCACATTTTCTTTTTTTCAAGTACATGAACTGCTTTACTATTATTATATCTCTTGGAAGAGTAAACATTTATTGTCATCATCAACTTGCAAAATGTTAATTCAAGATCTGCACAAGCATAGAATGAATCATTGCTATACCTTGTAATTTTTCCCTTCTTTGGGAGATTGGCTGTCGTTAGTAAAGATAGTCAGTCGTTTCCCATCTCTGGAGGAATATCAACTGTTGCATTACATTCTAACTGATTAACTGCATGTTATTCAGAGGTGTTCTGTGCCGTCATATGGTTACAAAAACTGGCTTATGGTTGAGAGAATCAACGTGCTAACTCACCTCTATCCTGGTTGATGATTTTTCGCCTGCTGTATGGTCTGTCCGGGCGGGGAGGATATTCAAGTGGTGTGGGAGGTGGCTTTGGCTCAGACAGTGTTGGTTTGGGGACTGTGGGTTCTGTTTGAGAATTTATGGCTTTTGGGCCGGTATTGCCCAGTCTGGAGTCATTTTCCCATATGCCGGGGTGTCTTCATTGCTTGGATGAACTGTACAGTGGAGTGAATATGAAACTGGCAACCAGCTGATAGAACTAGGCCCTTCATGGGCTGTTGAGCCATTGATAAACAAACCTAGTAATTTAGTTTCTCTTCCATTAAATAAAACAAATGGACATGGCCTGTTACATAATTTTTCCACTCTTAGGCCTAATATTTTATTTTATAATTATTTTTGACCAGACCTATATTTTACTTGCTTAACACCACTCCATATTGAAATTCTAACATTTCAAGTTGCTATTGGACATTTTCTGATTATTTTCATGTATCATTAAATAACTGTGTGTATACTATTTTTTCAATTACAGCCTTTCAATATCCAATGATTATTCCAAAATAATTCCTGTATAAATTATCATGTCTGTATAACCTATTATATATCAAATTTTATCAATAAAGGTGCGTTTTGGTGAAAGCAATTATTGCTGGATTTTGGGTTGCATTTGATAGCAAAATGGCTGGTAATCCTATGCTCCAATAATGTATGGGAGCAGTCAGCCATATTATTGAACACAACCAAGATTGTTAATCAGCTTCAATCAAAACCAACCTTATAGTAGCAGTGATGAAGTAATATTATTCTCGTTATTTTACTTCATTTAAACTGATGTATTTTATTCTGAAGGAAATTTCTGTTGATTGTCCACTGATCATCAAACATCAAGAAGACTGAGTATTGTTTCCCATATTAATATAATGATGAACTATTTGATTTTGAGCAATTTATCCTTGAAGTATCTGTTATTGCAGTGAATTTACAACCGAGTTATCAAAAAGTATCAGGATCAATTACTATTTAAAATTGTTTGCTTTTATTAACTATCTTTTTATTGACTTTTATTGTTTTTTCCCAATTAGGAGCTGTTATAAATTTTCATCTTAATGGAACAAAGAAAGAGTTAGAGCAAGTCACAAAAGATTGGTTGAGGCTATCCAAGAATAGACAGCTGAGCAGGGATAAAGCAAGGTATGTATTAGTATATTTTGCACCTATTACTAGGTCTGAAACTGTTTTTTTCACTCTTGACAAGTCTAGAAATTGCCTATGCAGAATTTTTTTGGATAATTCAAACTATTCAAATAATTTTTTATGCATTATTGATATGGTCCATGCGTGCTGAGAAAAACATTTCTCACCCAGCTCCGTCCACTGCAAATTCAAGAGTTAGCTCCTACAGATTGAGGGTTGAGCGCATGGCTAACCACCCTGCCCTGTAAAAACTCAATTGTTATAAAAACTAGAAATGCCTCGGAAACGGACCGGAATAAAAGAAGTAATTAACAGATACCTTATGACAGAAAACAAAAGACAATCAGAAGGGACAGAAATCTATTTCTTGCCTTCTGAACAGCAAAAATCTTGTTAAATTCTCTTCTGAACAGCAGGAAACTTTTCTACTAATAAATGAACATAATATCTTATTTATTATATTTCACCGTCTCATGTCTGCTTCCCATTCTGGGTGAAATGGGCCCAATAATAATAAACTTAATTACTGAATTAATAAGATTATCATTTGAAAGAAACTGATCATGCCTCATGAAAAACTGAAAAACGGTGCTCATGGCACCGATTGCTTAATTCCTCATTCCAATTTAGTCCTCTAATTTGAACTATTTATCTTTTATATGATAGAGAGGTGGTGTTTGTGCAAAATGCAAGCTTGGATTTTGCCAGGCATCTGAAAGAACAGTACCTAATATTCTCAATATACAAATTTTGTATAGCTTCAGATAATATTGATATTTTTCAAGTTCAAATTTCAATTTAATTTCTAGATTTCTCGAAATTGATGCTGGAAGTACATGAACATTGCAATAATTTCAATTAGCTTTCAAAATCTGCCTCAAAGAAATTTTGAGACCCCGTGTAGTACATACATTATTTGGGTACCTGTTATTATTTTAATCAACATACACCTGGGAGATTCTTATAATTAAGCTCTTTAAATTGATACAATTCTTTTATAAACATTCAACAGTAGCCCAAGTCAATCATAATAGAATGTACAGGATGATTAAAAAAGAGTGTTTGTTTTAATATATCAAATTAGGAGGTTTATTTAAACCAAAAACATAAAATCAATACATGAACGCATGTTCATTTGATTTTCTGATATAATGCATGAAAAATTATATCATGCACATGTCCTCATCTACTGCACTGGCATGCATTAACTCTGTCCATGACATTCACTACCATAGTATGGTAGTGCAGACTGGAAAGATGGGAAAATGACTCAATAATGGTTCAAAAGTTCCAAATCTGGTCTCTAACTTTAAAGCAGAATGTTTATTTTATACAATTTCGGACAAAATTCATAATTTTTGAACTGATATTGACTGGGCTGGAGTCCGGTCTTCCCAGATGTCTTCTTTGCTCGACCAGACTGTAATAGTGAATTACATGGACAGTTTTGATGCGTGCCAGCGCAGTAGAGGAGGACAAATGCATGATATCATGTCTCATGCATTAAATAAGAAAGTCAGATGAATATGTTCATGTATTATTCACTTTAAGTAATACTTTAAAAGTTTTAAAAAAGGTATTTGATTTTTTCATTTTATTTATCATTTATTTTAAATAGCCCTAAGTTTAAAGTTTAATTATCACTTTATGTTTTTTTGTTTAAATAAACCTCCTAATTTGATACATTGAAACCGACGCTCTTTTTGAATCACTCTATAGTAAATATTTTTATGAATTGAGAGGAATTGTCATTAAAACTGCTATGTCAAGTCTTTGTCTTCTAGTCTAGACTTTCAAGTTTTGAATTTTATTGAGTGGGAGTTTCTGGAGAAATACACTCAAATAATTCGTCCCAATTCTCCATACAAGAAAAAGTCTGAAATAAAACTTAATTATAAGTCAACTTTTGTTTCCATTTTTTATAGGAGCTATGCTGATTCAATTCGCAGATGCCAAAGAGAAATATATTGAAGGAGTCATCAAAGACTGGCTGAAATCTTGAAGAAACACAGCTTGCTAGTAGAGCAAGCAAATAGAGCAATTTATTGGTGAATCTTGTACATATATAATTATAAGCTGTCTCCTAACTACTATTGGTTTAGTTTTGTAAATTTTGTATTAACATGTTGTATTTGGTTTAAAATCATTGGTTTAAAACTATATCATTTAACAAAAATTTGTTTTTATACTTAATAATGTATTTTGATAAATTTTTCAAGTACAGTTGTCTTACAGTCATCACATTAAATTCCTCAAAAAACAGATTTGTTGGGTTCAACAACACTTTTGGGTGCAAATAATACACTTTTAAGTGATAAATGAGTTATTTAAATTGCAATCTAAAGCACCACCCCAGATTGTGTATTAATACATTTCTTAAATTATAATGAAATTACAAAATAAAGCTGTGAATGTCATACAATGTGTATTTGAAGTAATTAGATAAATAAAGATCAATATTTCTATTCATCATCTCTTATTTTTTTATTCTTTCAACTTTTCTCCAGTATAACTGAATAGTGGCTATTTGTGTGGAATAAAATTTTGGACAATTTTTTCCAAAAAAAAAAATGATAAAAGTGAAAAATTGTGCCATTTGTACTAGAAAAATAGGGTTTTTTCAAGTGAATTTCTGGTCTTCTTCACGTGAAATTTTAGTAATAAAACGTTATAATTTGATGAAAATCAAGTGATTAAATGGTATAAAATGTTATAATTTGATGAAAATTAAGTGATTAAATGGTATAAAATGTTATAATTTGGTGAAAATTAAGGGATAAAATGGTATAAAATGTTATAATTTGGTAATGAAAAAACGTTATATTCACGTATTTTTTCACGTTTTAATAACGTGAAAAAAGTGCCATTTATACGCGTAATTCACGTGTTTTTCTCGGTATTTATACCATTATTTTTTGTGAAAATAACCTGAAAATGTTGAAGTGAAAACGTGATTTTCACGTGATTATAACGTTTGTGTGCTATCTGGGATTGCACCGTACTAATACTATTCTGTAGGCTAGACCTTGGCTGGAACTGAGCTGAAGCTTCTCTTATAAATACGGTAATAGTAATTATCATAACTTGTATCATAGCATCATTATTTGTCTTTGTAAGAACCTCAAACGTGAGAAAATCAAAAGTTCAATTCATCGAAAATAATGTTATTAACTCTACACTTTTGAGTTAGTGAAAAGATAAGATACATAAAATGGAAGAATTCAAAACTATTATCCCAAGGTCCCATACCAAACTTGCTATAAATCTTTCAATTGTTTTTTTCACTCAATTCTTATCACAATAAAATAATGATGTGATGTTTATGTCCTGATGAATGGTCACATAGAGGATAAAGTCTTATCACCGGATCCATGGCTGAACTATGTATAATTGTATATAATGATTCAGCATTGAAGCTTGGCCATGACAAGCCCAATATCTGTAGCATAGCCGGCCATGAGAAAATAATTCACCCAAATTCAAAGCATAAAATCAGTGAAATTCATTATAAAATTAATTATGATATAATAGTGAAGTATCAAAGAGTATTTCCACTCTACTCTCTGGAATGACAAACTATGGAACATCACTAATAATTATCTCATAATTTCCTATTTGATTTAATACAAATCACAATAAAGTTTTGTACTAAATCAGTGATGAAATAAACATAATTAATTTTACAATATTATTTACTTTTTCGTAAACAGAGCAGTAATAAAAAAAGCTACATGATTGACTTACATCATGTAATCTTGAACTTTTGACAAGGCCTGAAATGTACTGTATAAATGTATTTATTGGTCAATAAAACATATTTATTTATTCATATTTTGACCTACTGGATCGGTTAAAGTCTAAATCGGACCAGCCGGTGATTGAGTATTGACTTTTCCTCGAGTCTCATGTTTCGCAATTTCTCTCTATAATACGTTGATAACATTTTTGAATATTCATAAAATTGTTAAATATCCAAGCTCATAATTTAAAATTTATTTGTTATTATGGAGACAAATAAAAAAAAAAGTAATGAGACTCGAGACATAAGGCAGTAAGTTGCCTAACCCCCGGTTCTTCGACGTTTGTTATTTCAATTAGCCTACTATTGCATCATACGAAACTAATTGAATACATATTTTCATCTCTCTCCAAATTCATGATAACAGAAATATTAAAGTGTAATACCAGTCTAGGTGTAACCTTTCGATAGACCAACTCCAGCAATCTTTTCGGTAATTGAACAGGACTGAAACTAATAAACGTTCCAACAACCGGAAGTTAAAGTCTGAGCCGGCTTACTCTATTTCCTCTTGTTTCTTGTTTTCTAAGATTCTATCAGTCAAGAAAACTGATTATTTTTTATGAAATTCTCGAGTCAACTGGTAACAAGTTCGGCTCAGTTTCTGAGACTATTTTCAGACTATCCCCAGAGACGTGAGCGAAACATCAGTTGTTGGAACATGCAAGAAACAGACGAAATCATTGCAAATTGTTGCAAACTCAAGTTCTTGTACAAATTTCAAGAGTATACTATACCTTCCGTTCGTAAGAACACATTCTGGCAAGATGGGAAAATGACTCCAGCTCGGTCAATATTGGTTCAAAAATAATTAATTTTATACGAATAATACCATACAAAACTGTTCACTTTGATATTAGTGATACTAATTTATAATAAATGAAATAACGATTCAGAGAAGGTACTCATAAAAACTAGAGTTGAAATAAAAAAATTTTCAAGTGTAAGTTATTTCATTTATTAATGAAATAATGAATCACAGTACCTTGCATCACAGAATGTCAAGAACAATTTTTTTTTTCAAAAAATATCATCACTTTATAAAATGCACTAAAAGTAAGAAAATCTTTTTCGATCACACAATTTGTCAATAGAAATTGTTTCTCTAATACCTCTGAATAAAGTATTCAAGTATAATTTTAAGGATTAAAAGTGTGGCTCAAACTAAATTAAGCTTTATTATTTATAAAGTTAAAATATTTCATCAAAAAGTTGTAAAATTAGTTTAGATCCACACCAGAAGTCTCTATGTGGCCTATGAACGAATTACGAAAAAACATGGCACGTTAGAAGCTTGTCGCTGGACAGAGTAACAAGATAAAAAATAGTGTAGAAAAATAAAGTGCATTTAGCCTATAATACACTAAAATAATGGCTGGATTCAGTCGTCGATGTTTAAAATCCTACTCATTGTATAATGGTATTATTTTTCATATTCCAAGAGTATAGATAGGCCTACGACCCATAAGATGAATGGCGTACAAAACAGACGAACACAATTTGTTTTTGATGAAATTGATATAATAGTCAATAATTATTTCTAATGGAACTCTGCCCAGTACAGTCCTCAATCTCAATAACGCAAAGATGTTAATATAATTATTCTGGTTACTCACCAAGAAGTCTTTATTGTAACTTCTAAAGTAGTGGAATTCTTCCTCTGCTCTCTATAAGAAGTTGACGGTCCAAACACTCCAAGCTCTCTGAACTGAATGATCTGGTTTCAACCTTCCATTTCAACTTCAACAATATTCTTTTGTTCAGTCTTGTTCAGTGTTGATAGCTAGCAGTGTTTACACTTCGGTCTCCCCACCAAAACTAAAAAATTCCCTTTTTCCCCTTCAGAGCTTCCACAGCTCTACCATAGCTCCTACTATAGGTTTAAGGTACTATGGGTCCTATTATTATAGTCTACTAGGCCTATATAAATATAGGTCTACTTTTAAGGGCCTGGAGGGACTAGGTTATACAGGACTGAAGGACTACTAAGTATAATATACAGAGTGTTTCAGGAGGAATGTGCAATACTTCTCAGGACGATTCCTTACACCAAGTAGACAAAAAAGTTCCATGGGACCAACCCCCAAAAACGCTTTGTTACCGAGATAACAATGGCGGAAAATTGAGATTTTTCAAAAAATATTAATTTTTCTAATTTTTTAGAGGCTTCACTCAGGGTCTAAAATAATCATTGGAACCAGTTTCAAGTTTGTAACTTCAACTGTTATTGGGATAATTGGAAAAATATGCTAAAAAACCGCCATTTTTCAACAATAAGGGTTATAACTGAATAAGGAATCATAAATTTGTATTTTTTATTAATGGAAGTTGAAGAGAGACGGATTCTGGAGAAAAAGTTAGATGGCGGCGACTGTGTAAATCTTACCCAAATCTCAGAAATAGCAATCGAAAATCGCAAAATCGCTACTATACACAAATTTATCACTTGTGCTATGTTTTGTTAATTTTTCGATTTTCGATCGCTATTTCTGAAATTTGGGTGAGATTTACACAGTCGCCGCCATTTAACTTTTTCTTCAGAATCCGACTCTCTTCAACTTCCATTAATAAAAAATATATATTTTTTAAATATATTTATTTAAAATATTTTGAAAAGGGTACTCGGATTGTAAACATTTTTTAAAGATTCAAAAAAATACAGTAGCCCTAGAAGAAAAGAAATATTGTGTCTCATTTATTTGTAAAAGGAAAGGCTTTAGGCTACAGCAAAACATTACTCATAATTTTTTCTAGGATAAAAATGTAGGCCCATGAAAAATATTTATTAGGCCTATGTTTATAACTTTCAAGTTGCAAGTTGAAAGTAATCTATATACTATCTATACTAATCTATACTTTTTTACTCTTCAAAGAAGTTTTTCTTTTTTAGTTTTCCTTCACCCTCTACGTCTTTCTGCTGGACAGACTTATATTGTACTATTTTAATTATATCTTAATTTGGTATAAAAAAGCATGATTGGAGTTTGTAATTACAGCACATTTGTATTTTTATTTATAGAAGCTAAAAATTAGCTATACAATTAGCGTTAAGTATATATATGTATGTATATATATATTTTTTCTTTTCTTTAAAGATTTGAATTTTTTTAAATGTTATTAATTATAATTTCGATGTACGACCCTCCTCACACACAGACTCGTTCTAGGAGAGGAGTACTATTCTTTTTTAAATGTTCCATTTATTTAAAGTTGTAATGTTTATTCATTTTGGAATAAAACAATTCAATTCAATTCAAATTCAATTCAATATATACTAGAGAGCCCCAAGTACTGAAGAACTCGCGTGCAAATTTTTAAAACTTAACAATAAAATTTCGCAGTCAGGTCTACTTAATCAAGTTTGCACTGATTAATCGGCGGCAAACTGTCAAGATAGAAAGTACAAATTATTAATAGTCTACTCCTATGTATTAATAGCCTACAGAATATTGATAGATATAATACAAATAAATGAATCAATTTCGTTAGGCTATAGATAATTGGATAAGTATATTTTGATTTCTAGTTCTATCTTGTTGCCATTGTGTTATCTTGTTACCGATATCATGTTGTCGGTAAATCCGTTGCTGCCAACTCATCTATGAAAACCTTCTTGTTTCAGATGAGTTTGCTGCAAAAATTCACGGAAAATGATTAATTCATTATTATACTATCATTATTCACGGATGATAATAATATCGGAGCTATTCTGAAAAAAATTATCATGATGTATGATGTAAAATATACAGTATATTATATATTGATCGTATTTCGTATTCAATTTGATAGAATTTTGTGTATTCTAATAAAATGTATCACATTGAAAATCAGTTGAACGATGAAAAAACATCATTGTGGAGCTTATCATTCTACCTAAGTATGGCCTCCTTCTCCTTTTTCTTAACCCCCTTCTGCCTTTACAGCGTAGGGGTAGTTTTTGTAAGTATGGCATTTTTCTAATAGTACAGTATTTCCCTTCGGATCATTAAATTAATAAATTCATTTATACATTCTGTCAATAGCAATTTTTCAAACCCGTTTGGTATATAATTAACATATCAAAGCATGAACATTTTAAAAATGGAACAAAAACTTTTTTGCTTTGAAGAATACAGGAAAAATGTGTGAAGGTACGATTCCCAAGCGGTACCGGTAGCTCGAGCCGCGCGGCTCCCAGCAAAAGACGCATTTGAAAAAAAAATCGTCTGTTTCTCGATTCATGGAAATAAGCTCAAAGTTCTCAAGGTAGTGAAATTCTTAAATTTTGACCAAATTCATCATATTTCTCCAAAGTGTGACGCATGCGCGTGGGTAATGAGAGGGATAATAAGATAACTACTCCTTTTTAGGCAATCGGGGCCGATGGCTCATTATCTTGAAATACGTAAACCCTGATTCTAAAAATGCTAAAACCCTAAAATAAAAAATGCTAAAAACCTGTCCTAAACCTTATAGGAAATTCTATATTCTTGTTTTGTTATTAGAGTTTTTTATGAAGAAACTATTTTTTCAGGTATGCGATCCCAAACTACCTGCGCCCAAAACTCTATAGTCTGTCCAAGCATAGAAGATATTCTGGAAGATGGAAAAATCGCTGCATCTCGGTCAATATTGATAAAAAAATTATAAATTTGGTCTCAAATTTTAGGGAACACTCTGCTATGCAATGTGAGAGAAATTTTTGAATCAATATTGACCGAGCTGGAGAAGATTCACCATCTCACCAGAATGTCTTCTTTGCTTGGACGGACAGACAGAAGAAACACGACACCAAGAACCAGCTATAATGTCATAGCTACCTGTCCTAGCTACCTGTTATAGCTACCTGTCCACTGGGTATTTTTCCATAGAGTTTCGAAAAGATCTATATGGTCTGTCCAAGCAAAGGAGACATTCAGGCCCGATAGGAAAATTACTCCAGCTCGCTCAATATTGGCTCAAAATTAAAAACTTTGGTCGAAAATTGTAGAGCAGAATCAGAATGTTTTCTACAATTTGAAGCCAAATTCATATTTTTGACCCAATATTGTCCGAGCTTATTATTATTATTATTATTATTATTATTATTATTATTATTATTATTATTATTATTATTATTATTTTATTTTATTATTATTATTACAATCTGAATCTAGAATCTAAGAATATATATACTATATTATCTATTTTGATAAATCAATCTTATAAAATCCACTGGCGGCTTGTGCCAACGAAACAGGTGAATTGCTGTACAGTAAAAGATACGGGCACTTCACCTGTTTCGTGGGCACGAGCCGCCTGTGATAAAATCTAATCCAAGCACACATGTCATCCCCCTTCTGCTGTCTTCCTCTGGAACTCCCAAGGGCTCAGTACCGGATTTAAGGGTAGGCCAACTAGGCTGGCGCCTAGGGGCCCGCACCACAAAAATATTGAAAAGAAAAAAAATATTTTTTAGAACTCTTGGCAACTTGTATTCGAGCAAACTTATATCAATAAATGGCCAAACTGTGTTATATAATCTGTATTTGTTGAATGTAATGTATATGTTCAATAATAAAACAAGTTGAAGCTATTTAAACCCCTCTTGAACAAAATCACTGTCTTTGGTGATAGAACTGCGATTTGCTGTTCACCTGCCTGGTTAAAGAATTGAATTCAGATGAATTTTATTTCTTTAAGGTTACATACGGATTTAAGCTTACAATTATTTACAACCACTTATTATACAGCATACCGTACTTAATAAATGAGAAATTAATACAGTAAGTTTACAAATAATGAAACTAATAATAAGGCTTAAAACTGTTTAAAAAATATAGTTTCAGAGTATTTTTCTGGAAAAATTTTCTCCCTAATGAGAGAAATACTTCTTCACCATCATTGATAGCTATTCTTGTTTATGATCGTGGCAGGGAGTATAAAATTGTAGATATATTACTAAGTTATATGCTTTGGCAGTTCGCACTACCACACTACCGTAACAAAATTGGCAGTTTGGCACGTATTTATTTTATGAAAGTTGTATTCAAATTTGAATGAATAAAATGAAAACTTAATAAAAACTTTAGCTTGAAATCGAAACAGTTCTATCGGGATCAATTGTTTTGCAGAGTAAGCAAGTAAGTAAGTATCAAGTGAAGATTTGCTAGTAAAGACTGCAGCATTGAAAGAATGAGTTGAATAATTTTAAATCTTATCCCAATCCCATAATGAATGAGTTTTCAATAACTGATGAATCTTTCTTGAATTTGTAATTGTTTTTTTCATAATAATGAATTTTTATTCCCATCGTAAAAAATTACATATTTTCTATTTCAAAAACTAGGAAATTAACTGGCCACTATATCCAGTAAATGTGGCCATTGTTCAACAAAAGTTACAAAAAAAATGAGGATACAAATTGTGAGTCTAGTCTATACAATTTACAAAGTTAGAAAACTGCCTGCAGCGCATCGTAATAGAATTAGGACAAAAATAAGAGACAAATTTTCAATCACTCATGATAAAAGTCACTCTAGCTCCTGCACGTTAAATTATAAGTGATTGATACCAACAACATATTACAAGGATTTATTAGAAAAAAAATTAGCCATAAACTATAAGATTTAGAACTAAGGAAATATTACAACGATTTATTAATTAGAAAAATATCAAATATAATGCTAAGAAACATCGAATTCTTACACTACCGTAATCTACCTAATTACACTTTTAAGAGGCCAAGTGTCGCTCACAGTGAATAACCATCTTTTGGCTCTTTTACAAAACATTGTATGAGAAGGACATATCCTCACTTCGATTGGTATTTTATTAAATAAAAGAGGCCCCAGATAATGTTTTTAAATCTTGAACTCAGTATAAATCTTATATAGGGCATAGGCTATCATTATCAATATTTTATGCTTAAATAACAGAGATTTTCTCATTTAATAGACCATAGAAAGGCCTTCTAAAGCGCAATTTAAAAGTAAATTAACCGGACCCGGACCCCCCGCTTAGCTAAGATGGCACACCGCCCAGATCCCCCCACCGGGGCCCGCACCACAAGCTGAGCCTATAGGGGCTCACAGATCCTGAATCCGGCCCTGCAAAGGCTACTGGCCTGGCTACCATAAAACAAATAACTACGTATTTCTCATCCATCACAGGCCTATACGTTGTCACTCACCACATGAACATCATGGTAACTCCCTCATCACGATTGAATTATACCATAGACTTCCTAAAAAAGGTAAAAAGAAGAAAACACGTGGATTTAGCGATTCTTCGCAAAGTTTAAAAAAGTGATCAATTTTCGACAAGCTCATATTGCCTCATATTGAAGATAGAAAATCGTTCAGGGAATAGAACTTGTAGAAGATTCAATTCTTTAAAAAACTGAATGAAAATATTGATAAAACAATATTGGTTTCTGAGATATCATGAGAAAACCGAAAATTTTGTGGTTTTCAGGCTGCTCCAAATTCAGAAATTTGATGGAAAGCCATAGATTGAAACAATAAAATCAATCAACAGGATTTTTGTTTTGTACTTTTTAATTGGGATTGGGATATACAAGGCACATATAAAAACAACGCTTTTTACTATGGTAAATAGAAAAAGTATTCCATAAGAAATCCCGTAAATTGATTATTCATTATTCTATTGTCATGGCCTTTCATGAATTGGAAAAAATTGAGATGAACCTCTATTTTATTTGAAAATCACACGCTTTAAACAATGACATGCTTACAACAGAATTTATAGATACGGTACTGTAATTGTTTTATAGTGAGATCACCATTGCTTTGTAAAGTGATAAAATGAATTTTCTCACGAATATTTATATTGAGATGATTCAGCATTTATTTATTTATGTAATGGAATGGCCAACTGGCTACACTTCTTCACTGTTTATACTTTTTCTCAAGCAGTCCAAATGTTGGTTGTATCTATCATGTCCAAAATCACGTTGAATAATGTAACATGCCATACATCATGTTTTTGTAATGTCCGAATTATTTATGTATCTTATTCATAAATACATAATATAATAGTGTGCAATTTTCAATTGATATTTTTCTACTTTGATGAGAAACAATGAAAATAATACAATAGTTGCAGTGCTCTGATCGGACAACTTAACTTGACGATTGCTCATTTTTGAAAGATGTGAATAATAATGATTGCTCTCACGTTTTTCTTTATGAATGTACTGTATATTATTTTATAAAGATCAAATATGATTTTTGAGTGAGTTCGATTATCATTTCCTTGACTCGTTTGTGATAGAATATTTTTCTTTTGCAGAAACGGATGGTTCTGGATGTGTTGTACGAGTATATTACATAATTATTATACATTGTTTTTGAAAGTTGTCAACTTCTGTTGAGAATTTCTCTCTGAATAATTTCGTAGAAATATTCAAATCAGGTCATACTCATTCATATAGTCTGTCCAAGCAAAGAAGACTCTCTGGCAAGATGAGAAATTGACTCCAGCTCGGTCAGTATTGGTTCAAAAATTATTGATTGTGAAAATAGTAGATCAGAATATTTCCTACGATTAATATTAATAATTTTTGAACCAATTGACCTAGCTGGAGTCATTTTTTCATCTTGCCAGAGTGTCTTCTTTGCTTGGACAGACTATACGAGTAAATTATCATTCTACATTAGCCTGAAAACTACTCTCTCTCATTTTTCTTATATTATTCTATTATTAAAGAAAACTAATATTTTTCAATGAACCTCTCTAGTCAGCTGGTCCGGTACAGTTTCTGAGACTATTTTAAACTATCCACAGAGACCTGAGCGAAACATCAGCTGTTGAAACTTACAAGGAACAGACAAAACTGCCTTAAATTTTGTGAACTCTACTTCTTGTAAATTGAGTAGGCTACTGAATTTTGAAAAATGAATTGAAATTGGATTTATTTATTTATTTCAAGTGCTTTAATAATATTCACAAATACAGTAACAGAATTTAAAAAATGTATGGTACCTGGGATCTTGATAATGAGAGTATGAAGATATTATGTACATTTTTATATACATTGATGCCCGGTTTTTCCAACCACACTCAAATTTGAGGGACCCTCAAGTTAATTACATTTCCTATACTTATCATAGGAAATGTCAGCTGTTCATCAAAATTTGAGGGTCCCTCAACTTTGAGTGTGCTTGGAAAAACCGGGCATGAGTCTTCAGTCTTTCGAACAATGGTAATATGAGAGAATGGGTTCATTAGCCTGAGAATTATTTTATTTAAATACTCATTCATAACCTTCAACCATTTTAGTGAAACTACATGTAGGCTACTCTTAAACTAATAAAAACATAAGTTTATACTTAAAAGAGACAAATTATATCTAAACATAATTATCTAATTATTAATTGGGTCGCTAATTATCTAATTTGGGTGGCTCGTTGGAGGAGTGATAAAGCGCCGGTCTGATAACCAGGTGGACCCTGGTTCGAATCCCAAGCGGAGAACAATTTATGACCACAGCACAATCACATAGATACGACCACCCCGTCTTTCGGAGGAGACGATAAGCCGTCGGTCCCGACTACCTAAAAAGTAGTCGTCATCTATCATCCATTTCATTACCCACGCACAAGCCTATGAGCTTATGTGGGCTTCACCCTCATAAACAAACAAACAATTTTACCCGTCAATGAATCTCAAAATATAAACATTATTTTTTCATCTAAAGATAAGGAATAATATCATTATTCGACCATTTGCATACCAGTAGGAGTAGCCTCCTACTTTGGGAGACTGGCTGTCGTTAGTAAAGACAGTCAGTCGTTTCCCGTTTCTGGAGGAATATCAATTGTTCCATTACACTCTAACTGATTAAATGCGTGTTAATCACAGGTGTTCTGCATCTTCACTTGGTTGTAAAGACTGGCTTATGGTTGAGAGGATCAACGTGCTAACCACACGTTACCTCTATCCTGGTTGATGATTATTTGCTTGCCGTATGGTCTGTCCGGCCGGGGGAGAATTCTGGCAGGGTGGGGGGCCGTTTTCGGCTCGGCCAGTGTTGGTTCGGGGACTGTGAGTTCTGATTGAGAATTTATGGCTTTTGAGCCGGTATTGGCCGGGCTGGGGCCGTTTCCCCGTCGTGTCGGGCTGTCTCCTTGGCTTGGACGGGCTGCATAGTAGAGTGAATTTGAAACTGGCAACCAGCTGGTAGGCCTAGGCCCTTCATGGGCTGTTGAGCCAAACATACATACATACATACATACAGGAGTAGCCTACGCTACAGCTGACGGCAAAAAGTTAGACGGTTTCGTTTGCATCTTGTAGGCCTACTTGATGTAACCTACTAACAGGTACCTTACGTGAAGTATCTATTGTCTCTTTTGATTACAAGAACATCATCTAGGCATACCAAAATGACAGCATCAGCTGTTGGAGCGCCGAAGGAGCAGACAAATCCGCTCAACTTTCTGGCCTTTATTATTTCAATATTGGTCGAATTTAAATACTTATAATTATTATACTTATACCCATATTTGTAGAATAGCAATAACATTAATCAATGTTCGTACAAGCGTTATGTAGTGGTACCTATTTAATTATTCCATTATTTATAAATTTATATTAATAATTCCATTATTCATTACATCTATTCTATTTCTTCTTTTGTCTTCATCCTACTTGAACTGTTGATGATAGTATGCTTGAAAACTTAGTAGATACTAATGACTTTCACTTTCACAACAGTACTCACGATTTTGATGCTTGTCGGACGCGTTTCGTGGCACTGAGCCACATCTTCAGCGTACAAGGAGTAACTAGATACTCTAGTACTCTAGTAACTAGATACGCTGAAGATGTGGCTCAGTGCCACGAAACGTGGCCGACAAGCATCAAAATTGTGAGTACTGTTGTAAAAGTGAAAGTCATTAGTATCTACTAAGTTTTTAAACATCTATTCTGTAAATTCTAAAATGGAATTTATTATTATTGTTTCTATTATATTTTATCATTATTATTGTGAACCCCTGAGTAGCCTTCTCAGAGCATTTTTGAGCTTCGCCTGTTATCCAGGCGACATTAATAATATCTTCAATGTCAGCTTCCATTATTTGATCAGAAATTTGAAATTTCATCAACACGACTTCAACGTACCGGTACTAAACTGTAATATGAACTTTCGTAATTATTTTTCCAATAGTTAGACATTATTGTAATTGATAGTTGATTTTAAAAACACCTTTGCTGTAAAAAACACTTACTTTGAATAGTGACGTAGTGAATTACTTTCGAGTAATAAGACCAACACATCGAAACGGCCGTCAATATAGAAGCGTCTCTACTAATAGGTAATAAGAAAGTGATTCTGAAATCAATCTACTACCGTAGTGGAAAATAGTGGAAACATTTTATTTTTTTATTTCAAAATTAAAATTCATTAGGTACAGAATCATGAATTGATGATGATGATTGTTTCTTTCAAACAATTTTCTGGTGATAAAACCATTTCAGAGAGGAAAATTCTGTTGAAACTTGTTTGTTCTGTTCTTGAACTTTTGAAGAATCTTCAGAATAATTTGAAGTAGAAATCACGAGTCCGAAATTCCTTTCTATTATCTTTTCTCTCTCTCTTGAATAGATAATTAATGTTTATAGAGCTTCATTGTATTGAGTGTTTACGCCTCTCTTGAAAGTTGAAGACATTTGTCAAAAACCAGTTGATGCTACTCTCACCATTGCAACTCAAACCTAGTGGACCCGTCTGAAAACCCACCCAAAAGTGAAAGAGACAAACAAAACAGTGACAGAAACTTTTTATGGTAGAAGAAGAAAAAGAAGAAGAAGAAGAAGAAAAAAAAGAAGAAGAAGTCACCATATTGTATTGGTTAATGAAAGAAAACATGCATGAGCCAATCCCTGTCAGTCGTGGTGATTTGCGTTGTGAATACAAGGGCCAAACGTTCAAGGGCCAGACGTGACAAAGAGGGCAAAATGTTCCTTGCACAAATCCATCAGCCCTTGATGGCCTCGTGCTATTCAATCTGCACATTGGCTATAGCTATAGATCTACTGTTGCTATAGATAAGCTGTTGTTATGGCTGAGAAATGTCTTTCAATTTTATGGCATCCAGCAAAAACGATGTTTTTAAAAAGACATTTGTTTAAAGGACGTTTCAGAAACGCTTCACCACGGGCGAAGGGCACGGGCTTATTCCAGTTTCTATTGTTATGAATTTCTATAACAACTCCTTTGGTTTCGGGCAAATAATTATGTGATCTGGAATCGGGTTCATGTGGCAGGCACAGAGCACAGGTCAGGAGGTCACTCAGCTTTCAATGTTGAAACTTCAATAATTGATTTTCGAAAACCTAAGTCAAGTGGTCAATGGTGGGGCCTATTTCCTTTCAAAGTCAATCTGTGATTGATAAACCCGGCATATTTCCATTATGAAAACGAAAGAGCCGGGGTGTGACAATAACCATAATAATTCCATGGAGCCATCAATTTTAATACGATTAGTAATCAAAAAGATTTAGGAAGAGAAAAAATGTTGAGATGTGGCCATCTACGAAAGAGTCTGTCCAAGCAAAGAAGACCCTCTGGCAAGATTAGAAAATGACTCCAGCTCGGTCAATATTGGTTCAAAAATTATTGGTTAGGTCTCAATCGTAGGAAACATTCGGATCTACAATTTTAGACTAAATCAATATTTTTTGAACCAATATTGACCGAGCTGGAGTCATTTTCTCATCCTGCCAGAGGGTATTCTTTGCTTGGTCAGACTACGAAAGATAGAGTGTAGACTATAGATTATTATATCTATATATAGATATAGATTATTGGTGACTCACTGCAGTAGATAAATGCGTTGACCAGATAAGAGTGTTTATTCAACTAGAAAAACAATAATCTGTTTGAAAGAAACTATTTTGAATGCATGATTTCCTGCCTAATGAATTATAGTGTTGAAGAGAATCGACAGTTATGTCTACGTCTACTACAATTTACTGATTATTCCACTTCATGATATTTATTTAAAGCAAAAATTACGACTTTTGACTACTACGTTGTAATATATTGAGTTGATAAAAGAATGAGTGTGCAGTATAAGTTAAATTAAATCAACTTTTCAGATCAAAGCTGACATTATATCCTAATAATATAGCAATACAATGTGGCTTCGATCATTCTAAATTGAATAGGCCTTAGATCGCATCAAAGCGACGAAAAACCAGAATAATTCTATATGTACCATAATTATTATGTACCAAAATGCATGACACATTCCAACATACAATTTTCGTAATACAATCTGGTAAATTCTATACCCCGTCCGCGGAGATATAATAATAATAATGACAATAATAAAAATATGGTTATGATAATTTCTATACATTCAACTAATTCTATAGTCTGTTCAAGCAAAGAAGACCCTCTGGCAAGATGAGAAAATGACTCCAGCTCAATCAATATTGGTTCAAAAAAATATTGATTTGGTCTCAAATTGTGGATCAGAATGTTTCCTACGATTGAGACCAAATCAATAATTTTTGAACCAATATTGACCGTGCCGAAGTCATTTTCTCATCTTGATGCTGATCAAAAATTCTTCTTCTTTTTCTTCTTCTTCTACCCAGCCTCAGCCCATCTTTTTCCAGAGAGTTTACTTTTCAACAGTTTATTTTAATTCATCAATATTTTCAATGGTCACTAAGCTCCAAACCCGATAGGCAATTTTTACGTTTTACATAATCAAAATATAAAATTATGGATTCAACACTCTGTGGACGGATACTTGTATGAATCTGGCGTATGCTATTACGTTGTGGCCGGGGACATTTTTTAGCCTGACTAAAAATGCTCTGAGCAGGGCCACTCAGAACTAAGGGGTTTACAAAGAAATTGCCTGTTATCAATAAGAAAATATTATTATTTTTATTTTATATTATATATTATTATTATTATTATAAATAATATTATGTATTAATTTATTGAACCAATGTTGAAATTAAGCTTCATCGAGAAGACCAAGGTGATATCTCAGAATTTTCCCCGGGGGGGAGGGGGGGGGCAAGCTTCTTGTTCCATAATATTTTATAGCTAATTTAAACTCTCTTTCTTCATATAACAATCTTAAATTTGACACAACATAAATTACAATTTTTGATAGGTTTATGAAATTTTCTTCTGAATAAGAGTTGATTGGGTGGGATGTTGTGGCGGCGGGGGGGGATCTACTGCATGCTTCCCCCCTTGCGAGCGCCCCTTTATGTGTTGATAAAATAGTTGGGAGTTATGAATGAGTGCTGTATACTGATCTATGATAAGAATATTTCAGCAAAAATAATTAGTGAGACATTTATAATAGAAGTGAACAAAATGGTTTTGACCTAGAATTTTACTACATTTTTACAGCTATAAAATTTAACTTATAATTAGGTTATTAATAATGAATCAATTTCGTTTCCAAAGCGAAAACAAGCCGGTTATCTTATCTGAAGAAGAACTGCCGCTCCGCTCCAACCCCACACAAACGCCTGGCATCACGGCTCGACCACTACTGTTTTCATTTTGATAATTAATTTGGTGTTTGTACAATAAATTATTGACTTTAGAATGTTATTTAACAATTACTTAAGCTGAAACAATAATTTGAACCCTTTGAAACAAAAACTTATGGTATCCAAACGGACAATTGGTCATAAATAGTATGTCATCAATTGAAACTTTTTAGAACTTATTGAGAAACAAAAAAGTGGATGAAGTATTGTTTTAATGCTTCTTTAGCTGGAACTGCATTCAATAATTTCTTCTAACAATTTTATTCATCGTCTCATTCTTATCAGCTATCCAGTTGAGCATTATCAAAACGAACAAATCCCATTTGGAGAAGCTTACTTTGGATTCCTCAGTGAGTAAGAACGTTGTATGATAAGGAGATAAAGCTGTTTATTGAGTCTACAACAAACATGAATCTTTTCTTAACATTTTCAAGCATACAAGATAATTCTTAACTTAGGATTCCCAATCGGCAGCTTGAGCTGCTACGGCTCCAGCTGCGCTGTTGAAGCTGCCCAGCTCTAGCTGCGCTGCTCTAGCCATCACAACTCTTTTCACATAACTATATTATAAATACAGTATTCAAAGTATCAGGGCTACTAATGTATAATAAATCAATAGATGGTGGAATTCACCCTTTTAAAGTTATTTTCAAGTGAATTTAACAATTTATAAATTATATTGATCTATAATACATTGGTAGCCCTAATAACAGAGTGAACATTTATAATATAGTTATGTGAATAAGAGTTGTGATGGCTATAGAACCGGGCAGCGGGGGAATCCTATCGTTAGGAAGGTTCTCACCTCCTGCCTCTTTCTACGATTCCCTCTTAGAAAAGGGAAAGGGTTCAGTCATAATATTGTTCAGTTTAACATTTTATCATGAAAATTGAAAACATAAAAAAATTTTCAATGAAGTTTTCTATTATCATCTAAGCTTAATTAAATCTAGTTGTTGTATTATTTGCTTGGTAAAAAATGTCGTCAAGTCCATATGCATCTCCTTTTCAGTTGAAATATATGCTTGCTAATAATCTTTCTCAAATTAATAATCTGACTATAGTCGACCACAGATCATTGGAATTACCAAGGTCACAGGATTGCTGAGCCCTGTTGCCACTGTTGTCCACCCTCACCCAAACAAAACATCACTCCTTCTCTCTCACACACACCTTCTTACTAGCTACCCCTAAGTACAAAGCGGCATCACCGGAGGGAGAAACAGGGAGTGGTGTCCGAAGAATTGGTCGTCCTTGACCATTCCAATGATCTGTGGCCGACTATAGTTGAAAGTTGAATCAAGATTTTTGAAGATTGAGAAAATATGACATAAATAAACTTGAATAATTTGAATAAAAAATGAAAATTCTTCTTCATGAAACACAAGCAAGTGGAAAATTTTTTCACATAAGAGTAGCAAGAAGTCTGAATTAAAATGAAATTGAAATTTCGGATTTTATAAAATATAATTATAGAAGTTTGAATCAATTGATATACACATTCATCAATATTTTCCATATTATTGGAAGCTGAAGCATTCATTCATTCTGCTACACGAAAGGAATATAATACATTGTCTAAAAAGTTACTAACAGGATTATCTCAGTAATAAACAAAAGCCAACATGATTCATGATACTGTTCATAGAAACATTAGTAAACTTCACAGAGGAAGTAAATCTCACCTCACCTTTTCTGTGGTATAAGTGAATTAAAATAAATGAAAACACAACCCATTGCAATAAAATATTTATTTTCCTGTTTATTTTGCATGATAGCATATTACAGTCAAATTAATAATGATACAAATTCAAACAATAGGAAAATAACTTTCATCGGTCATCAATAATCTCTTAGATGAATCTAAAAAAATAACAAGACATTGCCTTAAGTCGATTACAAATATAATATTAATGACATACAAATACTGACATGTAAAATATGAGGTAAGACTACACAAAAAGCCCCAACCAGTTGAGGAGTACATAATAGTTTAATTAAAATTATTCATACATCTGATTATTGGATAAAGGCAATAGAAATTCGTAATAATAATTGTTTTTTATCCCACTGTTTCTATTCATTAATAGTCAGCAACAGGTTAAACCCAAAACATACTCTTTCTAGATAGGTTTAATCTGAACAAAGCATTCAACAGCTTCGAAGGAATAGACTTTGGAAGAAAGAAATAGGCTACTGTATATTTCAATGTGAAGGCCAATCTATTTTCAAGAAGTTGATCAATAAATCAATTGTCTCTGATAATTAATTTTTGCGACAAAATAGAGAGTATACTGCAATATTAAACATAATTTTATACTGTAAGTTATACAATGAGCATAAGACCAATCAAACGAATCTATGATTGAGCTACGGTAATGGACATTTTTGTATGAAAGAACAATAACGTTCATATTGAACTCACAACTGTCCTATCATCAATAATTATTTCATAATTGTGTTTCAATTATAAAAAGAAGAATAAAGAATTATCAACCACACCCATAGAACATTCCCCTGATCATTTAACTGCATTTATCCAAGAACCAGATGTGTATTAATGGCCAGGCAAAAGACAAATATAATAATATTATCAAATTATTGTTCCATTGCAGGGAACCTTTCGATAAAACAGAATACTTTTTGGGCAATTTTCATAGTTTGTTCCATCGAATCAAATAAATAATGCCTTGTGATGCAAAGACTAGCTCAACAGAACATTGTAATGCATAATGTAATGCATAATGTAATGCATAATGTAATGCATAAAAGTAATAAGCAATGTAAAATAATAACGGAATGATTTCTAATGCAAAATCATTTATGTATTGTATTATACTATACAAGACAAGAAGGGAAACTAACTACGCATCAGTACCCTGTTGAAAACCCAACCAATTGAATACCTAAGAAATAAAATAATCATGATTATCACAGGAATAAAGTTATATTATGTGAGAAAAGTTTTAAAGTGAGGATATCCTACTAGCACTAGTATAATATTTATAGAATATGAAGCAACAGTATCATTTCATACAGAGATCATTTCAATGTGAAATATTTTCGAATTCTTAAATGGAATTTCAATATTTGAATGTAGAATCATTTTAATAATTGAATCGTTTTGAGTTGCTTTGAGAAAAATTTCCATTATCTGCTGTTGACAATGGACATTATTATAATCAGTATTAATTTATGTTAAATGTATTAAGTTTTGAATCAAGAATTTCAAAGTACCTAAGTTCAGTTTAATTAAATAACAATTTCAAAACTAAATTATACAAGCAAAACAAACACATTGATTTCACTCAACCAATACAAGCTGGACAAATAATATAATGATTATTTTCGAATGTATCATAACTATTGAACTGAGGCTACAAAAAAATTGGACTGAATATATTTAGGGAAAGGATTCATAATTCACTGTTTTTTCTAATTCGGGAATCTTTCAATACTGCTAGAATATTCCAGAACCTTGTAAGAATGTAGTAGATTACTTGTAGGTACTATAACTATCTGCGCATTAGAAACACATGAAAATAAATAAGAATTATTAAACTCATCCATAAACGAGCAACGCTCTACAACTAACAATATAAACAGAAACTTAACATACAACAATCATACTTATAAAAAGTTATCCAATTTATACACTTCAAAGAATAAACCTAGAGATAGTATATTATTTTCCAGTAGTGTACAACTAATCCAGTAGATTTCCAGCATACATTATTGTGATACAGTTTGAATACAGGATAGTCACTGACTACAGTTATGTATTCTTCGGTCCATAGTCCCCAATCTATAGCCAGATTAACCCAAATCCAAAACCTTAAATCGAAATATTAAATTAAAATTGCACAATATTGTAACTTAGGTGTATTTCCTACATTCGAACTAAAACTAGAATTGTATTTACAACTTTATTTTGTTCTAAAAGTTAGAAACTTGAAGTACATTATGCTTTCACTTCAAGTACACCATATAAATCTAACGTCTATGAATAATAATTTCTTTCAGCATTCTAGTTCTTGGACAGAGCCGATATCTATATCTATATATTGTTCATCCACTAATAAACATGCAGTCTTCATACTATAGTTGAAGAACTTGCTTTGTAAAGAAACAAATTGCAAAAATATTCGCTCCATTCATTCGCTGGCTCATCGATTCAATATTTTAGATTTTTTATAACAATTTTCAATTGCATTCAGATAAACTTTCCTCTTTCTTGATTTGAAAATAAATATCTAAGAACCACAAACTGAAGAGAACCTTTGGTGTTGACACTGTAAACGTTTTCAATTCTATAATAATCAATACAAATTCTCTAAAAATTTTTTTAATTTCAAACTAGATGAATAATTCTAGTTGTCAAGATTAAATGAATCAAATTCATGAACAAAACATTTCTGACATACTAATTACTCATAGACAGAAGTAATAACTTTGGTACACTCGAGTAAATTACCAAATTAATAATTATGCTACAGTAATTACTATACAATCATAGCAAAATTGTTCATTTAGATTGTTCAATAGTAGGTATATTGTTATCTCGCTTCAGGGAAACCCAGAATCAAGAAAACTGAAATTTATTTTATAAAATTATTGAAAAATATATCGTTCAATGTTCATACCAAGGAGGTTCATACACACAAGATTTACAAAATAGCACTGGCGGCTCGTACTCACGAAACAGGTGGAGTGACCGTATGTATATTTTACTGTACAGCACTTCACCTGTTTTTGGGCACGAGCCGCCAGTGCAAAATAGGCTATGTACAGACTTCCCCTGGAAAATTTAACTTTCTCTTGTAACAATTCATTCAACGCAAGGAACACTTGAATAATACAATATATTCTATTTAACTACCTATATAGCATTGATACAATATATATAGTATTAAATATTCCAAAAATCTAGGAGATTTTACTTCATTTATCGTTTTTTAGCGAAAACATAAACTGAAATTTACTTATCGATCGAACGACATTGGATACTTTGACCAGCGGTTTCAGACGACCATGAAGTTTGACCAATCGCAGGGCTCAGATCAATTGACCAATCACATTCTTATTTGCTTTGGAGCCGGGAAATTCAAACAATCACTGGACTTTACCCATCTGTAGACCGTGCGACTGCGTGAACAAAGTCACAACACAAAAATCGATTACACAATGCAATTAAATAAAGATTTATGGAGCAAAGATTTAGTTCAGCTTGTGTAAAAGACAACAAAATAATAAAATGATTGAATTTGTAAACACTAAAATGTGCATTCGGTCGTTCAACTTCCTGTCAAAGTTAAGATTAGCAGTGAAGTGAATATTTATAATTTTTCGAAAAGCAAAACAAAGTTTACTATTCGATTACTAAATTAAACATTATGCTCATTTTATCGGACAATACAATTTGTATAGTCATCTTCAAAGCAAGTTCCTCATTCAAGAAATTTGAGTATGTTCACACAGAAACATTCATTATTATCACTTCAAACATAATAAACCATAATTTAAAGGAATATTGTTACATCTTCTCCATAAATAAAAACCCATGCACTTAAATGTAGATAATAACCAATGCGATATTTCAAGCTGTGTATTATTATTCCGTACTTTACAAATTACGGAATCAAGTAAACATTTATACTAGGCAATTTCAATCAAGAGTTACAATGTGTGCGCTCTTTCTGTCCTAAACAGATAGTAAATAATAATAAATTCTATGTACATAAATTTTCTTTTAGTCGAAACTATACATAAATTAATATTTTCTGTTGAAGTGTTATTATTTTGGTATATAATTCAGCGTAGCTATTCTTGCAGATCCATTAACTCAAACCTTGAACAAAAGAGAAGAAATAACTTAGAATTGGCAAATAATTTTCAGGAAATCAAAACATCGAAATGATACGGAATTTCAAAAAAGTTAATAAAACCAAATTTCCTCCACAAAGACCTTATTGTCTGTGCAGTGGGGGAGAGCTATATGTACAAAAACATATATTTTTTTTACAAGCAACAAGTTTGTGATAGAATGTAACATTATAAAAACCTCTTATAGGATGGATTCCAACCAAGGTGATTTTATAGCATAGGTTGGTTAATGTTACGTTTCTACACCATAATATTTAATATTTATTTATTCAATTTCATAACAAACATAGTGAAAAAAACAAACAATAATTTGCTTGGAAAATCAATTTTGTATAGAAGATATTATGATTGGGATAATTGAAGGTATAAAAATATATACAAGCATAATTAAATATCCTTAGAAAACAAACTACAGATACTTGATACTGATGTTAATTACTAACTTATTGCAATCTACTTCTGTAATGTTAATCTTTAGCGAACAAGAACATATAAAGCTTATTTCTCTCCTAACTGCCTGTTTTCATTGCAAGATATCTTGTGAGTGAGGATCACGCAAGAATTCCCATGAATAGGGGTTCAGTATTCCGTAAATTTTTTCATAAACCCAGTACAGGCTACATATTGGCGAGTTGGAAGCTACCCGTAAAGTGTAGCCCTAACATTGAATAATTATGCCACACGCATATTCTAATTTTTTTCGTTCATCATATAGGCCTGAGGCAATAATTCGTCTGATGCAATGAATGCAAACTATTTGGCACTGAAAATATTTCAATTTGAATCAAAAGTATTCAAATAAGATTACAAAATTAGATTGTGGAAATGAAGGGAAAATAAAACTGTCGCCGAAAAGTTATTCGGTTTCGTCTGCTCCTTGTGCGCTCCAACAGCTGATGTTGCCAATTAGAGTGTCATTCAGTTACGTCTAAACCTTATTCACGATAACTTGAGACAAAATGAACAAACTTTTGGCTTGTATGTGCTGATGTGGCCTATCTTAGTCACGACAAACCATAACTATTTTAAAACCTAGCATACACACGTAACAGCATTGGAAATGCCTGTCTGCAATTCTTTTGTCGGGACTGTGTTGAATCGTTGCTATGGTTTGTCACAGCAACCGTAGCCACCCTGGATGGGTTTGTTTACCTTGTCTCAATTTATTGTCAATTAGGTGTAGATGATTTTTTGAAATTAAGAGACAATGGATTCCTCCTTAGTATATAGTCTGTCCAAGCAAAGAAGGCCCTCTGTAAAGAGGGGATAAATGACTCAAGCTCGGTCAATTTTGGTTCAAAAATTATCAATTTGATCTTAAATTGTAGGAAACAATTTGATCTACTATTTAGATCACATTTATAATTATTTGACAAATATTGACCAAGCTGTTGTTATTTTCCCATCTTGTCACAGGGTCTTCTTTGCTTGGACAGACTATAGAAGGCCCTGTCCCAATAAAATGGCAACTTCGCACCGTAGGTTGTTATTTATTGAAGTTTTTCAGTTTATCGATAGACTATGTAGGTAGATAAGTCTACCTACATAGAAGCATTGAGTACAGATACAAAACAAGCAAGTTGACCAAGTTTTTCTCTTTTTGAGCATAATTTTTATGAAACTTTTCGGATAAAATTCCATTTGTGTTTTCTGTACTAGGTTGTGATAGAGATTGGCAGAAAAAAATTGAAATTAGACAATTATGACTCAAGATAGTGATGATCTGTAGCAAGTCAAAATAGAAGTGAGAACGCGCACAAGAAACGTTCCCGTTCAAATACCTAGCTGATTGAGAAATGATTCAAATGGACCGCCTTTTCTTCTCTACATAGTTACCACTTTCAATGCCATGGTTTTATATTGAAGGAAGCTATGACTCCTCACATCAGCTGTTGAAAGTTTCATCACGTAAAAGGGACAGACGAAACCACCAGATGTTTTGGTATCAGATATAGCTTCATACGTTTTTTTCTTTTTTAATGAAAAGTAATAGTTTGTCAAGTGTTATACCTGTAACAGCATGTTGGCGAAATTGGAGTTGGTGAATTTGAAATGTCGCTTGTCGTAGAACTTCAGCAGGGCGGGGCTGTAGGGGTGGTTGTCCTTCAGGTGAATGTAATGCACCTCTGGCTCATTGGTTGTGTGACCGCACTCTTCACAAACGTACATCTGCAAAAAAAAAATCAGTTAGAATTCAAGTAATTTATTGTCGGAATATACACAACAACGACATTACATTTGAAAAATTGTATACAGTCAACATAAAATATTCATTGATATTTTCTGGTTATTTTCATTTATAATTCATTACTCTGATGCCTGGTTTTCCAAGCACACTAAATGCCCGGTTTTTCCAAGCACTCGAATTTGAGGGACCCTCAAGTTTACTACATTTCCTATACTTATCATAGAAAATGTCAGCTGTTCATCAAAATTTGAGGGTCCATCAACTTTGAGTGTGCTTGAAAAACCCGGCATCAAACTTCAGGGGCCAAAGGGGTCCCCTGACCCCTTAGATTTGACTTGACTTGACTATAGACGAGACTTGTACACGTAGTTTTACTAATCACTTGTCTATGTATAGTTGGGCTAAATTTTCTTGACGCCTGAGTGTTATCAACTTCATTAAAAACATTGACTGCTGTTCTGATATACTGGCTTATGTGACATTAGTTGCCTATTGTTTCAAGAACGGTACCCGCACTATGCCCCGCGCCTGGGTCAGCTTGGTTCTGGCTGATGCCAAGAAATTTTGGCCCAACTGTACAAGTGAAAGTGACTAGTAAAAACGACGTGTACATGTCTCGTCCAAGACCCCTAACAGTTTACATTTTCTATACTTAGCATAGAAAATGTCAGCTGTTCTATCAAAATTTGAGGGTCCCTCAAGTTTGAGTGTGCTTGAAAAACCCAGACATTAATTTTTATAGTGACAGCAGCTGACATTTCAAGTATAGAAAATATAAACTGTAACTGAAAATGTACATTTGTGGGTTCCTCAAGTTCGAGTGTGCTATACTCCATTCACGATCACTTAAGACGGAATAAACAAACTTTTTGAGTGTGTGTGCGAGTAATGGAAAGTATTCTTCTATGCGGAACTTACGGCCACAGACCAACAGCTGTAGCCAATCAAAGCTCAAGACAACAGTCTTGAGACAAGACAAGTCGGACTGTAGCCAATCACAGCTCCAGACAAGAGTCAGCTGTTCAACTGAATCAGACTTTTTCGCATAGAAGAAGACGTTTTATTACACGCACACACACGCGAAAGGTTTGTTTATTTCGTCTCAAGTGATCGTGAATGGACTATCGTTCTAATTTTTTTAAATACATCGTTTTAAAATCAAATGAATCTTTTATAAAAATTCTGTTTGTTACATACTTTGGATTACCAATACTGGATTGAAGCTTTGTGCTATCAATACTTTGGAGTGTGGACCATACAGTGAAATAATTTTATTAACGACAATCAAAGCATAAGCTATAATTATCTTGAAAAATGAATGAAATATCGAATTACCTTTGTTCTTCTTTCCTTGTAGGCATACTGATGTTGAACACCGTGTACTTTCAAGCAGTGAGATTCCAGCGAACACCTCTGAGTGAACGATTTTTCACAAAGATTGCATTTGTAAGGTCTCACGCCTGTAAACATACAAGAATGCACAATTTCAATGAAAAAGTTTAATGAATTCCAAATGAGTATACACTTTATTTATTGATTTTTAGAGGATGAAGCTCACATAATCTCATAGGCTTGTGCGTAAGTAATGAGTTGAATGATGATGATAACATTAAATAGTTTTGAAAAATTTAATTGCACCTTAATTATACTTAATCGTATACAGTATTGGTTCTAAATCAAACGGTAATAATTATCATTACCCTTTAATTATTCTTTATTCTTTCTTTACAATTGCGACTTGATTTCCAAGTATTTCAAGCAAAGGATGAATGAGTGATGATGAAGGTTGATGATGAAGGTTATTATGTCTATTAAAAAATATTATTATTATTTATTCTAAATGGGTGGCTTTCGAAATGTACTCAATTCCAATTAAAAAGTTGAATGAATTCAAAATGAGTACAGTATTGACCTTATTTACACATAGTGTTGTAATATTGAGCCTATAAGATTGCCTGATAAGCTGTAGATTGTAAGATTATAAGATAAGCCTGTAAGATTGCACCTGATCCTATTGATTTCAAATAGGTGGCTCGTTGGAGTAAGTGAAAACGCGCTGGTCTCATAAAAGAGCTTCCGGGTTCGATTAGCTTTAGCTGGGGAACAAATTTTCACCACAGCACAGCCACATAGATACGGTCACCCCGTCTTTCGGAGAAGACTAATAATCTGTAATAAAATCCATAATAATAACGATGCTATCTACTCTAGAATTCACAATAAAAATTACATTGTTCTAATGGGACTTGTTTTCTGTTTGGCAAATGGCCGAATACTATTACCCACTCTTAAGTTAGATTACTGTTCAATTGTGAATAGAATTGAGCCAGATATAGATTTATTGAGAGTGCAGTATGAGATTATTGTTCTAATTTTGTGCTCTAAATTTTTCAAAGGTGATTTTAATAATATTTTTGTGTTTTGTGTGTTTTATCAACTCTTTCATATTGGAAAACCATTTAAACATTCAAATTTCCGAGGAACATTTCAAGAAATACCTCAATTTCCCATCGAGGATAATTATTGAGGTTATTTTGCCGTCGGACTTCCTTTTAGGATTTAGGACTCCCCACCAAACGTGGCATACGATAATAATAATAATATTGTTCTATTTTTTAAGAGTTTATTAATATACATAAAATATCTAAATTCATGTTTGAATAAATCTAATTTAATGTATCAATAATCTGTTCATTTCAACTTATATTATACTATGACAGAAAAACTGTGAAAAACTCATGTGACAAGGTATTTAAAAACTCATATCATATTTCACCCTCGCCCATTCAACTCGTGTGAAAACATTTATTCGTTTTTAACCTCGGCCTTCCCACACTCGTTACGTAGTTTGTCCAAGACATTCTGGCCAGACGGAAAAATGACTCTAGCTCGGTCAATATTGGTTCAAAAATTATTAATTTGATCTTAAATTGTAGATTTTTTGAACCAATATTGACCGAACTGGAGACATTTCCCCATCTTTCCAGAATGCCAATAACAACACACTGTAATTCAGGTGCTTGGGGACACTCAAGTTTACATTTAACAGTTTACATTTCCTATACTTAGCATGGAAAATGTCAGCTGTTCTATAAAAATTTGAGGGACCCTCAAGTTTACATTCAACAATTTACATTTTCTCAACTTAGCATAGAAAATGTCAGCTGTTCAATCAAAATTTGAGGGACCCTCAAGTTTACATTCAACAATTTACATTTTCTAAACTTAGCATGAAAAATGTCAGCTGTTCAATCACAATTTGAGGGTGTTTGGAAAACTCCATCATAAAGCTATGATTAGAAAACAGTGTGAGTGTGAGTGCTGACCAGTGTGCGTGCGCGTGTGCCGCTTGAGGTCGAACGTGTCGTTGAAGCCCTTGCCGCAGAAAGTGCACAGGTAGCGTTTGACATCGCTGTGGCACTTCATGTGACGGTTGAGCAGTCGCTGCAGACTGAACGTCTTACTGCACAGGTGACACTGGAACCGGCCACCGCTGCCGCCCTCGCAGCGCGAGGGTGACGGCTTCACGTCGGCCGCCTCCATCTTCTCGGGGGCGGAGGTGGCGGAGACGGACGGCGGAGGCGGCAGAAGGCCGGGGGCGGCGCCACCCGGGGGCGGAGGGTCGTGGTTGGCCAGCGGGTTCTTGATGCCGTGGCCGCCGTTGACGAATTCGAGCGCCACGTCGCCGGGCAGGCCCAACTGTTGACAAAATTAATTAAATAAATTTGTTGAAATATAAAAAAGTACAATAATTATGCATATAATGGCTTTCTTGGTTAAATATACTGATGTAAAACTATAAAATACTCTCAGTGATTTCAATAGAACTATTCCCAAAATCCATCATTTCCCCAGAATTAATAAAAATTTCTTTGAAGTAGCTCATAAACAGGAATCATATTAGTGGTGACAATAACCTGTTATACTATCATTACTTGGTTTGCCAATGGCTTTCTTGGTTATAGCTCTAGCTTGGTTAAGGCTCTATCAAGAGGCTTCATAGAGCCCTAGGTATACGTAGTGATCTAAAATTTACAGGAATTCAAAGCGAGAAAATATTCCCAAAATTCATTATTTCCCCGTAATTAATAACTTTTTGAATAGCTCAAAATAAAATTTATATTACAATAGGTGACAATGCCTGTTTTACTATGCAGTTATGAAGTAGAAATCCTTCTTTACATTCCTACGGATTTCACCATAAGGATGGAGTTTATAAATAGACAACTTTAGATCTTTAATGTCTTACCTGATTGTCTTACATCTGTCAGCATAAAATCAAGAAACCCTCTTTTAATAACATCATGAAATTGGTTTTATTGTTTCAATTCGCTATCAGTACAACCTAGAAATAATCCTTATAATTTATTTTAGTCCACTTCAAAGTTTCTAGAGAAAAAAATCTACTGCCGTAGTCATGATGTACAGTAATCATAAACATGAACATTCAGTCAGTATGATATCTAAAAATACATAATTTACATTTAAGTCCAGAAATAAAATAGAAAGTTATCAATCTAGAATGTTGATGAAAGAAATATAACCAATTCAACAAAGAAAACAGTTGAAAACATAAAAAATATTGTAATTATTTAAAGAAGTGCTTATTTGCATCACCGAAGGAAAAAAATATAAGGATTCAAAAAATTTAAGGAGCTAATCAAACGAATACAATTATAATGATAATTATAATTAGCGTATGGCTTAATAGTGGGGAGTTCCGAAGAAGTTCTACACAGCCGACATAACCACAATTTACCATGATATACCAAATTGTGATAGTTTTTGATTTTATACACAGTGATTCAAATTTTTTGAGAATTCTTTTGATTTTATAGAGCTAAAAATACACTAAAACCACAGAAAGAATAATATATACTTACAAATGTTATAATGTACATACTAATGTCATGGACTAAGATGGACTAGATTTCTATTCTTGATGGCAAAATTAATCAATATAAATACCTGTATGTGAACAATCACAAACTGATATTTATTTTTTTTTAATTATGCAATTCTTATTATTTATCAATTATTATTATTCTATATGAAATTATCTTTCAACTAACCCTCTGCTGAAGCACTCCAACCCTGACTTGTAGCGACGGAATGGAGGCGATATCCCCGCCGGGAGGGGGGGAGAGAGACCCGGTGCCATCCAAACTACAGGAAGCGGGGGAGGGAGCGACATACTTGTGCTGGAGTCCAGCTCCAGCGACGACAGACCTGGAGAAAGCATGGAACCACCCTGGAACAAAAAGAGTTGAATAAATTATGAGCAAAATATAAGAGATGTGATTTATAGTCTTTCAAGCAAGAAGACATTCTGTCAAGATGAGAAAATCACTCCTGCACGATCAATGTTGGTTCAAAAATCATCAATTTGGTCTCAAATTGTAGAAAACATTCTGATCTGCAATTTGAGATCAAATTCATCATTTTTGAACCAATATTGACAGAGCTTGAGTCGTTTTTCTATCTTGCTAGAATGTCTTCTTTGCTTGGAAAGACTATACACTGGATTTACAATATTATTTTATAACGAATTTTAATAGTGAGGAGACCATATAACGTGGGTTAAGTGGAAGAGGGGGCTTGCATGCCTCAACTTCGCCCACAAAACTTACAAAGTGTAAATAAAGGCATTTACCTCATTTACCACAGATGAAACATGGTGAACAATCCAGGTTATAGTTCTTATGCACTTTAGAACAGCCTTTTTAAAATATATTTTTTTTTAATCTTTATCAACTAATCAAATCTAAACACTCCACAATAATAGATGCTGAAAACATTGCAGGCTATGATCACAGTGTAACCATTGTGAGTCAAAATTTTGATTCGTTAGTTTGCTCGAATCCAGCATACTTTGATCAACTTTCAATAAATAATGGATAAACAATCAATAACTGGATAAACTAGTATAGTCTGTCCAAGCAAGGAAGAGCCTCTGGCAAGATGGGAAAATGACTACAGCTCGGTCAATATTGGTTCAAAAATTATTGATTTGGTTTCAAATTGTAGAAAACATTCTGATCTACAATTTGAGACCAAATCAATAATTTTTTAACCTCAATTGACCGAGCTAGAGTCATTTTCTCATCTTTCCAGAATGTCTTCTTTGCTTGGACAGACTATAGTAGTATAGACAAATTGTGGAACAACATAAATGTAATTTACACAGTTTTATCGATTTATTATTACCTTGACATCATTCTGTTGATGTTGCTGCTGCTGTTGATGGTGCTGCTGTTGCTGCTGATGATGGTGCTGCTGCTGTTGCAGCTGTACCTGTATCTGCAGCTGTTGCAGCTGATGCGACGGCTCATCGCTTGCAGCTGCAGCTGCGGCGAGGTGCAGTGCCATTTCGTGCGGGAGGCGGCTGTAGGCCGGGGGCGGCGGAGGCGGAGCTGTGGCCGATGACGTCATAGGTCTGCCGCTGCCGCCTCCGCTACTGCTGCTGCTGCCCCCGCTGCTTGTACTGTTGGGGGTGGATGAGGGGGTGGACTGCTGGTCGGGGGGGAAGCAGGGCACCCGGTGCTCGGGAAAAGGGTTGACTGACGGCTCAATAGGCGGCGGAATAGTTTCGCCCGGTTGCTGAAACGAGCGTTAAAAGTACAATTAAAATTTAAATAAAAATTTAGGTTTAATGAAAAATACAACATTAGTGAAAATACAAGAAAAATCAATCAATGAATTGAATGATCAAATGGAGAAAAATATAGTTCAATATATAATATTTATTTCCTCTTAGAGCTACTGTATTCGTTTTAAAACTTTAAAAAATAACAACCAAGTTCCCTTTTTTAAAAATATTTTTCATTTCACACAACATCTTTCTGCGATATAGCCATTTTCAAATGTAAATAACAGTAAACAACATTAATCTATTGTATTTATACTCTATTCTAATTAAACATATGTGTTTGATTTTAGTTCAATATGTGTACAGTAATATATTTTTAATAAAAATGGGGAAAGATTAATGAATCTCATTATCCAGAACATTATTAATAATTAATATGGGATTAATTATTGACTAATAATTAATTATTAACAAATATGGGAGGTGTGAGTATGTATGTATGTGTTTCTGGATAATTATTTGGTTAAAGTTTTCAAATTTATTGAAATAATATGTGTAATGAATTTTGAATTGTTTCAATTTTATTACTTTTTCTATTCATTGTTGGATCACCATATAAGTTACACAAATGATATTAACATATTTTGATTGTTTTTCTATAATCTTCATACAGTATAACTTTTACTCTTATCCTCTGCAGTAGTGATAAAATTCATTTCTCTTTGTATTTCATTTTCATGATATTTGTTGAAAGCTGAATGTTGTTTTGAATTTCACTTAGTTTCATAATCAGTATGATTCTATAATTACTATTATTTTATATAAATGTTATTAAAACTTGTCTCAATAGACAAACCATAAATAATTACTATTTTAAAATTTAATTTCTATTGAAAAATAAAATAATCCATTCAATAATAATTCAAAATCCAGATTCCAGAGGACAACAGGCTCATGTCATGTCCATCATTATTTTCAAAAATATTTTAGAATAAACACGTGGCTGGAGTGCAAGGCCCTTAGTCCATCAAAAATATTGGTTTTAAAATAATTATCGTTATTTTGTATTTTCATTGTTTACTTTGGCAATAAAACATTTTAAAGATTTAGTTTTTAGAACAAAAATCTATATTTTGCATCTCAATTATTTTATTTTGGCAAGATTTTTTTAAAATCTAATCTATTCTATTATGCTATTCTATTCTGTTTTTTATTTTAAGAGATATAATGACTTTTTCCAAAGCCCACTCACCTCTCTGAGGAACAGCTCATCGGACAGACTCTCGAGTAGCGCATTATGATCAGCGGCGCCTGAGAAGGTGAGGGTGGCCGTGAACTGCAGCGGATCTACGACTGCGCCCGTCACCGCATCCACCATCACGTCGTCGTAGGGCAGGAAACCACCGTTGTCCTTCAATTTAAGAAAAAAATATCAATCAACACACTGATATCGATTGAGCGTATCAGAGCAAAACTTTGTAACTACAGTAGAACGCCTATTATCCGAACTAATTGGGACCGGTGTGGCGATACCTACACTCTTATTCTGTGTTACTTTTATTCGAGACTACCAGAAGTCTTAGGAAATAAGAGTTACACCGGGATCAATTCGAATAAACAAAAATTCGGATAATTGGACATGGAATTGTATTAAAGAAAAACAATGTGATAGATAGATAGATTTAATTTTTTGCCATCGGATTGTACAGTCATCGGCAACGTCAGTAAATATTCTCTACACTTAATTAAAAAGAATGTGTGAAAAACTCCTCCAAAGAATAGAAAGGGTTTGCACGCAGTATATCAAATAGAGATTTGCCGCCGATTTGACAAGTAGAGATTTGTGTTAAACTTGTGATAAACTTTATTACATTTGAAAAGTACAGTGTAGTGATTTTAAATTAATATGCAAAGCATAACAAATACTGTACTAAACTACAGTACAGGAAGTACAATTCGAAAAAGCTACGATCACGTCGTGAACGCTGGTTTTTAATTTATTACTACGCTCAAGACCTATTCGGATAATTGCGATTCGGTTAATCGGCGTTCAACTGTACATAACGAAAGGTTTGGGACTATGTAACAGAAAGTGAGTTTCGAGATAATTGGTCTCAAATTTCTTTTTTTTAACTTTTGAAGAGTACACTCTACAGCCCTAAATCTTCCTCAATGTGGTATGTTGAAACAGTCTGTTCAAACAATGAAGACATTCTGGCAAGATGGGAAAAAACTTCAGCTCAGTCAATTTTATTTCAAAAGTTATTAATTTGGTCTCAAATTGTACATTCTGATCTACAATTTGAGACAAAAAATTAATTATTTTTGAACCAATATTGACAGAACTGGAGTCATTTTCCCATCTTGCCAGAATGTCTTCTTCAGTTGAACAGGTCTTCCCCCTATGCGAAGCGGTCCGATCGGCCGCAATCGAACACCAGTAGCCAATCCGACAAGAGAAGTCGGACCGTTTCGCATAGATCGAAGACCTACCATTAATTAAATTTTAAAGACCTGATTAATTAAAGACCTACCAAATTATTATCATTTCAAGATCATTTCTTTGAGTGAGAAAACTTCGGCTGGAGAAGAAATTTGGACTTGTAACCTCAAATTTTAGACTATATTTTAATGAAAATTGTGTTTTGAAATACCAAGGGTTTTTCCAATAGATGAATGAATAGATGAATTACCATTTTGAAATCATCAATGTGTCTGTCTCTTATCTATAAAAGTCTGTGTCTGTATGTTATCTTATAAAAGAAAGGCCATACACTCTTGAAATATAAAATATTATTATTCAATAAAAAGACAGGATATTGTAGGACCACAGATTTATTAAAAAATCGAGATACTGGTTTCGGTTGCTTCATCAATATCTGGCAAACTAAGTGAACCACAGATGTAACAAGCTACTATAATAATATCACCTTCAAAATTACACAACAAGTGAGATATTATTACTGCTGAATAGAATGACTGAGAACCCTATTGGATTTTAATTGAAATAAAGATAGGTTGTACCCTCTAGAAATATCATATCACAATAAATCAAGTTCTAAGATTAGCCTATTTAATTTCAATCAAAATTAATGTACAATTTTGGAATATCATATCTATATAGATTAAAAATAATTGATACAATTTGTTCATGATTTTTACAAAATATTCTCAGTCACCTTCCAGTTGGTTAGGTTACCTTGACATAGTTGTTGAGCTCCTCTTCCTCCTCCTCCTTCATCATGATGCCGTAGGTGGCGCAGACGTTCTGCAGCAGCGAGTACTGTTTGGGGGGGCCGCCGCCGCCCCCCTCCACCCCCGGGGGCGGGTAGGTGTGCAGGTCTTGTCCGGTGTCACAGTCCATGGGAAGGGGCGGCGCCGACGACAGAAGCGACTGGTACTGTGCGGGGTACTGAGGCGGATATCCGGGCAAGCCGCCCCCGCCGCCTTTCAGGCTCTCGTAGAAGGGGGGCAGCGATCCGGTCGGCGGACTGCTGGGGCCGTAGTTGGACTTGCCACCCCCGGGGTTCAGGCCGCCGCCTCCGCCTGTTGCGCCTCCCATTGCGCCACTCGAACTGCCTCCGCTTAGGCCTAAAACAACACATTCAAATGTTAAATTAAATTATAAAACACAAAATATAATTGTAAATAATTAGAGAATTATTATAAAAAAGCATCTGAATAAGATTAAAAACGTATATTGAGACCAAACGCAGATAGTATAGTACAGACTCTTGCTCTATCCTCCACTCTGACTAAACGATTCTAAATAACCACATAAAGTGCACATAATATAATCAAAAAATTGTAATGAACAAGTAAGTTAAATTATGATATTTTCTGTCCGACGCTTACTTTTGATGTGAATTGCAACTAACTAGTTAAATTTTCGTGATTTTTGGGTAACTTACTCTGTATTAAGCTGTAGTCAAAAGTTGAAAATAGTCGCAAACTATTAAACAAATTTCGGATGCTCTAAGGTCTAAGTGGTTGAATACAAATTTTTAGTCATCCATGATCTTTTAGGTGCTAGGCCCTTTTGCAGGTAAATTTTTTTCTGGGCTATAAATATTGTTTACTGTTTACTGTATAAGTGTTTTACTTGAAAATCATCCACCTATGTAACATGAGCATCACAATTCACAATAGAAGAAAAATTGATGAAATACATGATGGCGAGGCGGAACCTAATCGTGAAGGTCTCCCTAACAATACGAGCCATACATGCACAATTTTCCGTGATGAGTTAGTTTATGATTTTATCCATAGTGATTTCAATTTTGAAAAAGTTTTTATTAGCATGAGTGTATAATTTTGTATGAGGCAAATTTTCCTACTAGCCCAAACACTATTGCAAATAACTACCGTTTAAGTGCCTCTGAAAACAGATACGTTACTTATAACACAAATACAGAAGGTATAAGGAGACAATTAATTTACATAAGTTCCAAAGTTATAAATCAAAATCCAAATTATTTTCTCACCAACTCAAGATGCAGCAAACAGACTAATCTAGATATAAAAAACTGGATTAAGAGTAACTATTTTTTTGACATGTAGGAACTAGAGTTTCACTATTTGATTTTTTGCAACTAAATTCCTTGAGCCTTGCCTTTTTTTCTCTGTGTCTGCTTTAGTAATAAGTGAAACTTTTGTTTTTTTCATCAAGTGGATGTTTTTTTCATCACCTTTCCCTTTTCTTTATTTTTTTTAGTTTCATTTTATTTTACCTTCTTTCCTTTTTTACTTTCTTCTACCTGCCTATTCCCCTCCATCTTTTTAAGCACACCCCACCACAGTAACTGTTGAATTTGTTAATAATGTATTATTCTGTTATACTAATTTTGGTATCATATTATTCATTTATGTGTGTCTTTATGTGTGTTTAAATTGAAATAAATTGAATTGAATTGTATTGAATTATATATTTTTCAAAAAGAAATAATTGTAGTTGTACCAACCTCCGCCACTACCGCCACCGTAGGAATGTCCCCCGGACGTGTTCCGGGATCCGCCCGCCGACGATCCGCCCTGATGTCCCTGCGATCCGCCTCCGCTGCCGGTCCGGCTGTGTCCGGCCGCCGCCATCAGTATTTGTCCGGCTCCGGACAGCTTGCGTCCGGACAAGAGAATTTGATGCGAGCGTCTTATAGCCAACGCTATCCTCTGTCGCTTCATCAGTTCGCTGTCCTCTTTTCCGGCGCTCTCTTTTTTCGGCACATGATAGTCGATTGGTGCATCCTGTTCCGGCTCCTGATCAACACAAAAGTAACAAAATTAATAAATGTGTGAACATTGAAATGTAGGATGTGGGCCTATTTATTGAATATGGTTGCTATCTAGTCTTGAGACTAGTGAGCAATTTTTATCTAACCTATACCTATTATAATTAATATGGATATGAAGACTAGCTGACTAGAAATCTAAAGAATATTTTTTCTGTAAGTACTAGTGCTATCTAGTCTTGAGACTTATGAGCAAATTTTATCTAGCCTATTATAATAAATATGGATATGAAGACTAGCTGAATAGAAATTAATTGATTAAATAGGAATATGAAGACTAGAAATGTATTCATTTTGGTTAACCCACCGATACTAGAACACATTCTAGTATTATAGCATCAGTGGGTTATTAACCCACAGGTGTTTTGTTGAAGTGATATTTTTAAACAAAAAAAGAAAATAGATGCAATTCATCGATTGCATCAGTACGTTACATCACTGTATAATATGTTAGTTGATAAATGAAAATTTAAATCACAGCAAGTTTACCTAGAGATAGGAGTAGCCAGAGATTGAGAATTCGTGGTACTGGTGTACTAAGCTGGTGTGCATAAAGGCGCTCAAAAGAAGCATTTATAAACCTTGGAATACTTATTTTCTCTAATGCCACGTTTACACCTGTATGTTAATAACTTTTCTATAATATACAAGTCTATATAATAATAGCCCACATTATTCTCAAAAGTTATTAACAAATGTTATCAACATTCCGGTGTAAACGTGGCATTAGGGCTACCCTTTTTTAAAAAAGGATCCTTTGATTTTTTCATTTTAAAGTTTAAATAAACCTTGGAATTTGATTAAAATAGAAACGAATACATTAGAAAATTATTATAATCAGAGTACCCTTTTAAAAATATTTTTTATTCCACACACAACATGCTAATTTGCTATTTTAAAGTATTAAAAATCTTTCTAAAAGGGTACTCTGATTATAATCATTTTTCAAAGTTTCAAATACAGTAGTCCTAGAAGAAAAGAACTATTGGATAAACGAATACATCTATACTCTTCATCCATTAATTGGAGAATATTTAATCTTCTAGGTTTTATTATTTATTGTACCCTACTTGGGTTGCGTTTTTCAACATTATTGTAGGGTTTTCTCATTCTTTCATGAAAAAGGGTTGAGAAATGAAATTCAAAAAATAATAACTTGTCTACATGAACCAACATTAGCTATATCGTTGCTTAGCAACAAAATAAAATCAATAGATTTGAAATGAAAACCAAAGTATTTTAGAAGAAATTACCTGAACCAAAATTCCTTATCAGTTGGCCAATTTTTGGCCTCAAGAACCTAGATTCCGCCAACAAAATAGGTACCGGTAACTCAAAATTTCCAATATGTTAATCAATTACTATTCGGTGAAGGAGATTTTCGAATTTCTACTGTTATCACTTTTTCTATTGACAACTGTGATGTTTTTCATCTACACTGAAAAGTTTTGTCACAAAATGCGAGCAGATCAATCACAGCTGGAAGGAGCTATAAAAGCCACAGAACTACAATACGATAAAGAGAAGGACTTCATGAGATATTTCTACAGATTCCTTTTGGAAGAACGCGGTGTTCTCGAACAACTGATACTTTCTGATCCAAAAATGACTCGGAAAACGAATACAGATAACACTATCAGTGGGGATGATGATACTACTGAGCTATCCACAATGGAATCATTGGAAGATATCACTGATAACGAAAAAGAAGAAGTTTCAACTGTTGATAGCGAAAATGAAGAAATGAGGAATTTGGAAATCTTGCCTAGGGATGAAAGCGGGATGCTTTTA
This sequence comes from Sogatella furcifera, assembly GCA_017141385.1. Lineage (NCBI taxonomy): Eukaryota > Metazoa > Arthropoda > Insecta > Hemiptera > Delphacidae > Sogatella > Sogatella furcifera. The sequence continues at coordinate 56,473,366 of CM029547.1, read as the reverse complement.
GGATTCAGAGATGAGATTCAGAAACAATCTAAAGACTTCAAGGATGAAGTGCACAATGGTTTTGTTATCATCAGTAATGATCAACACTGTCTTTATACAATTCAAGAAGAATATTGTTGAAATATATTTGAGCCAGAAATTTTACTTTGTAAATCTAGGTGGTGTCCACTTTCAATAAAAATTGCTGTATTCAACTGTGTGTTTTATAAAATTGATTTTTTTTCAATAATTTTTAATGTTTGAAATATTTGTAGCAATGTGCAACGCCGTAAGTTATTAGCCAACCTCTCGCAGTTACTTTTTAAAGTTTTTATTATCTTTCGAAATCCGTTCAGGCATTAAAAGAACCAAGATAAGATAAAAATAAAATATATGAAAATGGATTGGAAAGAAATTTATATTTCAATACAACAGAAAATTGACAAAAGTAAAATTGCTGTTGTAGACCTACTTGAATCTAATGTATGATCTAGTAATTAATTAATAATAATCTAGAGACAAAACAAAATCCACTAGTTTGTAGAGTTCTAGGTTGTAGAGTATGGAGTTTTCACAAAAAGAATAGTTACTACAAAGTTTAAAAAAATTCTAGAACAGAGATTCAACCTCATCCTACTCTAAACCACTTTTCAACTTATAAGCACTTTTTTCCTTGGTCTGGTTGTTAGGATTTAGATATTCTGGATAGGATTCTACATATTTGTGTTTTTTATTATTCACTAAATAAATAATTCTTGATTTTACTTCTTTCTACAAATAATTTTACTCATCTCTCAATTGTATATTTTTTATTTTTTCAATTTCATCTTACATCTATCATGTTATGAACCCACTATCCATTATTTTTTACAATTTTTGATGAATTTCTTATTGCTATAGTCGGGACCAGCAAAGAAAACTTTCTGGTAAGATGAGAGAATGACTCCAGCTCGGTCAATATTCGTTCAAAAATTTAAAATTTATCTCAAATTGTGGAACAGAATTTTTTCTACAATTTGAAACCAAATTTCCAATTTTTGAACAAATATTGACCGAGCTGGAGTCATTTTCCCATCTTGCCAGAATATCTTCTTCGCTTGGACAGACTATTCATCAATAATTTTTATGAATTTCTTAACGGCACCGACCTGAACCAAGAGGCGTCGTGACACTGCCAGGAGGGGCTGATGAGGCGGGGGTGGCGAGGGCGGACTGGGGGCAGCACGCGGAGGTGGGAGAGGGGCTGAAGGTGTGGGGGGCAGTAGGGGGGCGGGCGTCCTCTGTATCACGGAGACCGGCTGGCATCGCGGTGGAGGCGGCGTCTCTCTTGTGTTGTCTTTCTCTGTCTCACAGGGCGGCGACGCCTGTTTGTCGGGTACTGGTACCACTGCGAAAAATATAAATAAAAATCAAATATAAATATATCATATTATTTATTCATATACACAATCTTAATAATAGCCTTCACTGTTACAATTCCAATTTTGCAAAAATTGATAATTCAAACAAGGATATTTTTCTACTGCAGTGTACTTCTATTTTGAATTTATTCATTTATATAAATATATAATTAAATTTTTAGTTTCTATTTTATCAATAAATAGAATTATGAAATCTGAAACATCTTGAAAAAGAAATGAAACTTTATTGAGGTTTTCAAATAAATCAATAAAAACGACTTTGATCTTGCAAAAGAAAAGTAATAAAATAATTTTTCTATAAATTTTTGTTAATTTGTTTGTTTAGTAAACATAACATTGAAATTATTTTAATGTAATATTAATACCTGGTTTGAACTTGGTATTCTAATAAGTGTGTTGTATTGGTATTCTAATAAATAAATAGAGCTGTATTTACATTATAATTCTTTATTTACCTGGTACTGTATTTTAATAATTCACAATTTTTTGTTTGTGTTTCCAGAATTTCTCTGCATCTTGTTCTGTACATTTTTCATTTGAGATGAATTCGAATTCGATAGTTCGATAGAACTATTGTATCATGTAAGTTATTTTTTGATCATTATTGCAACTTTTGCCGTCGCTATGGAAGATTGTAGAGAATACTCTAGGAAATTTCAAATTCGAAATTAATTTTATTCAATAGTAACAAACATAAAATAGTCAGTAAATCTTTAAAATTTGGTGAATTATAAGAGCATTTCTACTGTGAAAGTGAATCAAATTAAATTAAAATTTCGATTTTGAAGGGAAAATTTTTCAATTACCAGCTTTTGGCGGTGGACTGGGTGAAGAGGGATGAGGGAGGACGTACTCCTTTTTTTCGGCGGAGGTAAGAATGTGATGGGTACCGGCATAGGGCACGTCTCCCCCCAAAATCGACGAGATGAAGCGTCGGGGCGGCACCTGTCCCCCCTCTCCTCCACAACGCTCCCCCCTCGCGCCACGCTCCTCGTCGTCGGAAGAGTTTCGAACTGTGGACAGAAAAGAAAAAAGTTTATATTAATCAAAATTTAAAAAAAACATGATAAAAAATGTGTACAAATCAAATTAAATCAAAATGAAATTTTAGTAAAAATCTTCTCAGTTTCTTCTATTTTGAAACAGATAGCTACAAATGCATCTACCGTTAGTTTTGATTGATTAACGTCAACAAGTCAAGAAACATTTCAATCACACCATCAATAAAAACACTTCAACTATAGTCTGGTCGAGCAAAGAAGACATTCTGGCAAGATGGGAAAATTACTCCAGCTCAGTAAATATTTGTTCAAACATTATCAATTTGGTCTTAAATTGTAGAGAACATTATGTTCTACAATTTGAAACAAATTTTATAATGTTTGAACCAATATTGACCGAACTGGAGTCATTTTCCCATCTTGCCAGAATGTCTTCTCTGCTCGACCTGACTATAGCTGATTGCTCTTGGTGTTGACAGGTGATCTGTCACAACAAATTGTTCAAAGTTATCTCTTCATCTAATTTTATTTCAAGACAGTTCTTCATCTAACTGTTTCATTTCTCTTCATCTAGTTTTAATTGAAAAATAATAATCTTTCCTCTTTTTCAGCCGAGTAATTGCCGTATTTCTGTCTTTGTTGGTTGGGAAGTTCTTGTATTTTTCCTTTCATCACTCTTATCCATTCTCACTCTTACGCTCTTCCTCTGTGTGTCTCTTTCCTCTTCTTTATTACTCGCTCATACACCCTCTTTCTTTCTTCTCCATCCTCTACTCCCAACTCACTCAACTAGTCACTAGTTCTCTCTCTCACTCTGGAGTTCGCCAAAGGCCATTGTCCGGGTAACGGGTCACCTCACTTCACCTGACTCTGAGTGTTTGAATCAACAACAGCCATCCTCCGAACTTTACAATTTTGCCCGCTACTGCAACTATCATTATCATCGCATCATAATCATCGTCATCATCATCAGAACGCAGCTTGTATGATGTTCGGCCGACCGCGACAAAATCAGACAACTGGAGTTCGACTGCCTGACTGCACCAAAATCTGCCAACTCAAGTCACTGACACCGTCAAAATCGGACAAAGGCAATTAAGTTTAGGATGAAGTTCAATTTAGAATACTTGTATCTAAAAGATTGAGCCAGGTGCATTATTGCTGCAAATGCCACAAATACTGACACGACTATAACAAGAGTCAAATCGTCAGATGGATGCTAGCAAAAATAGTCGACTCCAGTAAAAATAACATTACGACAAAGTTGGCTGAGTCGAGTCGATGGAACTTATAGAATTGCGACAAAGCTGGACTACAGTCAATGTACTGATGCTAATTTTCCAACAATCGAACATTCATTATCATTTTTAATTGTACTTTTATAAGACTTTTATTAGGGAAAAGGACTTTTTTACAACATTGATTATAATTGAAATAAATTGAATTGAAATTTCAATTGAAAAGGACTCGAGTTCATACTGAGTCACTGGAACCGTCTCTAGTCTGCGGTAGGGACTCTTCCGCATTGCTTTTGTCAATTTACTAGTTTCATCAGTGGTAGAGGAAAGGTGATAGGCTTACATCACAACCAGAAAAAATATATACCAATTAAATATAAAAATACCGCACATTCAAGTTTTATAATTAGGTATAATATGCTGTTGCAGTTCACCGACTGTCCTGAAAGAGCTGAGAATCAATAACAGTCATTCACCAACCGCTTTAAATTGTGGCGCCAGGGGCGAGAAGGATACCACGACCAGCGACTACAGAAACGCTTACAAATTTGTATTATTTACTACGACCTACTTCAGAAACAATTTGGGATCAATAGGACAATACCTGCACCAATTCTATAGCAACCATTAATTATTGTCAAATGTTTTCAAAACTTGCTGTCCGTCTAACTAATTTATCAACGCCACATAAATGGTCAATACTTGGAAATCACCAGTCCCAATTTTAAACTGCATTACATGCCTCCAGTAATTACGCATGTATGATTTAGTTACCTGTCAATAATCTTCACAATATAACGGTAAATCTATTTTGCGCTAGCTGAGAAGACACTTTGTTTCAATACATTTTACATTGTAAAGGCGTGTCTTGTCAGCTTTCGCGGACACATGCACCTATGGGCCTAAACAGCTGTGAGAAATGTATATTGTTGTAATAGGTAGGAATTATTAATAGATTTTGGGCAATTTCCAGTGCGTTAGGTTTGTGAAAGTTCCTCCCCAAGAGAATTATTGTCTATTCTAGTGTGTATTGTCATCGGTTCCTAGAAATTCGCTTTCTAGATTATGTATAACACGGAAAGTTAATAGTATTGTATGCTTCTAACCCATTACACATTAATCCCTTTCTCCACTAACACTGATATTTCATAATTTATTAGTATCCTGATGATTGGTGTGTAAAATATTTTTATACTATTAATCCCATAATTTTATATTAATTGCAATATTTCCATAATACTTTACTATTTTCAAGTTGATGTAATTGTTAGTTTCATATTGTACTTTTGAATTTGTGTTATATTTGAAGGGGAATAATTGAATAAATTCCTGGTGTCCTCATATATGTATAAATAAATAAATACAGTAGTTCTTTACTCTTCGCAAATTTCAGTTCAAACTTCATAACGCCAGAAACATCAACATTTTTTTATCAACTCTATTGTATGTCAATGTAATTAATTCATTAAAATTATCCATGACTCCTTGGGAATACACGTATAAACATACAGATTTGGGAATTTATATGACCACAATACTATACTCATTTTAATTCTATAAAAAATATTGTTTTGACATTGTACCACTTCAAAAAGTAATAACCTCAAACCTGAAATTTTTGCAATAAAGCAAAACTAACCAGCTAGCAACGAGTAAACAATGCTCAACCAACATTTGATTAAAAAAAACTAAAAGTTGTTTGACAAGCTCTGGTGTAAATTATTTAATTTTTCACACTTCCTCTGGTACCGATCACCATCAGGATCACATTGTATAGTCCGGTCGAGCAAAGAAGACATTCTGGAAAAATAAATCCAACTGGGTCAATATTTTTCCAAAAATTATCAATTAGGTCTCAAATTGTTGAAAACATTTTGCTCTACAATTTGAGACCAAATTTATATTTTTGGAACCAATATTGACCGAGCTGGAGTCACTTTCCCATCGTGCCAGAATGTCTTCTCTGCATGACCAGAGTAAATGAGAGCGCAAAATTCTGTTTGGATACAGAGAGGAACCTGACAGGATGTATGACCCCGTTGCCATATATTGTACTTATATATAGGTATATAATCCATGTAAATGAGCAGCCACACATCGATTCAGTTCAACAAATAAATTTCACGGCCACTGCATTGCCCACCGCGAATTATAATTAGAATGCTTTTTGTTTGGTTTCCGTTTTATAAAGTTTTCAATTTCAATTCCGTAACCAACCGTTAAGTGAATATATTATATTTTACCAATACAGTACCATGCGTTTGTAGAAGCAATTTCACTACATTGAACTATCCATACGAAAAATAGCATTGTATTGAACAGAATAGAATGACTTCTTCATTTTAATGACGTGGCGAAGTTTGGACAGTAATGTCCACTCTACCACTTATTAACCACGGTTATGTTGAATTGTACGGTTGGTTGAAAATGCATTAGACTAGATATACATGTATATTTTGATTTCTTGTGTTGTAAAAGTGAATGTCTATACTATAGTGCAATATTATACCTTATTATTCATTACTACAATGGCGACTTGATAACAAGTATTTCAAACCAAGGTGATGATGAGTAACGGTATGATGGTGAATTGGAGAATTGGTGAAAACAAGCAACAGACTAAAATTCAGTTAAATCTCAGGTAACTTCCGTCTTTCAAATTCAAATTTATTTCACATTGAGTACATTGTAATTCCTATTATGTTACGCCAAATTTACCAAATTACGCGCAGTTACATCAGCATATGCAATGTTGACATGTGAATGAAGTATAACTGTAATGTGTTTTTTGAGAATTAGTTAAATAATTTCTCAATACATTATTTTTATGGGCCCAGTTCCTGCAAACATAACTTGAGTAGACACCATTCAAATGAAATTTGTAAGAGAATCTTGTGTAGAATGCAGTATTCATTTTCCAATTCAGTATTCGTTACAGAAAAATAGAGCAGATTGATTTGACTATGATTTAAAAGATTTTTATTATAAGATATTTTACAGGAGGGTGTAATAACCTTTAGTCTGTGAGGTAGAAAACAAATACATCTAATTACGAGCCAAATCAGGATGAAAGTTGAAATTTTCAATCGTCCATCACCAGTAGTTCGATTAGTGTACGATAACTCTAGTTCACGCAAGATGACAAGACACGCCGTTACAATCTAAAATGTATTGTTAAGGAGTGTCTTCTCAGCTAGCTCGAACTTTGTCTAGATGAACCGGAAACACTATTAATAGCATATCGATAATCAAGATAAAACCAGAGAGAATGAAACAAAATTTTTATTCTATACTACTCTAACTTATTCTATACTGTCTGGATAAGATCGACTCAACAGAAAGAAATCAACTTCAAACATATTTTTTGAAACTACCAAACTTTGATTAGACACCTTGATAGTGGCCGGAGACAAAACTATTCCACGACAGTCGAAAACTACTATTGATCACTTGTTTTTGAATGGAGAATTATGGCTGGAGAAATCTGTGAAACAGTCAAGAGTGTTAAACAAACAAAATTATTAGAAGAATACTAGAAGAATTTAAAGTGTTCAGTTGAAAATAATATTGACTTATTACCAAACCAAATTATAAGTAATAAATTGACTATAAATGAAAAGTTGGGTAATTCTAAATTAGTATAAAATAACAAATATTGTTCTAATACATTACTTCTAAAAGTGTTTACAAAGGGGTGTAAACTTGGAAGATAATCAAAGGAAATCAGTTTGAATAATGAAGTAATTGGTAAAATACAAAACTTTTTAAAGATTTTTAAAACAAATATTTATCCCACTACAGTTTTCATTTCAACCTAAATCTTCTTCAACCTATTTCATTTTGCACACAATATTACACATGGTTACAATGTATCCAATAATTATACATGTATTATAAAACATAGTTACATTTTAATTGTGTAAATGAGCATTAATAATATAAAATCCTGTTCTACTACAAGTTGATTTCCAAAATGAATATAAATTCAACTGTCCACTCCCAAAAGTGTTGAGATTCAAGTGGAAGAGAGGGCTCTTGTGCCTCAACTTCGCCCACAACATTTTTTCTAATTTACCATGTTTTGGAAGACATAATTCCTACAAACCATCATTTCATTACATTAGAACTGTATACCCTGAAGCATGTATTCAACTTGTTTGGAAGATTCCATTCAAGACACATTCACCATCAATGACTCAGAGTTTTCCTCTGTTCTATTCTAATTCAAGCTTCATATAGTAAACTATGGGAAAGTTCGGAAACGGTGCAGGTGTTATTTTCGTCGACATATCTTGACGAGGTCCGCTGATATGTGAGGGTAGATATAGAAACCACCCCGACCCGCCACCACCACGACACCAGGGATGAATCGCACAGCTTTCTCCAAAGGAAGTAAACCTGAGTGGAAAGGATAAAACCACCCCTTTCCACATGGCGTCTCTCACTAGCGTGGGAACTTGGCAGAAAATAGAAATAGATTTCTATACCAAAGTCAGCTTCAGGTAAACTAGACACAGATTTCGGGAAACAGATTTCACAGCTGATAGAAAGGGCTACTGGGAGAGAAAGAGTTTGACCTATATATGCGTGGGAATTGGACCCAAAACTGGTGCATTTCTGTGGGAGGGCTGGGGCATGATCGTCGTCAGTCTTTTCAAAATTTTGACAAGAACAAGGAGTTTTGTAGGGATCGATTGACAACAATGACAGAGAATTTCGGATACAAACCTTTTATAAAGTGTTATAAACTTTGTGGGAAACTGTATGGAGTATAAATCTTCCGTTAATATCTATCAAACATATCTTTCATGTTTATTTGTGGGAGTCTATGGAATGAAGATATCTTTAGTGTAATAAGTATTTAATAATTATTCATAAAAATATAAAAATTATTATTATCTTTCCTGAAATTTGAGCTATCAAGTAGGCTTATACGACAATTGGAATATTGTTTGAATGAAATTAAACTCTCCACTAAATAGACTAAGGCCTGGTTGGTGAGACATTATATTAGCTAATTCGAATTTACTGATACTGAGTTGAATTTGCTAATACTAAATTGAAACATACTGCAGTGATACAAGGTTATTAGGTCTTTAATAACCTTGCAGTGATATGGAATCAAAAAGATATACAGTAAAGTTATAATAGGTTGTTGAGGTATAATAGTACTGTATAGTGTATATCTGGTATAATGTATAATAGTGTATCATTCATTAAAATTTCAATAACGCTTTACCTAATTCAATGTCTCACGGTAATTAAAAATCTCAAGAATTGGAAGAAATTTGGAATAGTACATTTCAGATGGAATATACTACCTACTTATTCCACTTCAGCAGTTTTCAAACTTAGAATAAATAATCCAATGAAAATCAATCTATACGGGGAAAACTTGAAATAAAATCTCTAGTTCCACTAACTTAATAAGGAATTACACCAAATATTACAACTGCATACTACAATTTTGGAATCCATATTTAGTAATCAGTTCTAGATCTGTGATTCTTGTTCCGATATAAAAAGAATGTTAAAAACATTCCACCGGAATTATTGACCTTACAAGGAAAAGAAGAAATAAGTTGAAGTAGTTATTAGAGAAAGATAAGATAAGCAGAAGAAGAGAGTGAGAGAGAGAATAAAATGAAGAAAGAAACAAAATCGACTGTCGAACTTGAAACGAAGTCCCCTTCACTTGGCCTTGACTGTAGAGGTCCAAGCAAAGAAGACATTCTGGCGAGATGGGAAAATGGTCAATATTTGTTAAAAACTCATAAATGTGGTTTCAAGTTGTAGAGAAGAATGTTTCCTACAATTTGAGAATGAATTCATAATTTTTGAATCAATATTGACCGAGCTGGAATAGATTTCCCCATCTTTCCAGAACGTCTTCTTTGCTTGGACAGACTATACATGCTTGGGAGGTCATGAAGCATTTTCCTTCTCCTGTATCTTCTCATATCATCCCTTCTACTGGTCCTTTTCTCTCCTCTTCTACATTCTATTGCTCCACATTTTCTCTAGAATATAATTTCAATTTGCTAGTTTTAGTTACTTATAATTTAGTAATTTTACTACAAGTATGATCCGGTCTAGCTCCATTCCATACTGGACACTGGCGGCTCGTACCCACGAAACAGGTGAAGTGCCCGTATCTTTTACTGTGCAGCACTTCACCTGTTTCGTGGGCTCCAGTGAAACTGGATGAGAGCAACCAGTTCAAGATTATGAATGAGGGCTGATAAAGTTCGCGCAAGCTGAGAAGACACGCCTTCACGATGCACTTGATATGGTATCCGCGTGTCTTCTCAACTCGCTGTTGCTGCTGAAGTTCGCGCAAGCTGAGAAGATACGCCTTCACGATGCATTTGTAATGATAACGGCGTGTCTTCTCAGCGTTAGAAGCAACGTTTTAGCGCAGGATGTGAGTAGAGGTCCGCCAAAGACAAGTTTGGCAACAACTTCTATACTTGTACTTGGCCACCAACATCTTAACTTGGTTCATTGAACTTGGACGCGCCGATAGCTTGGCAAGCATGTCTCGTCAATTTTGGTGGCTCATGCCTTCTTTGTACTTGGCTAAAATGTGGGCCTTGTATAGAGACTTACTGTAATGCCTCCCAGTACACTTTACTTATCACATTCACGTGTACATATACAGTGCAAATCACGTATAGTACATATTATGTATAGTTATAGTGTTAATTACAATATCACATCACTTGAGTACTAAAAATGGGTACTTTGATTTTATTTACCTGCCTATAAGATGGGAACTCATAGTTGGTCAGGTATTATTTCTTCTCTCTTTTCTTCCCAGCACACCCAACCATTAAGCCTGTGATTTGTTTAATGTGTCATTGTTGTTGTATACAACATTGTTGTTGTATTTGTTTTTTGGAATTTATTGTATTTATTTTTGTCTTTTGTGTGTTTTAATAAATTGAAATTGAAAATTGAAATTGAAAATTGAAATTGAAAATTGAAAATTGAAATTGAAAATTGAAATTGAAAATTGAAATTGAAATTGAAATTATTTCAAGTTTTAACGTATACAGTAGCCCTAAGAGAAAATAAGTACTAGAGTACATAATATCACATAAAATTTTGGCCTTGTATAGACTCTAACTGAAATGAACTTTAGTGAACAGTCGTTATGACGATGTGGAGGAGGAAAGATAAAGAAGAAACGGGATGATGAGGAAGAGGTGTTGAGGAGAAAGTAGGAAAAAAGGGAAAATAAAGAAGTGAAAAAGAGAAGAAAGAAAAACAGTGAGGAGGATGAAGTGGTAAGTAGAAGAATGAAATAGGTGTGGGAGAATCAAATATACTGGATACTGATTGTAAGAAACAAATGTGACAAAATATTGCATATCATTTGTATCTTACTACACAATCTTACGCCATTTATTTGTATCTTTATCAAGCAATCATAGAAAGCATCAATAAAGACAAAACAAATTTAAAAATAATAGTTGAAGTACAATATTGGAGAAGCGGTTTCATCACTCTGGTGTCTAGTCACGAAAGGAAAATAATAAGAAAAAGAAGAAGAAGAAGAAGACAAAGAATACCCTATTTCCACGCATACAAATCAATATTTTTTCGTTCAGGAAATACATTAAAATTGAAGATTCGGCGTGATGATTCGAAAATAACCGTAAAATTGTAGTCGCAACTGGTGAAGCGACCTTGACAGGTTGCAGAAGGCATGGCAGACCAGAGGTCACACTGGTTCAAGGATCAGTGTGACACCTACCGTAATCGATAATGGATTTCAAAAAAGGTGATGCAATCACTCTTCTTCACACAAATCTCCCGCTTTTTTCTATGCTTGTTTACTTCACGTAAACATTGAGATTTTATCGTACACCATTCTTTAGCAGAAGATTTGTTGCAAGAGTATTGCCACAAACATTTTAATGTTATCAATCTAAGAGGATAATCAATGAATGAATATTGATTTCAATTCAATTCAAATGTTAAATTCATAAATTAACTAATAATTAACTGAATAACATAACGTAACATAATTAACTAAATAATTGAAACAAACTAAGCAATCATCCTGGTTTTTTAAATAATTTAAAGTTGTGTACATATCTTAGCTTCCGTTGTACAGTATTGCCTATCTTTACATCTGACGCCAAAAAAATTAGGCTGTTTCGTCTGTCTCTTGTACGTGATGTAACTTGGTAACAACTGATGTAAAGCACCTATTGTTTCTTTTGATTTCTAAATGACAACTTGAATTGATAACATCACCTGTTGTAGCGTAGGAGGAGCAGACGAAACCACCCAAGTTTTCAGCGTCATATAGCTGACTGGTGTAACGTACTGGCGACTCGTGCCCACGGAACAGGTGAAGTGCTGTACAGTAGAAGATACGGGCACTCCACCTATTTTATGGGTACGAGCCGCCAGTGGTGCAACGATGATAAGTTATTAATCTATGACTATCTCTGACTATTTTCAAGTATAGTCAGGTTAAATCAAATAAATTCCCAGTTCTATGAATCCTATACAACCTACAAGCATATAGAACTTTAACCACAGTTATAGTTCTATCATCTACACCTACAATACATCACACCACATTATTATTGTTATAGTTACCTATATATACCTAAAATACTATATAATACATCACAATCACAGTTCATTTATCATCGCAAAAAATCAAGCTGTAAAGAACTAGTTGACCATAACCACACCACAACGGTGTATAGTCAGTCCAAGCAAAGAAGAACCTCCAACAAGACGAGAAAATGATTCCAGCTCGGACAATATCGGCAAAAAAATTATTGATTTGGTCTCAATTGTAGGAAACATTCGGATCTACAATTTGAGACCAAATCAATAATTTTTGAACCAATATTGACCGAGCTGTAGTCATTTTCTCATCTTGCCAGAGGGTCTTCCCTGCTTGGACAGACTATAACAAAGAGTGGACGCAACCGAAGCTAATTTATGATTACAACGATGATTATGATTACGACTACGACGATCGCTATTATTGAACGGTGCTAATGATGATGATTACTGTGATGACTGTTATGAACTGGTGATGATGATTATGGAACCATTGATGATAATGATAACGATTATTATGGAATCATTGATGATGATGATTACTATGATAAAGATTATGGAACGGTGAAGATGATGATAATGATGTCGATGATGATGATGGTGGTGATGATGATGATGATGATGGAACAGTTGATGATGATGATGATTATGGAAACGGTGATGCGTCAATTGCGTTATGTAGCGAGAAGGTAACGAGGCTGACTGAGCAGTGAAAAAACGTTCATCATAGAACAACAGAGCAGGTACGTAATGTGCCGTGAAGGTCAGATGGTCCCACGCAATAACTATTAACAATAACACTAAAGGGATCAGTGATGGTGATGAATGAATGCAGAAACTATACAATCTTCACTGACAGCTTTACAATAAAATAGTGATGAATTGAAAATAGTAATAGTGATGACAATAGTAGTTTGATAAAAAAATTGTAATTGTGTTTTGCTGAAACAGTAGATTGAAAGTAGTGTTGTATTGAAAGTAGTTTGAAATAGTATTGAAGATAGATAACAAGAAAGTGTTACTCTGATCAGCTGACTCATCCGACATTTGTTCTGTTGAAAACTCTAGCAAAATGAAAAAAATATCAGAGATCCAGCGTTAAAGTCTCCTGGCTCCAGAAAAAATCCCATTACTGTAAGCAGGAAAGACATTCTGGCAAGATGGGGAAATGACCCCAACTCGGTTAATATTGGTTCAAATTTGGTCTGAAATTGTACAAAACATTCCAATCTACAATTTGATACCAAGTTTATAATTTTTGAACACATATTGACCGAGCTGGAATCATTTCCACTTCTTGCCAGAATGTCTTCTTTGCTTGTACAGACTATACCAATAAGATTTACACTTTTATCAGAGATTTGTGGCACTTATCCATATTGTTAATAATTTTATCTGTAATATTACTTTCTATTCTTAGGAATTATAGTTTAGTTGATTTATTATCTTCAACACCCTTTTTGAAAAATGCTACAACCATGCTCCTCTCAAACTAGTATTTTTCAAAGCCTCAGTTCTCCACTGATGATGATGCCCTGAGCATTGAAACTCAAGTATGGTATTTAAATAAACTTTGTGGATCTTACAAAATTTGTTATCTCTTACCTAAACTATACCAATAAGGTTAGTTAACATTAACTCTTCAATGATCTTGATATTGAACTACATTACTGAATATACAAAGTATCCTTTCTATAGTATCTTAGTGTTCTTCATATCATTTTCATTCAACTCAACTAATGAACAGGAAGAAATAAATTCCTTTATTACAAAGACTCAATAAATAAATAGAGGAAGAGAATCTAGAGAAATAATTCATTGAGCTTCTCTGACAATCATCTCAGTAAGAAGACCTTCCTTTCTCAAAGATCAGTTGTATGAGATGACTCATTCTCATCACTCCTCCCAGTCGTTTCCCAGTAATTGTTCACGGGAGAGACGAATGACAGCAAAACGAGAATAAACAGCAAAATAACAGAGGATGCAGCAATCCGTTGTTGTCTCATCCGGCAGGAGATGAGATGAGAAAAACGAAGAAGAGAGAAGAAGAGGAGCTACAAGCATTCCTGTAATGACTTTGAGGAAGAGGCAAAATAAGAAGAGTAGCTTGGCCGCCATCTTGTTTATTCCCAAGGTGACCTCTGCTTCACCGTAGCATCACAGCAAGTCCCCCCGCTTGGATACAGCATGAAAATGAGGATTTTCCGAGTAGCGCCAATGAAAATAGCACATGAATGAGAGATATTCGCTACAAGTTTTTTACCAACGAAACTAAATAAAAACTATAACTGAATTCAGTACTAACGACTCTTGAATTACCACATTATTAGTATCTAAAGTACTTTATTAACCTCTACGAAGATGTTCTCAACGACCTGGGTTCACGAAAGTAGAAGTTCAGAAGAAGAAGGCACTCACTAGACACCAAATAATAATACTCCACAACATATTGCTATGAAAAGTGTGGATTTCCTTTTTACAGTATCACGGTACTTCCAGATCTTCAAGGAGAATGCCTTATAATTTAATATTATCATCTCTTCAATACTTCACTATCATTCCAATACTATCTACATCATAACAATCTACAAAATTGGAAGGGTAGATACAATCTCAGTATAGAGAAATTTCAATTTTTGTGTACTGTAGTTGTGGAGGTGATATTGAGGTAGTTATTCATATTGATTAAGCCATCATTGATAAAAACCACTGAATTAAGCTATCAATTAATATTAAAACATCTAGAGGTAGAAAATACAATTTTCAAAAAAAATTATAATAAAATCTGTGGTTTGGCAGTATTATTCAATGGAGAATTTTCGTCACACTGTAATTCCTTGTTGTGTTAGCGGGAGGGAAGCATTCAGCAAGGGAAAAACTAATAAGACAGGTCGATGAGACTGTTCGTTCGATCATACTAATGAAATGAGACTTTTTGATTAGTTTCAAGTAAAGTGTCAGTTGAAATACAAAACTCAAAATTGTACAGTATTTCCACGCTGAAGCCACTCCACTCCACTACCGCTATGCTGGTATAGTATGTCCAAACCAAGAAGACATTTTGGCAAGATGGGAAAATGACTCCAGCTCAGTCAATATTAGTTCTACAATTATAAATTTATTCTAAAATTGTAGAGCAGAATGTTTTCTACAATTTCATACCAAATGATAAGATATTTGAACAGATATTGATCGAGCTGTAGTCATTTTCCAATCTTGCCAGAGTGTCTTCTCAGCTTGGACAGACTAGGTGTGCTGGCTATCAGTTGCAGTGCAGGTAGAAGCGGCAACCTGGTTGACCTTGACCGTCCAAGCTAGCGGACAAACTTCGCTCACTTTCGTGCTGTCGATAATCGACAACTGTTCGCCAGAGTCACTCGACTGCTGAGAGGACGAAAGAAGAATACAGAGATAAAAAGAGACAAGGAAGAAGAGTTTGAAGAGAGAGCAGCGTGCATCGACCGTTCTACTCTGTTGGCTAGAGAGAGTACGATCGAGAGTGAGAGAGCGCCATGCCATGAACTTGAACGAAAAAGATAACTGGAAGCTCGCGATTGGCGTCCGATAAAAACAGCATGATTATGAGCTGACCGTCAAATTTGTAACTTGCTTATATTATTATTACTTGACGGAAAGCTGTACTGGGAGAGTTGAGATTTTATGAAAATTTATTCGTCTTATTCGAAATTATAGCTAGTTAAAAGTTGATTCACTAAATAAATTAGTTAATCCGTCTCAATTTAATGTTCATATTGAAGTCTATAATAATCATAAGTGTTTTTAATAAAAATAAGTGATTTTTTTGGCAATTTTCATTATTTACTCATTTTCATAATCTATTTACATTACATAATATCTAATTATGGAATCTACTTTTTCTAAATTCAAATCGATTGAATTGTTGTGAGAGTGTGAATTCAATTAACTCTCATTCATTCAAATGCATTTACCATTACGAAGAGCGAGTTAATACAAGTTGCAATAAAAATGTTGGGCTAATAAATGTTAATAATGGAAGTTGCAGTACCAGTAAGCACAACACAATGAAAATTCTGGAGGTGTTGATAATTAAAGGGTGTATAGATTATTAATACTGACAAGTGAAACAATAATAATCACAGTTATTTGAACAAATTGCAGTAGGATCAAGGAAAATCCTACATAAGATTTGTAAAAAAAATACTTGAATAACGTGAGTTCGAACTGAACTAGCCAAGCACCAGACCGAGCAATTTTGAAGGCCAAGTCAGTGATTCAGTTCGCATTGCTTCTGTAATAATAATAATATTGAATCACTCTGAATTATTCATCATCATTTGATCATGAACAATCATGCTTCTATCCTGAATATTTTCTCAAGGTTGGAATAGGTTTATAATATTAGTCAAGGATGGGATCTACTAGAAACTTTGAAAAATACCATCTAATGTTCAATTTAGTATGAAAATTGAAGGCTGGTTTATCAAATTGTATATCATTCTAGTGGTTTGTGGTATATTTCTAGACACTATATCGGTATAGTTTGTCCAAGCAAAGAAGACATCCTAGCAAGATGGGAAAATGACTCCGGCACGGTCAATATTAGATCAAAAAATATAAATTTGAGCTCAAATTTTAGGAAACATTCTGATCGACAATTTGAAACTAAATGTATAATTTTTGAACCAATATTGAACGAGCTTTAATTATTTTCCCATCTTACTAGAATGTCTTCTTTGCTTGGACAGACTAGTATATACTAGGTCTAGTATAAGACCCTAGACCCTAGTACAGTAATTTTCTTAAATCGTGTTTTTTCCTATGGTTGTCTGAAAAGTTTGACAAATAAGTTTTCGTTTAAAAACGTCGGAAAACTCGAAAGACAACAAAAAATTATCGTAATTTAAAATTCATTCACCCCAGGACATGCGCTCACTTGTAACCGTATTTCTACGATAATAAATTACAGCTGAAAATGTGAGCTTTTCCTTAGAATTGATAGCTGTGCTCTATTATTGGAGTTGGGCAGAAACTTGACACATGATAGCTGATAAAATAATATTTTCGTCTACTTGTCATGCTTTTCTCCTCTTCTTCTTCTTCTCCCTCTCCTTCTTTTTCTTCTTATTTTTCTTCTTCTTCTTCTTCTTCTTCTTCTTCTTCTTCTTCTTCTTCTTCTTCTTCTTCTTCTTCTTCTTCTTCTTCTTCTTCTTCTTCTTCTTCTTCTTCTTCTTCTTCTTCTTCTTCTTTCTTCCCTTCTTCTTCTTCTTCTTCTTCTTCTTCTCTCTTCTTCTTCTTCTTCTTCTTCTTCTTCTTCTTCTTCTTCTTCTTCTTCTTCTTCTTCTTCTTCTTCTCCTCCTTCTTCTTCTCCTCCTCCTTCTTCTTCTTCTTCCTATCCTACTCTTCCTCCTTCTGCTCCTCCTCCACCTCCTCCTGCTCCTCCTTATCCTACTCTTCCTTCTTTTTCTCCTGCTTCAATGTTGAAGCATTCTCCTCGTAATCCACCTTTTTCTTCTTCTTGTTCCTACTTCATTCGTTTCTTTGTTGTTTCTTCTTCCAAAGCCAAACTAAATTATTGTTCCTCAAAATACTCTGCTAATCTTTCACTTCAAATTTCTCTTCTAACAGTTTATTACCATTTTTTATCTCACTCTTTTTAGCTTCACTCTTCTTTTTCCCCATTTTTTTTTTACTTCGCATCCTCCATACTTTCCTTCTTTTTCATCTTTTTTCCAATTTCTCTTCATCTTCCTTTTTCAAATGATTCTTCCTTTCTTATCCCCATCACTATTATACTTTCAATATTATATTCCTCTTCGTAACCCTTTCTTCCCATCTTTTCCCATACATTCTAGTTACTAAAATTACGCGCATTTCAACTACTATAAGACGTCATTGAACTTGGATATTTACTGCAAATCTATTAGTTTGACCGCGATTCTGTCAATCACACACTCTCACAACAATACACTCACACTGTTACAGTCTGTCCAAGCAAAGAAGACATTCTGACAAGATGAGAAAATTACTCCAGCTCGGTCAATATTGGTTGAAAAATTATACATTTAATCTTAAATCGTAGGAAACATTGTTATCTACAATTTGAGACCAAATTTATGATATTTGGACCAATATTCACCGAGCTGGAGTCATTTCCCCATCTTGTCAGAATGTCTTTTTGCCTGGACTATACACACACAAAGTTGGAAACGTCATTAGCGATATTCGTAAGCCACTAATTTGTGTTGGCCTCATTCAGAAATGCCTCTTCTTGCCTTTGTTTGCAAAATGATTCTTGTTAAATTTGCAGATGTAATTTGCTTGTGCTAAATAACGAGCTCGTAAATCATGAACCCATACAATACAACCCCATTTCTAAATATATGACTCATTTAAAGGATTCAAATTGATGAGAATAATGAGTAATGTTTCATTTTATATAAGGGAACCATATAAAGTTTATAAAAGAATATAATATATTAATTATTGTTACCGTATTTGTTACGATTTTTGATATCATGAAATCACTAATAATCACAATTATCAACACACAAGATTCTCACTATAGTTAGATACAGTAGAACTATATATAGTTAGTTATACAGTAGATTCCGTTATCTATAAGTTGTAAGAATCTCCTATGTAACAATCTCACTCTGTGGTGATGGAAATGCCTCATACATCTTTCGTAATAGAGGAAGCCTAATACATTCAAATTTATTTTATTTATTGATCTATTGGCAAAAATACATTGACAAGAAAGAACAGGCATTGGCATAGCCCTTAGTTTTTTTCAAACACAATTTTCATTCAAATATAGTCCAAAATTTTAGGTTACAAGTCCAAATTTATTTTTCAGCCGAAGGTTTCTCACTCAAAGAAATTATTCAAAAGTGATAATTGGGAAATCTTGAATTTTAATTTAAAAAAACTATTCAACTATAGACTTTCAATAAAACTTATTCAATTGAATACTGTAGAAACAATTATATTCTAACTTCTAACAAGATCCTTTAGTAAACAAATGATAATCACTTTTTAAAGATGATCTAGGATAAGATGAAATCAATGATACCAAAAATGATCGAAGATAAGATTAATCTCAATTATGTAAAATTGATAATAGAATTCGACCTTATAGTATCAATAATACGATCAAATATGAAGATAATAATATTTGTTGAGATGAAAATCTCACAACTTCTTCACATCACAACCGCAATTCTTCCTTTCAATTCTCATTTTCCAATCGGATTTTATCAACAAAAACAAATCTTCACAACAATCTGCTCGATATTCATAAGTTTTGTTGTTATTTTGATGTTTGTTGGGTCTTCAAAAGGGTAGAGAAAAACACGGATGCATCGTATTCACCATCTATATACGTCATCCACTATTTGGCCTGTCGATTGATGGTATCTGGTCCAGCACAGAAGACATTCTGGCAAGATAGGAAAATACCTCCAGCTAGGTCAATATCGGTTCAAGAATTATAAATTTGGTCTTAAATTGTAGAAAACGTTCTCCTCTACAACTTGAGACCAAATTTATAATTTTTGAACAAATATTGACCAGGCTGGAGTTATTTTCCCATCTAGCCAGAATGTCTTCTTTGCTTTGACAGATTGTAGTACACAGTGACTGCTTTTTGTGAATTCCTATCCTTTTTCTAGACAGGTGTTGAAAAGCGTCTGTGGGAAAAAGAGCAGTTTCTCAAGGACCCAGGATCATCATCATCATCATCATGATCAGCCGCTGAATACAGGTGATCTCCGCAGGTGGGTGGTGGCGGGAAGGGGGGGGGGAACCGTGAGAGCCGTTCTCCGAGTTACCGTGATTCAGTGTTGGTGGGGAAACGGTGGGGGGGGGGGTTGGTTAGAAGGATCAGACAGTCCGAAAACCCTCTAGCTTTTGGATTAACGCACCTGGACCATTACAAGGTCACATTCTTCTTCAGATTCTGTCATCATTATCATACTTTTACTTCTCGAGATACTCTGTCATCATTATCAAACTTTTACTTATGATTTGGAATGCCTGATTCGAACAGACTGAAATGTAGATTGAAATGTATTGTTTTAGGGATAGTTGAATAGATATTAGAATAGGATAGACTAAAGTAGGATAGGGAACTCTTTTTTCTCTATGCTATTACTTAAGGATAGGGAACTGTTCTTTCTCTATGCTATAAGGTTGATGATTAAAATCAATTATTGTTGATTATTACAACAGAGGTTGATAATATTGAAGAACACTTTTTGTTCTACAGAGATATTTGAATTGGAGAGTTTGTGATTGTATTCATGCTTACTTCATGAAGTAAACAATTGTAGTCTATACTTCCAATGAAGATTCTTACCAATATTACAAATTGATAACAAGATAAATTACATACAAATGCATTTGTTGCTATTATCAAGTGATTCAATAGTTTTCTCTTTCAGATTATAATATCTACCATTATAGATCATTGTAATAGTTTATAATTGAATAAATGATTGATTGATTTTTTTCACATGAATTGATACTGATGAAGGATTTTTAAAATGAAAAATTGAAAAATACCAATAGTTTTTCATCTACTGGCATCATGCAAGCTGAATCCTTTTCAGACAGTGATACCTGCGTTAATTCATGGCTTGTGCGTCACTTTCATAAAAAACGTTGATATAAATAAACTCTACGACTGTTTTCCAAAACTGAATAATTTCCAAGTTTTTTAGTTGAAGTATTCTTTAATAATTCATGTTACTAGTATACTCTAGTACCTTGTAAAGTACTAGAAGCAAGCTCAAGATATAAATATCTTATACCTTGTATCTATAGCTAGCTCATTGTTACTCTTATAATTGTATTGTGACGCTACTTAGGTACAAGTGTACTGTAAATATAACTGGTAACTATCACAAATACTCTATTAATTGTATTGTGACACTACTATGGTACAAGAATACTGTAAATATGTAACTACATAGTACGTATCAAAAATAGTGTAAAAACGTGATTCGAAACACCGTAGCAAGCTAATGAGAATTCAAGGTAGGTCGTCACTTCAACAATATTGAAAGAAACACGAATTGTTCACACAAAAAACTGTCCTTGAGCTGTACTTATTGTTGTATTCTTCTCAATAACTATTATTGTTGTAATGACAATGTTCTAATTGACATTACCGTACTAATGAATAACGTTTTTGTTTCCTGTACTATCCCGAAAATGGAACAATGCTTGTATAATCTGTGCAAGCAGAGAAGACATTTTAGCAAGATGGGAAAATGAATCCAGTTGGTCAATATTGATTTAAAAAATTCTAAATTTAGTCTTAAATTGGAGGAAACATTCTGCTCTACAATTTGAAACTAACTTCATAATTTTTGAAACAATGTTGACCGAGCTGCAGTAATTTTTCCATCTTGCAAGAATGTCTTCTTTGCTTGGACAGACTGTAAAAAAGCACTAAAAAATACTTCATCTAGGGAAGGAGGTTTTGAAACTTCGATTTCCTCACAGAGGTGTGAATGGTTGGATAATAAGGCAGGATTAGTCAGAAAAAGTAACTGACATGGTAGCAGTCTGTGATTTATATAGTAACTACAGTAGCATTGTTTACAAACGACTCATGATCACTTGGACAATGAGACGATCTGACAAGAAAAAGTTTATAAACCATTGTAACTTGGTTCCATATTAAGTAAGAGGAGAACTGGTAAAAAATCGAAAAATCGTTTGTTTTAGGTTGGATACAAATAATTATAAAAATATAAAAAATTGAGGGTTAAATGAAGTAATTACATTTATATTGAAATTGAATTATATACGGTAATCAGGTGGGTAAGTAGTATTTTTGAAATATCGAAAAATCCATATATATCTCGAAACAAAGGTCGATAGAAGAAAATTGGACAGGACATTTTTAGTTGGTAGTAGCACGAAGAAACCTATGGTCCACGGCTGTTACAACCTTCGAGGGGCACCCTGTACAGTATATTATGTAGTCAATCGTTAGTATTCGATTGTAACCAGCAGTTCTCTCGACTTATTCTTGACCTTCACGCTGATACACGACAGGAGAAAGGAGAGGAAAGGGAAGAGAGAGCGAGAGAGAGAGTGAGATAGATTGAGTCCAGAGGTAGGAGAAACAGAAGAGTAGAACGAAGAAGAGTAGCCTATTACTCAGAGAAAACAGAAGAAGAAGAAGAAGAAGAAGAAGAAGAAGAAGAAGAAGAAGAAGAAGAAGAAGAAGAAGAAGAAGAAGAAGAAGAAGAAGAAGAAGAAGAAGAAGAAGAAGAAGTTGAGTGTTATTCAAGAAGAAAACAAAAATCAAACAACACTACATAACCGAAGCTGAAGATGTGTTCCAAGTTTGAACGAAGAAGAGTCCCCTCTGAGGGCTGGATGCCCTCAAGGGTATTGATGGTGGACCGGTTCGGAGACTGGCCAGTTAGTTATAAGCTACAAGTAGTTGTATAATAATGTGATTTGGTGCCCGGGGCAAGCTTCCCCCTTTCAAGTTGGGTTGGTGGGGGGGGGGAGGTGAGTCGTCCCACAGCCCCACGTAACCAGCAGCCTAAAAGCAACGGGTCTATAATAAAGTCTGTCCAAGCAGAGAAAACATTCTGGCAAGATGGGAAGATGACTCCAGCTCGGTCAATATTTGTTCAAAAGTTATAAATTTTGTCTCAGATTGTAGGAGACATTTTGATCTACAAATTGTAGGAGACATTCTGATCTACAAATTGAGACCAAATTTACAACTTTTGAATCATTATTGACTGAGCTGGAGTAATCTCCGCATCTTGCCAGAATGTTTTCTTCGCTTGGACAGACTATACAAACCGCATTCTTGGGTTGCCGGTTGGGCGCTCAGCGCTGGCATGGCATCCTCAGCCCACACTCTCCCTTTTCTAGCTGCATCTTATTCACCGAATGCACGCACGCAATCGCTCAGATAAGTCAAAGGCGAAACGGGAATCGAACCCGGGACCCCCACGCAAGCGCGTGCCACTGATACAGTTTTGTGTCGGAAAATAAACATTGCTGAGTATAGTAATGGAATGAAAGTACTGTATGTAGTTTTGAAGCAGCGGCTAGGGTCCAGTTGAGTGAGATACTGAGGTCTAACCTCTACAAAAATTTCCCTAGACACTGTGTCTGTGTAAAAGCTTTTGTTTAAAA
Organism: Sogatella furcifera; assembly: GCA_017141385.1. Lineage (NCBI taxonomy): Eukaryota > Metazoa > Arthropoda > Insecta > Hemiptera > Delphacidae > Sogatella > Sogatella furcifera. The sequence continues at coordinate 56,449,981 of CM029547.1, read as the reverse complement.
TTAAAACAGTTAATAGAACATAATTGTAGATCGAAAATATGAAAAATTGAGCTGTTGGAAAACAGATGCAACTTCGTTCTTATCCAGCGTTGAAGTCACCATCATTCTCGGATAATTTTTTTTTGCATCAAAAATATCTGTGCTAAGAAGATTTCAATGAACATAACCTTTTCTGGACTGAATTTTTCTTCAAAATTGAGATCGAAAAGGTGAAGGGTCTGTGCCTGTTTTCTCTTTCCCTATCATGTGATTATTATGATTGTGTGTTTGTATCTATGAATAAATAAATAAATTTCCTGTACTACTGGTCCAAGAGTTAAGTTGGTTTCATATGTTCCTTGTAGGTTCCAATTACTGGACCAGCTGACTAGAGTACATTTGTAACTCCAATCTCAAGATAGTATAGATATTCAGGCACAGTTATAAGGCAGATTATTTGCAGACAACATCAGCTGTTGGAAAGCACAAGTTACAGTCAGAACGCAGAGTCGCCTTAGTTTTTGGAACCAGTTCAACAGCATTGTTATCAAGTTGAGAATCAATATTAGTTTTAAGTTACAATAAACAATATCTGAATAAATAGTTTGGTACCATTTTGTTGAAAGGTTGTAACCAATTATTTAATTTCATTTCGTTCTTAATGGATATGATAATCTTGTTAATTAATCACTACCGTTGTGTTCATCCTTGATCAGATTCTTACAAGGCGAAACAGTGATTTATAATCTGTCCAAGAAGACATTCGGGTAAGATGGGAAAATGACTCCAGCTCGGTCAATATTCGTTCAAAAATTATAAACTTGGTCTCAAATAGTAGATCAGATTGTTTCCTACAATTTGAGACCAAATTTGTAATTTTTTAACAAATATTGACCAAGCTGGAGTCATTTTTGCATCCTGCCAGAATGTCTTCTTTGCTTGGGACATATCGCCTGCTTCGAACTTGAGACGAATGAACTTGACTGGTTTAGTATTCAAGTTAATTCCATTAATTGTCACCCTTGACACAGCTGCAATAACTGACTTTATCCCAATTTCGGTTTCACTGAAACATAACTGCGGTTCAAATGGTTATTAACTACCTTATTATTATCATCAACTTTGAGTCATTTGAATTCTTGTTCGCCTTCAACGTGCTATCGTTAGGCGTCTCCTGTATTTATTTCCTTCTTAACAGGAAATTTCCTCATTTCAAATCAATTTTTTTTCAATTTGAATACTGTTACAAATCTTGTTTCCTCACTATCAAACATTTCTGGAAATATTCAACTTTATGTAAACAAATATTGACTTCAATCTTCAATGAATTGAAAGAAATGATTGTTCATAATATAACGAATATCATTTATTTATTAATAATAGAACAAATATCTATATTTGTGTACAGTACAATGTATTTGTACTTTGTGCTCGCTGGCTGAGACCACCATGTCTCAGGGAGTCATAATCAAGAACTATGCTCCTCACCACCCCTCACCCCTTTACTATTCTAGTGGTGGGGGGCAGGGGGTACAAATCCCCCCCCCCCACCGTACACAAATATCTACGGTTGATGCCTTGACTTTGGCCGTCGCAATTCGCTATGTAACAACTATAATAACCATCTATAACACATAGTATACCTATAGTAGTCTATATTGTGCTGCGTTATCCTGTAATCATAGAGGTTCCCGTGCAAAATATATGCTATGGATAGTACCACAGTATATGTCAAAAATATAGTACTACGCTAAACTATGATTATAAAGCTCTTCGCAAAGAATATGCGGTATAAACAGTACTACAGTATATGTTATGAATATATATAGTTGTAGTTTTATGCCAAACTAAGATTATAAAGTTCTTCCTGCAAAATATATGCTATACACTGCTGTAATGTGGAATGAATATCTACAGAATACAGTTCTCAAGATACTCTATAAGTACAGTACAGTAGTTCTATATTATTCGTATACATATCTATAGAATGCAGTGCTAAAACATTCTGTAATGATAAAGCTCTTCTAGCAAAATATAAGCTGTGAAGAAGTGCTCTTTCATGCAAAATGTATAGCGTACCTACAAAAAGTATAGTGCACTATACATAGTGCTATAGTATACATATCTATAAAATACAGTGCAAAAGATACGCTACGGTGTTCCGCTCAGCAAAGCACTTGTGGTGGTGGTTCTGGTACGTTGAATGTGCCCCCCTCACCGTAAGAAAATAAGCAAAAAACAGAACAAAAGCCCGATTATTTCACGATTCCATCCATCCGACGAGCAGTAAGTAGACGGAACTTGTAAAAAAAAAGTAACAGGAACGACAGAAAGAAGAAGAAGAAGAAGAAGAAGAAGAAGAAGAAGAAGAAGAAGGAGTGGAAGGACAGAGCGAAGAAAAGAAGTATGAGGAAAAGTATGAGAATTGACTCAGAAAAGAAAGGATGAGGAATAGAGATCATTTTGAAGTACAGTAGAAAAATTAGAAGGAGGAGGAGGACGAGGTGGAGGAGGAGGAGGTGGAGGAGGAGGAGGAGGAGGAGGTGGAGGAGGAGGAGGCGGAGGAGGAGGAAAAGGAGAAGAAGGAGAAAGAGAAGAAGAAGAAGAAGAAAGAGAAGAAGAAGAAGAAGAAAAAGAAGAAGAAGGACGAGGAGAAGAAGGAGAAGAAGAAAAAGAAGATGTGAAGATAATGAGGAATAACAAAAAGAAAGTATAAGAAAAATATTATAATAAGTAAGAAAACTATAATAAGGAACAGAAAAAGTGCAAAAGTGAAGCATGAATAAGGAAAAGAGGAAGCAAGAGGAGGATAAGAAGGTAAAGAAGAGGTAACCGTACTAAATTCATAAACTGCCTTCACGCTACCTGTTGAGCTACCTTCTTCTCCTCTTCTTATTTTTCTTCTTCTGTCTCTTCTTCATCCTTCTGAATTTCTTCTTCTTCTTCTTACACTTCTCCTTTTTCCTCCTTCTTCTTCCCTATTGTCTTTATCTACACCAATTTGCCTGTTACGCCTGTGTGAATCCCTCCCAGGAATTTCACAGGTTTCATTTTTCTGCAAGACCACAGGTAACGTCTGTCAGATATTTATCTGAATTCCTATTGGTCAAGAACTGAAGAATGTTATTGTTTCCAATGCGTGTCATGCAAGCTAATGGTGCGTAAATCCATTCCAACGAATGAACTTGCCCAGGAATGTATTCAAATTCCCTAAATAGTTCTTTTATTATAGCTGTGGGAAGCCTAAGGTAATTCTATGAGTATAATATTCATGCTTCATTGATACAGGTATTCTTCCACTGAAACTTAAGTATTCAATTCAGATATTCTAATGCCCAATGTTATGCTCAACCTGAGCACTATGAAGGCTACAGGCAACAGAATAGGAAAAGAAATGTAGCCTACCTAATTAATAAAGCTATCTCTCACATGTGAACTTCTCACAGAGTTCACATGATTTGTGAAGAAACCCCTTTAATTTTTGTCACAAGCTAATCAATTAATTTTAATCACAGGAAGGCTTTTATTTCGCATATTTTCTTCTATTCTACTCGTAGTACATTATCTCATCTAGGGCCGGTATTACACGGTAATATTTCTATCATAATACAAAATCAAAGAGGTGAAAGTATAGGATATCGTATTTTCATCTCTTTTCATATGATAATAGGAATATTACCGGCCTAAGTATTATCATAACCATCTATCATTTCTCTAAAAACAGTAACGATTGAAGGTTATGGTATTATCTCATTTTGTCATAGATTATTTGAAACCAAACGCATTAAGTTTCCTAAATCATACCATAAAATAATGTTAATCTCACCACCAGATGAAGATTATGTTCACCAGTTAGCGACTGACATTCATTCCAGCAGTTTCCTGATAGATTACCTGTAACAATTGAAGAAAATCATTAGAATTTGGTAGACAATTAAATTATTCTAAAATAAACCCTGACATAAAATAGGTAAACAATGGAGAACACGAATAAATTCTTTCCATAAGAGCCGTACATGGAACCGTCTGCTGTTCCAGTTTCCATTGTACTATTTTCATGCGTTCTACTTTTTCAGTTTTCAATAAAATTCCTTCTTCTAGCACTCGTATAAAGTATGAAATAAGAAGCTCTATCAATTTAGTGTTTTCTCGAAGAACTTAATTTTTCTGAAAGATATCATTCATAAAGTGGACTAAAGCCTCAACTGGGAGCATGGAAATTAAAAAAAAAAAAACAACAACAATCTATTTCAGTTTGTTCCAACCCACGACTGTCAATAAACAGAGAAGCAACAAGCTTTGTAAGTCGTATAAAAGTGTCAATATCAACACAACCTGAAGGTCGTTTAGGTAATGCGGCCACGTGTAAATCTTTAAAAGCAAAGAAGATATTCTGGCAAGATGGGAAAATGACTCTAGCTCAGTAAACATTGGTTCCAAAATTATAAATTTGGTTCCAAATTGTAGGAAACATTCTGGTCTACAATTTGAGAACAAAATTATAATTTTTGAACCAATGAGCTGGAGCTGGAGTCGTTTCATCATCTTGCCAAAATGTCTTCTTTGCTTGGACAGACTATATATTTTAAAGCTATCTATAGTTATAAAGTACTATAAAAGCTCAAGGAAGCTGCATAAATGATCGTTTATTTCGATGAAACATTCCTTCACGATGAAAACATGAAGAAATAATGCACTCTGATGTCTGTCTAATGACTAGGCAGTATCTGATCGAGAAGAATCTCACGAAATTCATTGATTTATTATGAATGAATCTACTGTCTAATGAACTGCTTCTGATGCTTCGGGTTGTGACCTTGAACCAATGAAGAACTAAACAGCTTCAGATAGATAACTGAAATATATCAAGGAATAAATCCAGTAGTCTGTTCCTGCACTGGCGGCTCGTGCTCACGAAACAGGTGAAGTGCTGTACAGTAAAAGATACAAGAACTTCACCTGTTTCGTGGGTACGAGAGTGTTCTGTTGACCAAATCATTAGGTCAACACGAGTAACTTGAATATAACTATGTTGAATGAATGAATATTCAACAGAAATATGATATAAATATTCGGTAATAAAATTTAATACATGAATTTGATCTGAAATATTGAAAGAGCTTTGACTACCTTCAAAAATATTGAAAATGGAATGAAATAAAAATATTCTTTACTAGGCAGAGTTAGGACTAGAAAATTGATACAATAAATTAATCAATATATATTACTCAATTTTCAATTTTTCATAGAGTATCAATAGTCTGATTTAACTTATTGCAATTCAGCAATTCATGACATTACTTAATCGCATAATAATTAAAAATATATATATTAAAATTCAGTGGACTGAATAGCTTCAAAAAACGGGTCTGAATTGGAATTGAAATATAAAATATTTTCAAACGCAACTTTTCATTGATGAAATTGAAACATTTTCAATGTTTGAGGATATTATAAAAAACATACAATTTGTGGTAATTACCCTCTTTTGTACAACGTGGAGAGAGTTACTGTTTGCAATAAAGATGTTAAATTTTTAATAAAGCTATAAGAGTATAGTACAGTATTATGAAGTTCTTGTGTATGGAATAAGTAATTTTATTCCTTTTTCCTTTTTTCAGCCTGACACAGACGTTCATCTCATTGTATGCAAATCACTAAGAAATAAAACGAAGATTCGTTCATCGTTTATTGACAGCTGGGATATAGCAAGAAGATCGTGATCTCTGTAATCGATTATTATAAACGTTGTACGTCGCTAAACCTTCTTCAGCAAGGAACAATTGCGTTTATTTAAAAAAAGACAAAACTATTTTAATTTTAAACTAACTTCAAAATTAAAATACACGTGCGGAGGTGAGAGGACTTTCAAGGGCACAGCCTACACACAAATCTGTGTTTCAGCTTGATAATTAAAATATGGGAATAAAACGGAATCTAAATATGACTTTTTTCCATCTGCAATCATTCATGAATATTGTAATAAGAGAAAAATGTGCATCAACCCGTAAATTATTGTATAGTTGATTTTAAATCAATACCTCACTCTATTTAGATATATATCAATTATCATGATTTGGGAGAGAAACAATATTTGAAGTTCAAGAGAAATGAGTTCTTTAAATAGTTTCTTGTCGAAGTTTCTCAGGTTGAAACTTTTATAATTTCTATCCAAATCATTGTCATAATTTTGCATTTCAAAACTTACTTTCATTATATTGTAATTATTATAACTATGAAACATAGATTGATTTCAACATTTAATTGTGAACATGAATAAGATTAATGGGGAAATCCACTTTTATTAGTCATAGATCTATAATAATGTATCATAGTTATGTAAAACCTCTGTACTGCAATTGTTAAAATCACAAATTCTGTATAGATATTTGATCATAAGATAATGAAAGAAGTATCTGCACGTGTATATGTTTTAGTGCCAAATGTTGTAGGTTGCAATCATATTTTTTAACACACATGCATAATCTGATTGCAATAGTTTGTCCAAACAAAGAAGACATTCTGGCAAGATGGGAAAATAACTCCAGCTCGATCAATATTGATTCAACAGTTAAAAATTTGGTCTCAAATAGTAGGAAACATTCTGATATACAATTTGAGACCAAATTTAGAACTTTTGAAACAATATTGGTCGAGCAGGAGTCATTTTTCCATCTAGCCAGAATGTCTTCTTTGCTGGGACAGACTACTGCGGTTGCAATTATTTGCACATCAGTCCTTCACAATCTCAGCTCAACCATCTGTTGAATTTGAATATCTAAATATACGATCAACCAATTACATCAGCCATACTGCTTTCAACAAAGTAGGAGCATTTTATGATGGACTTGAACTTGCAACCATAAGCGGACGTATATTCTAGAGGCGAGTAACATTACTACAAAAAAGTGCATTATCCATTATTCAAAATTCAGAATCCACTAGCCTGTCTGCCGTACAAAATTGCTTCATCATTGAAGATGATTGCTGAGTTCGTACATAAAATATGGACACTCTACTTGATGTAACACACGTATTTACGTTGCATGTTTAAAATAGGAAATGCAATATATTTGGATTCGGATAGTACATCAAATAGTGTATAAACTTCAAGATTTACTTGAGACCTCGGTAACAATCTGTTGCGTTACACTCCAGTTTATCTTCTAGTATCTAAGATGAATCAACAGTAAAGTAGCAGGGTAAACGTTGTGTTGCACTCTAGTGTCTTCTTGTATCTATGCAACAGTAGTCGGTGGGAGTAGTCTACAATTTTCTAGCATCTATAGACAATCTACGATAGAATACAATGTTGTTCCTCAGTACTTTACAAGCTTACTGCATCTATACATTGGTATAGTCCGTCCAAGAGAAGAAGACATTCTGGCAAGATTGGAAAATGACTCCTGCTCAGTCAATATTAAATAAAAAATTAGGAATTTGGTATCAAATTGTAGGAAACATTCTAATCTAAAATTAGAGACCAAATTTATAAATTTTGAACCAATATTGACCGAGCTGGAATCATTTTTCTATCTTTCCAGAATGTTTTCTTTGCTTGAATAGACTACAATAGAATACAATGTTGTTCTCCAGTACAAGCTTATTGCATCTATGCATGGTTTATCGACATGGGCACTCTACAATATCTTAGCATCTATGGTCGATCAACAACAGACTATATCGTTAAAGGTATTGCACTCTAGTATCTAGTTACATTCAAGCAGCCCACAATGGAATACAATAGTAAACTATGTAGGTGTACAGTTCGTGAATGCTGAGAAGACACGCCATCACAATTCATTTACATTGGGACTGCGTATCTTCTCAGCTAGCACCTCTTGAAATGCTACTACTACCAGTAAGGAGAGATTTATGGTTTCAAGTACAATCTGTCCAAGCAAAGAAGACATTCTGGCAAGATTGGAAAATGACTCCAGCTCGGTCAATATTGGTTAAAAATTTATAAATTTGGTTTCAAATTGTAGATCAGGATGTTTCCTAGATTTTGTGTCAAAATTATTCATTTTTGGAACAATATTGACCGAGCTAGAGTCATTATCGTGTCTTGCCAGAATTTCTCCTTTGCTTAGACAAACTATACCGGTAAAAGAGAGATTTATGGTTTCAAGTAGTCAAACAAAGGGACACCAATATCTTTGTCGAGTTATTTTTCCAAATATAGGAGAAATATAGGTTTTACGAGGCTAGTTTACAGTTTAGGACTCCACTGTGGAGTGGAATCTTAAAAGTAGACACAGCACATAAAAGAGTGATGCATAATGTATTGGAGACCGGTGTATTCCAAGTATGTTGAATAAATATTACAACCAAATTCTGTCTGGTGAAGGAAAGACAGCAGTTATCCATCTTCTCGTCTTCTTCTCTTCCATCTTCATCTTCTCCTTCTCCATTCTCAACTTCTTCACCATCTCAACATTCTTCTTCACCTGCTTCTTAATCCGACTCATCTTATTTTATGTCCCTCATATTCTCTTCCTTCACTACTTATAAGTAAAAATCTACTTTTCAATGTTCTTATTTTTGTTTTTCTCTCTCGTATTCTACGTTTTAATGCAATTGATTTCATTTTCTTTCCCCCCAACTATAGTCTGTCCAAGCAAAGAAGACCCTCTGGCAAGATGGGAAAATGACTCCAGCTTGGTCAATATTTGTTCACGAATTATAAATGTGGTCTTAATAGTAGATCAAATACTTTCCTCCAATTTGAGATCAAATTGATAATTTTTGAACCGATATTGACCGAGCTTGAGTCATTTTCCCATCTTGCCAGAAGGTCTTCTTTGCTTGAACAGACTATACTTACCTCTTTTCCACTATTTGTTTCTTATTCTCCTTCTGCGTCGTATCTATTTACAGTATTTTCTTTTATTACAATGAATTGTTTTTGTTTGAAAAATTTCAAGAATGGCACCACTGGCGGGATAATCCACTTCCTTGTATCATTTTTCAGTGTTGCCAACCTGCCTTGGTGAAAAATAATAACGAGAACATTGAATAAAAGACATGCATTAAGGCCACAGCAATATTCTTTTTTAGTACTGGCGGTCGTCTATTGTATGAGCAACGACCTCCTTGCAATGTAAAGAAGCAATAACAGGTCTATCTTTTGTGTTGTGTACCAACATGGTGGACTGAGTATAGTCTGTCCAAGCAAAGAAGACATTCTGGCAAGATGGGAGAATGACTCCAGCTCGGTCAATATTGGTTAAAAAATTATAAACTTGGTCTCAAATTGTAGAGAAGATTGTTTTCTACAATTTGAGACCAAATCTATAATTTTTAAACCAATATTGACCGAGCTGGAGTCATTTTCCCATCTTGCCAGAATGTCTTCTTTGCTTGTACAGACTATAGTTGGATAGGAGCGTTCGAAAGGAGCGTTCCACATACAGTGCAGCACAACAACTCCAATTTTATTGATAACGAGATGTGAATATTCTATAGATTATATATTATGGTATAAAATCATATCAAGTCAACTATTATTTTCAAAAAACTTTGATTTGAAACAAGTCTAAATAGTTTAATTTATGATTAACACACTGTCTTTGGTATTCTTCCTGACTATCTTTTGAATACAGTAGATATATTATTATATTAACACGACTACGGTTCTCTACGGAATATCTACAATAGTTCAAAATCAAGTTAGGATACTGTACAATAAAAAACAAGTGATCCAAGGAAATTCCAGGAAACAACATTCTCTTGTGATTGTGGAACCATTTCAATACAATAGAATATATGTAAGACCAGCAACATTTATCAGTCAAATATCAATGCAGGAAGTTGAAAAAGACGAAAGAAAACTTACACCATCTGACCCATCATCAATTATATTTATATCATCCTCTATACGCAGGCTATCAAAACAAACCGAAAAAACAACCACACGTGAACATAAAGCCCCAGGAAGCAAGAAAGTGATTTCAAATTTTTTCTAAAGTCCAGCTGGTATGCAGCATTATAATGATGGAGTCCAGTGGTTGGTTATCTCTTCAGGAATATACCTATCTATACCTTGAAATATGCTACCTTAGTATACAATATCTATAAACAATCCGTTCACTATACATATTGAAGAACACTATCCCAGTATACAATATATACAGACAATCAAAATAAAACGACAATATACCCATTTATGCCTTCAAACATATTACCCAAGTATACAATACCTACGCTATAGCCTACATCTCAAAAATACTACCTCAGTATACAATATATCTACAAACAATCATAATAAAACGATGGGTCAGCCTCTCGAAGAAGGTAGTATAGGAAACAAGCTGCGACCATCTGTTTTAGAAGTATTATTTTATTCAGTGCGGGATATTATTGAAACACATGCCTCGGGATCGGGACTTTATTAGGGGTGGAGGGATTAGATAACAATAGTGGAGGCACCAATCTCATCCGTGTCCACTGAAGGACAAAAAGGAAAGAGTTGGAGAAAAAAAGGATGAAGACGTGGAGGAAAAGGAGGAGGAGGAGGAGGAAGAGGAAGGACAATGTCCAAGGAAGAACCAGACAATTTTGGGGAGCAGCTGTCGGATTATTAACATCTGTAGACGCGACTGTCCGCGGCCAGATTTTTACTTTTTACCCCTTTGATTGGGCCCCAAATCTTTTGTTTCCCCCACAAGACAACTGCCCAGATTGCGTTCGTCATTAATAATTATCATTTCCCGTCCGCCTGTGTCCACACTTTTCGAAAAACATCGACCAGAGAGCATCTGTTGGTCCATCCCAAGATATTTGGATAAGGGTCGTCGTAAGGTCACTTTCCCTTGTCTTGGGAAACAGGAAAGGATTGTGTGTGATAATAACTTTTTACTGGACAACATGTTGTGTAAATGCGGGGTAAGGGGTCCAGCATACACGCACCCTTTTAAACAATCAAAATGGACGAAAAAATTACTTGAATCAACTTCCTGTAACTGCTTGAAGACAATGGAAATGGGTGTTTAAATAAACAGCAATTACCAGAAAACAGAAGGTGTAGTAGGGATGTGATGTGATGAGAATCTGTGGGAATTCTGGTCCACAATCTGGATTTTTTTTAGTTATAGTTATGTACATTAATAAATAATATAACTACTACAAAATTATACACTATTCAACAGTGACTACAATTATAGTCTGTCCAAGCAAAGAAGACCCTCTAAGCAAGATTAGAAAATGACTCCAGCTCAGTCAAGATTGGTTCAAAAATTATTGATTTAGTCTCAATCGTAGGTAACATTCTGAGACCAAATCAAAATTTTTTGAACCGATATTGACCAAGATGGAGTCATTTTCTCTTCTTGCCAGAGGGTCTTCTTTGTTTGAACAGACTATTCATTATTTATACTATTTTAGTGAATCTATGTTTTCTTTTGGACGACACTACACAACGACGGTTCTAACACTCAAGTTCAAAATACGTACTAGTGCAAGAGCTGTGATTGGCTCTAATGGCAGGTCGTTCTTATAGGTGTACTGTCAATGATATAGAATCACAGTATTAGTGTATTACAGTACTTACATACAGTATTTATTTATTTATTTCATCAAAATAATACAGTAAAGGAGAGAATAAACAGGCGTTAGTCCAAAACTTCTACACCAATTTTGATTAAAATCTTCAAATTCAGGTTATGTTTTCATACACTAATTAATTAATTTGTACTTTAGTAGGTGAGCTGATAGTTATAGATACCCATATGTGATAAACTAGTAGCCTACACTAACAACTCGCATCTCAACAAATTTTGAACCTCAAAATTAAAAATTAGGTTAAACCGCTTTCAGTGTACTAAGCGGTTTAGTACTTTAGTTGTACTTAAGCGGTATTAGTGTATTAAACCACAGTATTATTGTATTATATACGGATGCAGTAAATAAGAAAGTTTGTAACATCAGATACTTGGATAGTACAAGATCGGAATAGTACTGTACTTCCTTCTTTACAAAAAAAATCACTATTATGAACTATACAGTATTACAGAACTTTCACAGAATTTTGTGATAATATTGATAATATAATCCTTTTGCGTTTTCCTCTAATATTGTACGCAGAAAAAGAAAGGAAGCAAATTTTTTGTTAGTGGGTCAAGTTCTCAGGCCCGATTATTCACTGGATTGCTACTTTTGGTTGGATTTGATTATGAGCTTGATTCTGTTTTTTGTTTTGTTTTGCAGCTGAGGCAATCTATGCTAATTCCAGTTGAAGGCTGTTTTGTGCCATTGTATGCGCTAACCGCTAACCTTTCGATTGTTGATGATGGTCGAATTATTTTCCAAAATCGACTCTACTAAAGTCGACTATTTAGATTACGATGAGGTAATGGGGTATTGCATGATGAGAGTGGTGAAGGTTCCTTTTTGGAAAATTATTATTCATCTTTTCTTAAAATTTTTTCTTCATCATTGTTGAATGGTGATGCAGATTACTTCATGAGGAATAGTGCAAATTTACGATTTAAAGTACCTACAAGGATACACAACAGCTAATGTTGACAAAAAAGTGTTCAACAATTATTACACTGATGGAAATTAAGCTCTAAATTGAGAAGAAGTAGATGATGATGATGATGATGATGAAGGTTAATATGATGATGATGATAATAAAGAAGAAGAGGTGGAGAAGGAGTAGGAATAAAGAGAAAAAGATGAAGAAGAAAAGAAAAAACTAAGAAAAAAGAAAAGAGGAACAATTAATGATGATGATGATGATAAAGAAGAAGAAGAGATGGAGAAGGAGGAGGAAAAAAGAGAAGAAGATGAAGAAGAAAAGAAAAATCAAAGAAAAAATGAAAGAGGAATAAAAAAGAAGAAACATAGAAATAATAAGAAGACGAAGAAAAAGTAATGTAGATTTTGAGGACAAGTTTTTAAAATCAAAAGTCAATATCATTTTGTAAAGAAGTTCAATATATTTTAAGAGAGAACATTGTCAATGAAGAGAATTCAACAAAGTACAACAATTATTTTCAAATCCAAAAAATGTTAATTTATGTATGGTGATCCACTTATTTATTTATTTAATTATGATCCACTTGTTCCAGGTATGCGAAGTTATACGACAATAATAAATTACATATTTTCCATCCAAACTTTTGCTATAATAAGTGACATATTGCCCTACTGACCGAAACGCAATCTAACTAAAATCAAAAACATGCAAAGAATCAACAATTAAAAACAAACTAACGGATACGAAAATTGGGCCACAAATCATTATAGCTCAAATATCATAACGAACACGCATATTTCATGACAAAATCCATCATTACTCCAGTCTGTCCAATCAAAGAAGACACTTTGGCAAGATGGGAAAATGACTCCAGTTCGGTCAATATTGATACAAAAATCATAAATTTGGTTTAAAATTGTAGGAAACATTTTTATCTACAATCTGAGACCAAATGCATATTTTTTGAACCAATATTAACCGAGCTGTAGTCATTTTCCCATCTTACAAGAATGTCTTCTTTTCTTTATCAAATTTAGTGTCATTCAAGTTCAATGACAATTGAGAAGAGTGCGGGCATGATGGTTGAAAACATACGATGACTGGAGTGACCAGCATGACAAGTTTGATGGAAAATTTGGTGGGCAGTGACTTTTGCTGAACATCACTCATAGAAAACATGATCATGATGGCACCTGTTATATCGTTCATCAGGTTCATGTCCCGTATAAATTGATGTTAATGTACTTTTGGCGAACAGGTTTCTTGAATACAACACTATATTGAGCCTTTATAGGCATTTAGTTCAGCATAGAATGGAATAGAATAGAATGCTAATTCACCAATAATTACATTGCAATGGATAAAAAATAGATATGAATCAACTGAACATCAAATGATGAATTCATACACATACATCGATCACTATTCAAAGTTAGCTATTTTTACAACTGCACATTATAATAACCTGTTGAACTAATAATTTGATTTGTCAAATAGCCTACTGTAAACTGTTATTAAATTTCTCTGGTGATAATTCAGTTAAACTTGAAAATTATAATTAATTTTCAATTATCATTATGTTTTAATTATACGAAAAAAGAATTTTATGAACTCAAAAAATAAGAACATCTCCTGATCATGCGCAGTTGCTTAGGAAAGTAACAAATCGTGCGAGATTGTTATGGAAAAAGTAGAATATTATAAAATTCCATAGAACAAGTATGTAAAATCTTGTTTTACGCAGTTGTAGAAATCAATAAATTATCACATCCTCAGGCAAATTGAAAAAATTTTGTAAACTATAAAATGGGTTTAGTTGGAATAACAAATCGTCGAATTGTTATGGAAAAAGAGTGAATATTATAAAATTCCATAGAACAATATACGGTAGTTTTTGACAGTACATTCATCAATAAAACTTTCATCATTACAAAACAATTCATCATTAAAACTTTATTGAACAGTAGCAAATAGATTAGTAATTTATCCAAGTTATTGCTATATTTCTATAAGTAACAGATGGATAAAGGATTTATAAGGTATTCATCCTACGGTAATAGGACTTTAACCTGACGCTGCAAGGCATACCGGGGCAGAGAAAAAGAAGGAGAAGAAAAGGAAAAAGAAGGTAATATTACTTAATGTTAGGACAATAAGTAATTTCAAGTCTTCAAAAAGCTTATAGGCTGAGGCCGCACTGCCGGTGGGTAGAGCCTGGAGGGTGGAGGGTAGTTGGTAAATTTATAGAACATACACACCATCCACAGTAACATCGTATGAATGGTATACATCGTATACAATGGTAACATCGTATACATCGTATGAATGGTATTACGTCATTCTGCTTTTCTAGGTTATGTTGTCCATATTTAAGAATTTCAAGATGGCGGCTGAACACATACCATTCATACGATGTATTACTGTGGATGGTGTGTATGTTCTATAGATTTACCAACTACCCTCCACCCTCCAGGCTCTACCCACCGGCAGTGCGTCCTCAGCCATACAGTAGTTTTGCCAGTTTCGTAACACAAGTGAAACGTGAATGACTTGATTTCTTCAAGTTTATTCATATGAGATTCATATAATATCTCTATGAAGATTTACCTTGAATACATAAGGATTCAAGTGATACCGGATATGTTCCCTCAGTTTTGATATCTCTATAACAATATTTTGACAAGTTCTTGAAAGTATGTCAATCGTCTATATGTCTTCATAGATGTCAGGGTTGCGCGTGCTTGAGAGGTGTGCATGCGTGAGTCGAATCCATCTAATAAAAAATATTCCATAACGAGAGTACACGCTTTTCATGTTTTATGAAATGTTCATGTTCCCTAAAATTTATACTTCATTCAAATATGTAGAATTGAGAACATTTGTGCTCTCACTTCTTCACTTATTTATTTCAATCGATTATATTATATAACTGTTGATTTACTAATTTATCTACTTTTCTAAACTTTTTAACTAATTCACTTTATTCTACTTATACTTCTAATATATCTACTATTCTTTATATCTACTATATTCTACTTTATCCTACTTTCATCTATAAAATATATCAACTCCAGAGAAATACGGAACGAATTTTGAAGAAAAACTGCATCAGATCCAAAGAATTGAACATTCGAGTTCTCACTGCTTAGTCACCGTACTAATTATGTTTAAATATTTCAAGTCCAAAGAAATACAGAACGAATTAAAGAGGAAATATACTGAAATCTTTCAGAAAACGACCAAACTTTCAGAGAAAAATATCCAAAATCAAAAAAATATTCCTCTGACGCCCAAGAGTGACGTACCTTGATTCTGAGTAAATCGACCACTCATTTTTATTTCAACCTTTATTGTTTAATCTTTCTTTACAATTGCGACTTGGGTTCCAAGTATTTTAAGCAAAGGATGAATGAGTGATGATGATGAAGGTTTAAGATGTAGGTTATATGTCTATACACAATATCCAATTTCACTATACTCACAAATTTCAACTCTCAAGAATAAAAAACCATGATTTATCAATTTAAAATTTAACCTTACTGATATGCTGTCCTACCAGTAAAAACTATAATTCAATCCAGACTGATACAGTTTCTGTGTGGTTCACCTTGTAAGCAAGCAGCTTCCCAAAGTACAGTATCACTGTCCAAGCAAAGAAGACGTTCTTGCCAGATTGAAAAATGACTCCAGCTCGGTCAACATTGATTAAAAAATAATAAATTTGGTCTCAAATGTTATATTGGAGTGTTTCCTACAATTATAGAACAAATTTTCAATTTTTGAACCAATATCGACCGAGCTGTAGTCGTTTTCCTATTTGGCCAGAATATCTTCTTCGCTTCGTCTGTCGATATAAGTCTACTATGTTTCCTTCCTATCTAATTTCTTGGTCAACAAGTTAGAAAAAATATGTAATTATAACGTTTTAATAGCAATATTGCGAACAGTTATGAGGATTTTAGCGCCATATATGGTTTATTATTGCAAACATTCTTCTTCTACTCCCGTCTTTTTTGCAATAATTATTATTCTCATTTTCTTCCACCTTCTTATTTCTCTTCATTTTATTTTTCTTCTTCTCTCTCTTCGTCTTCTTCCTTTTCTTCTTCTTCTTCGTCTTCCCTATCTTCTTCTTTTTCTTCTACTAGGTACTGTACTCTTTGATAGTATTTTTCTCTTGTAAATACGCAAATGTTCTTCTTCCCCCGTGTTTTCTGTAATTCTCCTTTTCTAACATTGTTGTTTTCTTCTTTTTCTTCTTCTACTCCTCTACTATTTGATAGTATTCTACTTTTGTAATCACGCAAATATTCTTCTTCTTCCCCCGTGTTTTCTGCAACTCCCCTTTTCCCCCATCGTTGTTTTCTTCTCCTTCTTCTTCTTCTTCTTCTGTTTTCTCCTCCTTCTCATTCTCCTCTTCTCACTCCTCCTCCTCCTATACGGTCTGTACCCTTTGATAATATTTATTTCTTATTATTACGCTATAACCTCAAACTATGAAGTAGAGTAGTATGCATAAATTTAAAACTTATTCAAGTAATTCTGGATACTAGACTTTATTTGTTCCTTATACAATCCTGTCCTGAGAGAGCTGAAAATTGATAACAGCAACTCGCCAACCGCCTTAATTTTTGGCGCCAGACCTATTCATATTTAGACAACTTGTAGACTATCCTGAGAGAGCTGAGTATTAGTAACAGTAAGGGCCGGTTTCTCCAAAAAAGTTAATCTGAATTTTGGATTAAACCATCAGCTGGCTCAATTGAAACACAAGTTAAAAAAAGTGACCATACACTGACAGCTGATAGTTTAAACTAAAATTTCAGTTAAACGTATTTGGAGAAACTGGCCCTAATTCTTAATTTTGGCGCTATCTCCATGATATTATACAAAGATAAACCATATAAAAACATATAATATCAAGATATATAAACCCTATTTAATACATTACCATTCCTATCAACGATCAAGGAATACTTATAATAATAGTATTTCTATCAATTACTGTATACTATTCTAAATAACTGCTCAAATGCTATCGATAAATTCTTGATTGGATGAAATTCCTTCAAAACTATTAAACCTACAATAGGTTTGTCATTATGTAATGTTGTTTTTTTTTTCATGTAGTGTTGGTAATGAGGTGAGAATCCTCGCTGGGTTAAGTAACAAACAACCGTCGGAAAACAGAAATGGCGAGCCTCCACCATTCTAACGGCAAAATGCAACTACCAATGAGACATCAGTGGAAGCTATATGAACGCCTATAACACACAGACCCAAAGGTCACCTGCATATATTATATTTATGTCTACTGTTAACCCGCTTCCATACAACAAAACTAACATAATCTCTTTATGACTCAATTCTTGTCTATGCAGGTTAACTACCCCCTCCACACCACCCCACCTGTCATCATAATCCATTAACAGTAAACAAAGAGTGGAAAAATATTCTATAAGGAAGTCAACGCCTATAAATGCTGGTTGGTTTCCTTCCTGTTACAAAACCTACATACACACCTGTTGGTCGCAATGACTTTGTAAGTAGTAACTTTTCTTGAGTGAATTATTAATTTTTTGCTATGCAACTTATTGCATCGATGTTTGTTTGTGTAATTGTCAATCAACTCTTCTCTTTACTAAACTCAACTCGACTCTTCTCAACTCTCATTAATCGATGATTTAAATTTTTCAGCTGCGCACAAAATCAAAGAACATAAAACACAAATCAAGATGACAAAACACCTTATCAGATGTGTTAATGTTGGACTAATTGTTATCATGGACATTGTTGAATGTAGATAATGATGTGTTAGTCCAGTTTCAGAGACCACGATTTTTCGACGTACGGTTCCTTGTTTTCTTTATAAATTTATATATAGAATGAAGCTTGGCAAACATATTAAAAGTTAAAGTAAGCTATGACAGAGACACATTATTATGTGTTTATCAACTTCTGTTCTGTTCAACCTAGTGAAACATTCACATTTATCAAGATGATAATCACAGCATCCGTGATTGATTGGTAATAAAAATATGATTAATGTGATGAATTCAAATAACTGATTGAACTACAATATAGTGCTGTGGATCGTAGATGGGAGCTGAAAACATTTTCTTCCGATCCACTCTGTATTCATAATGTTGAAATACTACTTTTGAACATTTCGTAGCTCAGTCTTTGGCTGACCAAATTCGAGCCATTCTAGTGGATCCTTGTCGTTCATGGTCAGAAGGAATTCTAGTAATCCCTCTGTCTCAAGCTTTGGGTTGGTGAACTGGGGAGGAAAAGAAGTGGAACAAGACAAAGGCAGAGAAGAAAGAAGCAGAAAACTGAAAGAAAAAGAAACACATGTGAAAAAGAAGAAGTAGCGAACAAGTGAAGAAATGTGCCCCGGTAGTTCGAAGAATATTGGTGGTGTTCATGGGCCTTCTTCTTTCTATTCTGCATGGTCACTTTCTTTACCATATCCTTTTTCTTCTTACTCTTTTTCATTCTCTTCTCTTTCCTTTCTTCCAGCCAGGCGCCCAGACACGAAACAAAAATAGTTTTTTCCTCTTCATGGCTTCAGTTTTGTGTTGAAGAAGGACTCTGAGACCCCAATATAGTAATAGAACACTTCAGAATAGTCTATATATAGTCGAAATAGTGGATGTAGTCTAAATGTATTGTTTTGGAAAAGGCGGCAAGTAGGAGACAAATTGAGGGAGAGAGAGAGAGAGAGAAGAGATGAGAGACCAAAAGCATGGTACCAAAGATTGCACTGAGGGATGTCACCAATGTCCCTGTTATAATATTGCACTAATCACTAAAAGTATTACAATGCACTAATCACTGAAGGTATTATAGTGCACTATAGTGCACACCTCATTGAGACCTTCTATTTCCAAGCAAAGAATAACTTTTTATTATTCTACCATTAATCAATCTTTGATCAAAACTATGGTACAAGAAAAAATGGGTTCTTATTGTTTGATAGAGAAAGAATAATTCCATTAGAATTTTTGAAGTAGGTGAGAATGTATTCATTTGGTATGAAAAACATTGACAAATACATAATCTCAATGAAAATCGGCTCTAAAAATGATAACTAACTAGTTAGTAAACTCTAAAAAACCGGTATAATGCTAACGTTACCTTCTCCGTTACTAGTTATAACACCTTGTGCTCTTGATGAGTTGTACCTTCAACAGGTTTAGCGAAGGTTTATAGTTTGTTAATGAATACTGTCTAGAATTTGGGACAGGTTCTAAGCGAATTTCAATCTTAAAATGGCAGTGACAGGGTAGCAATTTTCAAAATGGATGAAGAGAAATAACGAAGGGTTTGATATTTTTCTGTCGAAAAAGTCAAATTGAAGGGAAATAATTTGAGTATTTGTGAAGGTAATATTGTGGCATTTATCCATATGAAATTAAAAGACAAGTTGGGAAAAATGAGTAATTATCGTTTTGATAGCAAAACTAAAAACGTTTAAGAGGATCTTTACGCCATATTTTGGTCAATAAAAAATTATTGAAGAAGAAAAAAGCTCTATTAAAAATTGTGAGGTCTTTTCAAGATAATAGAAATATGAATGTACAGAGAGACAAACTGAGAGAGAAAAGTATCATTTAGGAAGAATAATACGAGATGAGTAAGTGAACAAATGATTTTTTCCATGGGGGAAAAGAAGAGAAATAAGAGTAAACCACAATGAGATGTGAACGAGAGAAGACATTGAAAGATCTAGAGGTTAATAAATAAGATAAAAAGAGACCGTTGATTTGTGAGAAAAATCGGATAAATTACAGGAAAGAGAAGAAACAGCAGCGTCAGGTGCCGTGAGGGGGGAGGGAGGGGGGAGACCTGAGGATGTTGATGGTATTGAATAAGTAGGGCTAGGTCGAACAACAGTCTTTGCCAGCACAAGGATAAGGTTACCAAAGCAAAGTAAAGAATGCAAACAACTTCCCAGCTGTTTTAGTTCTCGATTGCGTAGGCTGCCTATATCTATGTATAAATATGGAGTATACTTTACTTCTCAATTACGTAGGCTGTCTTATATTTGTATATAACTATTTAGTATATTTCACTTCTCGATTACGTGTGCTGCCCATATCTATATATAATTAAGGAATATAACTTACTTCTCGATTGCGTAGGCTGTCTCTATATCTATATTTACGAATTATTGGGTATATTTTCACGTCAGCACTGTTGTCAAGCGGACAATACGCTCACGCACGCGCTTTACCGCGCACGCATCAAGTACCGTTGTTGTTGATCTTGGAAGTTGCGTGTTACGTCACTAGTTTAGAAGCGGGTTGCATAAACGGTGGTTAAGAGTTTGATCTTCGGTTAAGTACTCAAATATGTTTCAGCGACTTAATTAGTATGCATGATAAAATATGTTTTTTAAAACACGTTTCAAAATTAATGTCTACTCCACTTCAAACTATGCTTTGTTTTTATCATGGAGTTCATTGCATCAATCTAAATTCTGCAAATAAGTTGGAATAAAATGTTATTTTATTGTCATGTGCGAAGAGAGTTCGTAGAGTATGTCAGATTTTCTTTCAAGAGTCCTTCCTTATTGCATCTATTTTATTTTTCAAAGTTTTTTTGGTTCTATTACTATTTAGGAATGATTGAATCATAATTCATCATAACCATAATTCTGCTGAGAGATTGGATGAATGAACGTCGATCAAAAAGTGATTGAAATATTTTCCATCAATTATTCAAACTAATCTTCATCTCACCTAAATTTACCACTGCACTAAAATTACAGGCATCGCATTGCTCTCAATGAACAACAAGGAATAAATTATCCTTGAATTATAACACTATTTTGTTCATTGTGCTATAAATATACGCAACTTCTATGTAATGAGTCCATTGTGTAACAGAACTACAGCAACATAATTTCAGTTGAAGTTTTATGTTCTAGAACCACATATTTGTGAAATGTGAGTGGCATAGCGATACACCAACCTTCATCAATTCCAAGAATTCTAGGATGATAATATACTATTCTTCAGTGTATATACTATATACTTTTCAGTGTATTTTGACTATATCTACATCTCTGACTATGACTATGTATAGTCAGTTATACATGTATAGTCTCTGGTTCCTTCTTCAAGAATACAGTCAATAGGGAAGGGACAGGTCAGTAATCTGACTATAGGGCCTCAAATTGTATAGTGAAAGCTAGGGGAACAGGTTCCCTTTTCTTTGTAGACCTATTATTATGAGAGAAAGACCTTCAGAAAGCCCTTGAAGGGTCGTCGGCTCCTAGAGTTGGGCCAGTCTACAGCCTACAGAAGTATTCCAACTTCTACATTATCAGGTCTAGTTCCTACAGAGTATCTTGGACCTGGCTTTGTAGGTAGATTTTGAAGATACATTTATATACCCGAATAGAATCAGTTATTACAAAATAAAATTGGATATTCCACAATATTATACATAGTTCAATTTTGAAAGTACAAAAAAACAACGATAGGCTATACTACAAATTTAACAAGAAGTTGAACCAAATTGATTATAGAATTTAATATTATAGTCTGTCCAAGCAAATAAGACCCTCAGGCAAGATGGGAAAATGACTCAAGCTCGGTCACCTCAGGTTCAAAAATTATAAATTTGATCTCAAATTGTAGGAAAAAATTTTATCTACTATTAAGACCTAATTTATAATTCTTGAACAAATATTGATCAAGCTAGAGTCATTCTCCCATCTTGCCAGAGAGTCTTCTTTGCTTGGAAATACTATACAGTACTATCAATTGAAAATCAATTAAACTCCAAAAGACGTTATAGATTGTTTATTGAATTTATTTGAAAATTATAGAATATTGTTCATCATTTAATATTTTAGACTGAAATTGTTATATACTGCTATTTTTTAGGGTACTTTTACAAAAATTGACTGCAATGTCAATAGCAATAGTTCAAAAGCTCAATATGTCATTAGTAATAGTAATGTGTCATAGTAATATATGTATGTAATAATATATAATATGTATGTACTTCTGCAATAATACTAATATGTCATAGTGATAGTAATATGTCAAGTAATAGTTCAAAAAGTGAAAAATTCGCTAAAATACAGTTAATTGAAGTTAAATTTTTAGCAGTTTATCATGGAAAGCGAAATAAATGAGGAATTTTATTGACTCAAGTACTTATATAATTTGATCATTATAATTGTATTTCCGAGCTTCTCAAGCCGGTTACATTTTCTACCTGTACTCACGAAACTTACTCAAAAACTTGTTTTTCCTCAAAGAAAACTCAAAGTAGTCTTCAATCATTCTTTGTTGAGCAAACAAACATATCATCAACCAGGTAGCGTGAACGGTGGGACAAGTTTTTCAAGATTTACTGTAATACCTGTTCAACTTGAATTATCTCCAGTAAATTTATTACAATTGAATAAAAATTACCTATCAACTCAGCACTCTCAGACGAGAATCGGAGGAATAAATAATACGAAAATTCAATTGAAGGTTGTGAAGATCACGAAAATTTTGCATGATTGTAATCCATAATTATTTACATTATAGATTACGATTACAAACGTCTTTTGCCTACTATAATCATCCATAACACAATAAACTATAATACCCAAGTCCTTCAACAGCCAAGATAAGCTTTTTTCAAGTTTTACTCTTAAATATCGAGTTTATTATTATCACAGAACTGTTTCTGCACGATTCCTACTGCACTTCCTTATGATTGCAATGACTAAGCGAATGGTTTTCAACAATTGCAACTTGAAATAGTGTATAGTCTGTACAAGCAAAGAAGACATTCTGGCAAGATGGGAGAATGACTCCAGCTCGGTCAATATTGGTTCAAAAATAATAAATTTGGTCTCAAATTGTAGAACAGAATGTTTCCTACAATAATGTTTAATTTGTAAATCAATATTGATCGAGCTGGTGTCATTATCCCATCTTGCCAGAATGTCTTCATTGCTTGGACAGACTATACCTGTTGCAAGACCTTTTCATTTTTTATGTTGCTTATAATTATAGGCTTTACACTGTAACAAATTTATAATAATTCACAGAGTCTATGCCGTCTTCCGATAGGTATCCTCAGTGGAACCTTTGGTATTATTCTCCCGTCATGCTTGATGATGGAATGAAATAAAAATATCATTTATAAGGCGGAGTTTGGTCTGAGAAGTCCTTTCTACCACAACTACTGTATTTACTACGACTCTACCTATGAACACTATTTTTAATGAAATTCATGTATGACTCAGGTGGAATAAGTTCCATCAACTGGCTATTTACGGTTTTACATCCTGGTAAATATTCAATGAAAATAGGTTCATAGCATCTGAATTGTTCGTTGTAAATTATTTGAGATAGTAATAGGTAGTAGGCCTATAGAGACTGGACTGTAAAATCAGTGTCTGAGTGATAGGTAGTTTTGGGTAAAACCAAATTTCTTGCATATTGTCCATGAACGACCAATAGAGCGATAATTATTGGGAGTAAATAAAAATAAATTCTAAAAATAAGATATGGTGGAATTTGGATAGTAAATAAATAATTCGTCGAACCAACAGACGGCAATGGAATTCATTGATTCTATAACTTCTTTTTTACGCGAATTCCCCTCAGATTAATAGAATGCAGACAGCTAGCCCAATAATAATATCGATCCTAATGACTTTGGATTTAGAAAACTCAATCAGATAGCAGACAAAGAAATCAATTTGAATATGCCGGCCTTTTCATGAATATGAAAAACTACCAACCGAATAGAATGTATTCAAATTCACAACCTAACAGAAATAGAACTGACGAATGTTGACAAGACGTCGACTCAACAAATCGATCTTTGATTGATTGAATCGCTGGAACAGGTTTTGGTTATTGCTGGTCATTATAGTCTGTCCAAGCAAAGAAGACATTCTGGACAGATGGGAAAATGACTCCAAGCTCGGTCAATATTGGTTCAAAAATCATAAATTTGGTCTCAAAATTGTAGGAAACATTCTGATCTACAATTTGAGACAAATTTATAATATTTGAATTAATATTGACCTAGCTGGGGTTATTTTCCCATCAGGCCATAATGTCTTCTTTGCTTGGACAGACTATATAGATTGATTGTGAGAGTTTATGAGATAAATTACTACAAACGATTACTCGAAACACATCACAGATTCATTCATTGATAACTTTTATTGATGGCTGAACAGGAATTAATGAATGGGAAGAGACTGCAATAAACTCAACTCGAAATACATTTTCTAATTTGTTTTTATCAACAATAGTCTTTTCGATTTACTTGTGATGCAATACAATTGTAAGTATTGAAAGTCATAATGCTATGAAATATTTCCCATCAACTGTTATCCACGGCTCAAAATTCAAGTAAGTATCACATAAAGAAATGATTTTATAATAATTATAATCAATTCAAATATACAATGGAAACTATATAAATAGAACTATTATGGACGTCTACAAAATTGACCGAAATAAGGTGATGTAAAGTATTGAATTGGGATGATAATCACAATCTCAAAATAATAATAATCATCATCATCATCATCATCAATTATTAATTTCTTTTTCATTTGACAAGATACACTACACTTAATTGGACAAAACATAGACTAAGTCCAAAACGTCTTTTTCTAGATTTTGATAAATATAGATAAAGGTCATATAATCCAGCAAGGATAGAATATATTTTATATATTATATATAAATATGAATATTTTATATTCAATTCTCGCTGGTATAATCTCACAAAAATTATCATCAAACCACTCACTATTCAATAAACATAGAATTCTACAACCTTGAACGACGGCGAAAAAGATTACTATTGGCCGAAATTGATTTTGACCTGCCCTGTTTTGATTTCCATACCAAATACATCCTTCAAAATTGTCGGTCCTTTGTAATCATTAATTAGGAACATTTGGCAATCGATATTGGACTATTAATTTTTTCACTGTTACTTCGATTGGAGTTAATCGGTGGCATTGAAATCCACCGAAATACAAACGAGCCTATTTAAATTTCAAATTGAAAATTTGTCCAGGGTGTTGACGAACATGTGTCAACCATGCAGGAAGCATTGGTAGCTAATTAATTAATACAAGTCTGCTACATGTGTTATAACATTGTTGGTGTAATGAATAATCTAATTTTACACTGTGTGTCAACGCAAAACAATGATCGCTACCGTTTGATAATGTGGGTTTTTGAGTTTCATTAATCAGTAAAAACGTTTTAATTTTTTCCTCCTAATTTCTACTAATAGCAGTGAAATGAGTGTTATTATTTATTTATCCACTTAAAGAAAATAATAAACTTATTGGCTAAAAACACAGACTTACGTCCAAAACGTCTTAAAACCAAATTTTGATAAATAATAAGTTCGAAACTAGGTTATCTTTTTTCGCAGCACTTTTTGAAGGTGGTATTTCGGTTATTATCTAGATAACTATTATCTAAATAACTAGAAATTGGTACATGAATAAGGTGAATAAATTTATGAATAAATCACAACCAGAGAGTATGAAGAGTGAAGAATATAAACAACCAGAGGGTATAAGCAGTAAAGAATAAGAATTAAATTCTATTTCCTGCGATAACAAATTGAGAAATTCATATGCATCGAAATTACTGCACAACGTATAAGTAACTAACATTTCAATCCTCTTTGGTAACTTCAAAAAATAAAGTTCACTCATTCATTTATAAGGCAAATTGGTATCTCACGTGTATTTCTATGTGCAATAGGTAATAATTTGAATACTCTATTTTCTCAACTTTTTGAAAGTAACAAGAATTATAGAATCCCTTTGATGCCAGTAGATTGACAGAAATAGTTCAACAACTTTCTTTCAAATTAATTTAGAGGGGTGATGAACGGAACCATGTCTAAATAGAAGCAAATTGAGCACTTACATTTTATCGCCACAAAAATTAGTTCAAATTCTACCACCATGTTTCTAAAAATAGGATCAGCATCAAAGTCTCCTCAGATTAGATGTAAATTTTCCTTTGATACACAAAACAGTGACAAGAATTATTACATTTTACTTCAAAGAGCTTTTAGTTCAAACTTTTCACCAAACATTAGTTCAGACCTCACTTCGAAACGAAATGCATCAGTCTGTCTATTTGGCAGAAGTGAATTTCTCGGCAAATTTACCGAAACCTCTCTTGCAAAATTTAGCAAAACCTCTCTCGCAAAATTCAGCTCAGTGACCTTCCCCATATAATGGTTTGGCCATCTATTGCACAAAGTTACGCGTTGCACAAAGAACAGCCAGCACCCTCGCCCGAAACAAACGCACAAGAATTCAAAAAAGTCGTAAAACCTTCTTTTCAAACCGAGGCCCAACTTCGACCATCTTTTTGTTCTTGGCATCACTAACGTAACTTAGACACGGTCATTATCTATTTGTTGGAGTTGTGATTTCACTTCAGACAATCTTCTTCTTTGGAACTAAAAAAACGAGGAAAAATTGGGCTCACCCATCGTAAACTCGCGTCCTTCAAGGGTCCGGCCATGGGTACGAAGGTATAGTCTGTTCAAGCATAGAAGGCATCTTGGCAATATAGGAAAATTACTACAGCTCAGTCAATATTGATTCAAATATTATAAACTTTGTCTCAGATTGTAGAGAAAATTGTTTTCTACAATTTCAGACCAAATTGATAATCTTGGTACAGATATTGATCGAGCTGTAGTCATTTTCTCATCTTGCCAGAATGTCTTCTTTGCTTGGACAGACTATATAGATAGGTAGATGTATTTCAACACGGTTCGGTATACGGTCAGCCTTAACAAAACTGTAAAAATGTTATTTTTTGTTCATTCTTCGTGAGAGAAGAATATTGTGTGCGTTTGACGAGTCATAAAAGTTCATTTTATTGCTTGAGCCGTGATCTCTCTTCCTTGCAACGCATAATATCTTGCCGGCCGAGTCCGTTTCTTCAATCGTGTGTCCTTCAATGTTGAGAAAACAAAGGAATTTGAAGAGAATGAAGAAGAATAAAAAGACGAAGGAGGAGGAGGAGAAGAAGAAGAAGAAGACTAGGAGAAAGATAAGGAAGAGGGCAGCAAAAAGAGCTCTAAAGACTTCAGTGGACACCGACGTCAAAAAATTTCAAAAGCAGGAAAACTTTTGTTCGGACATGTCCTGGTGCTATTGAAAATATGTTACATTGTTGAATTTTTAGATTTTTTAATGGAGAAAGTTGGAAATTTGAAAAGCTTCAAAAACCTGGGTTTGACATCAAAGTTTGTGCACAACAGTGCCGATGTCATTCAGTATCAGGGAGAAAATAAAAAGAATTGGGGGAAAAACTAGAATGGAGAAGATGGTATGATTCAACCAATGCACGAGAAAAATTTTCTTCAATGATTGATGAATTGACGAAACGTCGAAGTAGAACATCGCATGATCAGTTCGAACAATCGTGGGAAGTAAAATTCCTCTAATTTCCAATATATTCCTTTGGTAAAAACCAAAGAAATAAGGATGATATCAGGAAGATCACAATAAAGAGATACAGCAATAATATCAATTCAACCCCAATAGAATAATCAATCTTGTTTTGATGCTAGCCTACTATCCAAATTTCAAGTATAGACGAATAGAAAACTACTGTCACTATTCTAATTCGAAACTGGTTAAGATTAAGTGTAAGAGAGGACCTGCGAGTCCAAACTTCGCCTGTTATGAAAGACAAAAATAAATAAATAAATATTGACTTGAATAAAGTACACAGTAGTATGCCACATTATATGCAATAATCTTATAAAACGAATGAATAAATAAAAAATCGTTATAAAATATTAGAATACATTTGCAATAATTTTGACGAATGAGAATATAAGCTGAAACTCCAAACATAGCAACTAGTATCATTGTAAATATCCATCCCAAGAAAACCTGCAGCTCTCCAGAATTGTCCATACAACTATTCTAATCAACACAGAATGTTTTGTCCTGTTTCCAAAAAAACCAACAAACAAATTTAGTTTTCAGTTCAGTTTTACAGTTAGTTCTCGGCGAGATCAATTACCAGCCAACAAACTTTGGAACAATCGTATTCAAAACAGAAGAATACCACTGAAGACACTGATAAGTTTCAGATTCCAAGGTTTTGTTTAGAATTCAATTGTGTAAAATAGAAGATCCGTTAGTTCAGCAACCCTTTCAAGGAAATACTCAGAAAACAGAGTTGTGAATAATTGGGTTTGGGCTGTATCGCTGTCAACCCTATCCCACTAGGCAAGTGGGTCACCAACTTCGCTTTTGTTGGACCCAGTTTTGAACAAAACCGTTCTAAAGTTTGTGGAACATTTCTATTTCGAAAACAAAGCCGGTTCCAGATTCCCGGTAGAAGAATGATGAAATTGCTGGAAATACATGCATGTGTTGGGAACAGTTAGCTTTGTGTTCTCTTTGAAAACCATTTTGAAAAGATGGAACACGTTGAAGATTGAAAAGTTTCTTAAAATATCTTCCCTCAACAATGTACAAAAAGTGATTCTCATAATATTCCCTCACAACTCAATACAACAAAATCTAAGGCCTGAAAATGTATTGTAGATTAATATTGTATCTTGGAAATAAATACTATTGTATTAGTATTTTAGAACCGGAGAAAAGCATTCATCCACCTATGAGCATAGAATGATTTACTTTTTGAAACAAACAAAATCAATACAGTAATTTGAAATGCAAATAGGAGACTTCTCTTATAAGCACGTTTAGTATAGCATTTTATTGGTATAGTCTTTCCAAGCAAATAAGAGACTCTGGCAAGATGAGAAAATGACTCCAGCTTGGTCAATTTTGGTTAAAAAATTATTGATTTGGTCTCAATCGTAGGAAATATTCTGATCTACGATTTGAGACAAAATCAATATTTTTTGAACAAATATTGACCGAGCTGGAGTCATTTTCTCATCTTGTCAGAGTCTCTACTTTGCTCGAACAGACTATATAATATTAAAATGATAATAAGTGTTATAAACTGACAATATGTGATAATACAACTTTTTATATACTGATTATATGTGATATACCGATTATTATCTATTACGTATTACAGATACAAGACTTCTCAATCCATAAGGAACATGCATAGTTGAGATTCTCTAAGTTCAACATCAGCAACACATTGACCACATCATAATTGATCACTGTTTGATTTGATTCAAAATTCCTTCCATTTTCAATGGAAATTATAACAAGATATTTCATCAAAGGTTTACTAGTTACAAAATTCCTTCCCTTTCATATGAAATTTAGAACCACAAGATAATTTATCACAGCTAACAATGAGAGTTCAACTTTTTCCTAGTCTATCTCATAGCCTTTTACAACTTTGATTAATAATCTACAAGAATGTAGCAGGCCTACATTTAGCGGCGCGATTAAGCATCAAGTATTTATTGACAGTTGTTCATTATAAAAATATTCCAGTCAAGGTCAATCTCGTCTGTAGTTCTCAGGCTTCAACACCTCACACCCCCCCCCTCTCAATCACTCTACTCATTCCCTCTCATTCACACACACTCACTCTCTCTTTCTCTGTAATTCTCTCACTCACACACTATCACTATAACTCTCTTTCTCTCTTTGTAGTACTGTCAATGTAGACTAGGCAATTAGGAGATGCCTCTACATGGGGATGAGCCGTACAGATAAAGTCAGTCCAAGCAAAGAAGACATTCTGGCAAGATGGGAAAATTACTCCAGCTAGGTCAATATTAGTTCAAAATATTTCAATTCAATCTTAAATTGTAGTAAACATTCTGATCTACAATTTGAGACCAAATTTTCAATTTTTGAACCAATATCGACCGAGCTGGAGTCATTTCCCCATCTTGCCAGAATGTCTTCGTTGCTTGGACAGACTCTAGATAAACGAACACAGTTTCTATGTTAAAACGGACAACCAACTGTCAACTATTACGAAATAGCTGAAGAGAGATGGAGCGTGATGATGAACGTCAAGGTGACTGGAGAAGAAAAATAGTTTTTTCTGTTTTTTTCATCAACCTTTCTCGAAAAAGGAACCTGAAGAGGAAGATTTGTAGGATGTTTAGCACCAGGTCAAGGGCCATAGGTTGACATTTCATGTTCTCACTTTTTTACGTGTGATCTGTGTATGTGTGCGAGAGAGAAAAATATATGTAGAGAGTAAAAAGTTTTTCTAGCACTAACAAGCAGCACTAAAACAACACAAGGGCAGAAAGAAGCCTTTCTTACTCCCTCATAACAACTCGAATTACAATACTAAATTACCCAACACGTGAGTTTTTATTGCAGCAAACTCAGTGATCACATTGACAAGATAGCACGCAATTGTCTGCTGAGTTTACAATAATTAACTAACAATCAAATGTCAAGAGTAGCTTAACAAAACAACAGATTCTTGGTCAAGGTACACTAAATTAGGAGGCTAGTTGTGTGATTTTGGTAGAGTTGGATGAAATATACACAAATTTAGAATTCTGAAAGATTCACATTCTTTGTCAAAGTACATAAGATTAGAAGGCTAGTTGTGTGAATTTGATAGGTATTGGATGAATTGTTCATGAATTTAAGACTAAATTCTCGAAGACAAACGAAAAAGTCCGTTCACATTTAAATGACTTTCATTTGTTTATTGTTACTTGAACTGGTAAACGGTCATTTACTTCTCCAAGACAAGGAACGATAAAGAAGCAGTAGAAAAGAAGAAGAGGAAGCAGAAAAGTATAAAAAAGAGGAAGAAGAAAAATAAAATCGAAGCCTAAAGACCTTGCCCGATTTAGTTCATAACAAAAACGAGCAGCTCAGAATGCTATCAGTTTCAAGACCAGATAACAGTGTCAGACGATGACAGAAATTATTGAGGAAAAGGAACCACGAACTATTTAGAAAAACCAGAGAAACGAAATATTTTACAACAGTTGTTCAACTCTCAACATTTTATAGCGATTGGATCCAATAGGTATTTTCAAACACAAACTATTTAGAGAAACCAGAGAAACCAAATATTTTACATCAGTTGTTCAACTCTCAACATTTTATGGCGATTGGATCCAATAGGCTTTTTTGCGAATTGGAATACTTAATTCGTATTCAACAAATATTTCAACTCAATTCAATTAAAACAATATTCATCCCTTCAAATACTTCTCCAAAAAAATCAATGTTACTGACACGGAATCCTTTCATAACCTGAATCATGAAAAGCTGTAGGCCTACAAGTTTCAGACTTTTACAGTTTTCGGAGTCAAACTTGAGACAAGAGTGATTTTCAAATAGTTTTCCAGCACTTGAAAAAATCGTTTATATGTTTATGCAACGGTTGTATAATGAGAGCCTTTAACGCACGAGTGAGATGTAAGTTAGAGCACGAGCAGCGAGCGAAGCGAGAACAGCTGTACTCAACCACAAAAATGAGCTTACATTTATCTAGCTAACAGGAAACAAAGAAAAGCCTACTGGCATCAATTAACTGCCCTCGGTCAAGCTGCGCCCTTCAATCGACTAATTGACCATGTCCAGAGTTAGTAGGCAGGTACTTAATCAATTGAATAATTATCAACGCCCCAAGCAAAAACACTCAAACTTTTAAACGAGAGAATTTAGTCCAAAGTAACAGACCTACGTTAAAAAAACTTATATTAGTTCAAAGTAACCTTCCCTGTTGCATCGTTTAGCCGATTAGGTAAGATGAAACGAACGCTTTTTTAATAACGACATTAACATAATATAACTTGCATCTCATATTTTCCCTAGAGGGATACAGATACAGCGCATTAGAAATGTTCCAAAACATACTAACACATTCTACTCACTAACACACACAAATGCCTGATTATAGGAGGGATGTAACCTCCCCCTTTACACCTGATATAGTCTGCCCGAACAGAGAAGACATTCTGGCAAGATGGGGAAATGACTACAGCTCGGTCAATATTGGTTCAAAAATGGTAGATTTGGTCTTAAATCATAGAAAATAATCTGCTCTACAATTGGAGACCAGATTTATATTATTTGAAACAATATTGACCGAGCTGTAGTCATTTTCCCATCTAGCCAGAATGTCTTCTTTGCTTGGACAGACTACTAGCCCAAGTAAGGTGGATCATTACATGCCTTGAGAAGGGGTCGTAATTAATAACCTGAACCCTTCCAATCCACCCTTTGTGCATCCCCGTCACAAAGGGGATGGAACAGGTGGTTCTCCCTCTCAGTTCATCCAATGCAAGGTGTAATCAACCCCTCTTTTTCATCCCTATCAGGTGAACTTCATTGTGGAATAATTATTTGTATTCTTGCCAGGTTGCATCAATTTACACCCACTAAAAACGTCCATTGATAAACTTCCGCTACAAAATAGTAAAAGATAATTTGACTTTTGTTTCATTAGTTTTTAATTTTACTTTCAAAGTTAGTTTTTATCTGTGTTTTAGAATAGTTCATGTATTGGTGAGTTGATGTCGGTAGTTACAAAGAGTTTAAGGTACAAAAAGTTACAATGAGGTAAGATACTGTAACGAAAGTTTACAGAAAGTTGAGATACTGAAAGTTAAGATCATGAAACTAACTACTGTACGTGGTTTGGTGTTACAACTGTATTACAAGTTACAACAACAAAAAATTGATGAAACTGTAAATTGTAATACAGTTTCATCAACATTACATCCAATCTGTTGAATCAAATCTGTAAAATTATACTGTTTCTCAGATTTGTTCCAGTGAAACATTACAATTGCAATTAGATACCGAACAAGATTGTTTATCTTTATGTAGTAAAGAAGCTTGGAGTTGCGCCTAGACAATCATACAAGTTACAATGTAATATTACATTACTATAATATCATGCTGATCTTACAATCACTATACTCACAATCAATAGACAGATTGTCTTTGATTGCATCAAAACTTATAAAAACAATGAAAAAACGAATAAAAACAACAAAATAAAACGGCTGACAGATTATGTTAAACTAATAAAAACAACAACATAAACCGCCTGACAGATTATGCCAACTTATCAGAAATTGAGAGGTTGAACTTGAATAACTCACTGATATCGGTCATTGCTGGCATTGCACTATAATATTCCTGTTGTCGTAAGCTACTATTATTTATTTTCTTTGAATAAGCCATTCATTGACCTCATCCAACCATATCTTTAACAAATAAACTAAACAAATAACAATTGTGTACAATTTCATCGCAGTACCAACATTACTCATATTAACATATTAGATTTCACATGGAAACTGAGAGTGTAGTGTCATATCTCTCTGAATAAGTATATTTTTGAATATTATGTTATTAAATTTTGTTTAAAACAGTTCGGAAGCGGAGTTTGTACTGTACTGAATCAATGAAATAGATAATAGATGGAATGGTGAGAATCGTTGACAAATCGTTGATCGAAAATTTCGTAGCGAATAAAACAATTTATTCTAATTCATTGCGATTGCATAATCCATAATCGATGTGCGGCCGAAAACAACACGCATGATAAATAATTCAAAGGGAAAAATTAATAATTGATGGAAAGTTGCGAAACAATGACAGCGAAATGCGTCAAGAAGTCGCTTGTAATCAATGATGTTTCCAGCAGGAAAATGTTGAAAATCGAGTTCTTAATAGAATAACCGTTACTTTGTCAACTCACATTTTTTAACCGCTAACTTCTTTACAATAACAAGTTTAGTTTTCAGGAGTAGTTAATGAAAGTTTTGATAGGGAAAGGCTAACTCTATTAGAAGACGTTTGTAAAAGCTTTGGAAAGATTATAAACTTACAGTAATGAAATAATAATATTCTGGTTGGATTGGATTTTCGATATTCTATAGTGAGATTTTAAAAGTGGAAATTTGTTTGAATGGAATGCAACAATACTCTGAAATAATGAAATAAAATAAACCATTGCAACCACGATTTTGAGTACTAACAGTGAAGTATACATAATACTTTGTACTGTATTAAACATTATTTTGCATCAGTATTTAAATAACGCTGTAACAATATAATTTTGAAAAAAGCTTGAAAGTTGAAAAACTATAAGAATTCCACACATAATAGCGGTTAACAAGGAGAAAAGATAAATTAGTAATGGGTAATGACGTAACACGATTGTAGGTAGATCAATGGTTCTAGAAATAGAAACACTTTTAAAAAAGAACAGTTTCTCAGTTATTGCTACCAGTATTCGATTAACTATTTTGC
Source organism: Sogatella furcifera (assembly GCA_017141385.1). Lineage (NCBI taxonomy): Eukaryota > Metazoa > Arthropoda > Insecta > Hemiptera > Delphacidae > Sogatella > Sogatella furcifera. The sequence goes on along the minus strand of CM029547.1, from coordinate 56,415,284 downwards.
CTTGAGTTGGTGTGATACAAGGTTAGGACACAGACTTCATAACTGTGGTTTCCTCGACAACAATTATTACAAAAAGTTTACAGGTTACTAATTTTTTGTTCAAGATAAGATCGAAAATAACCGTTTGAAATATTCCTACCAGTTTCGCTGAATTACAAACGAATGTTTCATTCAACTTGTTCTCATGCCATCAGACGTTCTATAGACAGGGCTCAACAGTTTTAAATTAGTAGTTGAAGATTCAGAATCACTTTGAGGGAAAAAGGATAGTCGAATAAAATGAGATAATTCCTGAAGTATAGGTTGATTATTGTCAATTAGTTTTACGCTACCGTTTAGTTTCAATCTAATTAGTTAAGTTTTAGTAAAAACAATATTTTTCGCCAAATCGAGTAAAATGGAATCATGAGAAAGGCTGATGACCCGTACTTCAACTATCAATCCCATATTTAATTAAAAATAGGAACTCTTTATCATTAATATAACATTCCTACAGGACTATCTCATCGACAAAATTGAACAGTAAAACCCAATTGTAAGTCATCGTTGGAAAGTTGGAGTGATAATTAGGCTATTTATAGACCAAACAAAACTATTTAGCCTGAAATAGGTTGCAAAATGAATCTGAAAAATTGATTTTTTTCAATCTTTTGTAAACTGAAGCTTTGAGACACAATTTGTGAAGAAGTAAAGACATAAATTTTTTCTATCGTCAAAATTTCAATTATATTTCAAAAAGAAGGAAAATATTGAATCTGAATGCTCTTTGTGCCGAAAAGCTTCAAATTTCGAACACCAAAACTGAATACTTTCCAAAGTTTTGATTGGTTGAAAACCTTTAGAGAGATAGAATAAGTAAATGAAATGCACTTCCACTTGCAAAGCAGATCACTCAAGGTTGAGCCCTGGACGCGTTTCGAACGATGAAGTACATTCTCGACGAAATGAAACGTTAACATTTGTATTGTAAGGATATCCCATAATTATATTCACTACAATTCATGAAGTAGGCGTATGGGCAACCGCAACAATGAAAATAAATCGTCAGAACAAATTAATACACCGAAATAAACTTTTTTTTAGAAGGGGCGAACCCAGAGTAATTAGGTGATAAATCCGTTACATTCTGAAACACAATGTATTTAATACACGTAAGGATATTCACAGTAATCATGACACACGGTACAGTATTAGTTTTTGAACTAAATATAAAAAAATTTTAAAGGACTATTCACAGCGAAAGAGTTGGTAAATTGGCGCATTCCAAAGTCCTTCGCAAATTTTCAAGTATACCAGACTATCCGGTGTTTTCCAAGAATTGTATTTCAGAAACGAGGTGTCATCAAGCTAGTTTGCAAGTTCGAGTTGAAAAGACAATAAAATTACGTAGCGGTTCGTAATACCGTATAGTAAATTCCCGGAATGAAGCCAGTTACTGACCAGAGAGTATAGAATAAGTAATTATAAAATAGGAGAATTATTTAATAACATAAATAACGTACTTGTAATATTAGTGATAATCGTTTTTCAGTGCTGTTAGTTATTCAGATTGAAATGTTTTGACAATAAAATGTTTCATTTGCCTGTATTTGAAGAATTAGCCGAGTAGTTCTTTTTATTTCCCGAATTTCATTACATCTTTTTTGTGACATTTTTCATTCGTAGAGATAGAATTTGAATTTCTATTCTCTTTGGTTTTGACTTACAAAATATGATAGTTTCCTCAACTTACTCATTTATGGTAGCCAACATACATCAATATGTATGTTCGATTATGGCAATTAATAATTAGTGCGCCGGGTTTTTACTAGCACTTACGTACAAAACTTTAGTCGAGATTTTGAGAAATTGTCAATGAGATTGGTCAACTGACTCACCTGATTTGTTAACGATGAGTGACAGAGGCTGAGGCTCGTTGAGCGGAGATCCCGGGGGAGACAGCGATCCAGACTCATCCCGATTTTTCTGCGACTCCAGCAACTTCAACTGCTGCAGGTGCAGACGATTTTTGATCAGAAATATTTTAGGCATATTTGCCGCTGGTTCCTTCTACAGGCACTAACAAAACACACAAACACCACGAAAGTCACTCGAAATTGTAGAAAATGTTGTCCAGTTTACGCTGGCAGATCACTAGTACACAGAAAATTGTCAACATTGTCACAAGATTGCGTCCGAAAATTCACAACCGGCACAACACACATCCAACAGAAGTAACGGTATGCAGTCAGTTATCCAAGGTAGATCTAGTAAAAATCGTAGCTACATAGATCCACGCACACGGCTTCCTCCTGTGAGACTGGACAAGAAAGGTTGCGGAGACCTCACAGAGGGCAACAGGTTTAGTTTAGTTAGGTTAGGTGGGGGAGCTTCTATTGCCAAGATCACGGCCGCCATATTGTCGGTCACGTGATGAGTCTCCTCTTCTGCGCATGCGCTTCAGCGTCGATCCAACTTTACTTTCAAATTGCCGTTCGTTTCTTGCTGTTCCTCCTCTTCTTCAACAAGATTATTACTTCACCCTTCCTTTCCTTCAACCAACGAACGAACGGAGTATGTAGCGGATCTAGGAAACTCAACAGCGGTAGAATTTTGTTCTTCCTCTCTCTTTGCGCCGTCTGTATTATCCAATACATCATAGTTCTTTGCCGTTCCGTCTTTTTCCATCTCAACACTATTTTCTATCTCTATCCCTCTCTATTTCTTTCCGTAACATTCTGCTGTTCGTAAACGATATCGTCATCATCCGTAATAGAATTTCCTCCACTTCTCTTCTTCTTCTTCTTCCTATCATCTATCTACCCTGTTCTGTTCCTGTTCTTCTGGTCCCCGCCGAGTTATCCAAGCGCTCTAGCGCAACTCTTTCTTTCTTCTCCGTGCGTTCAAATCTCCACTGATCGGAGCCTGTGATATTTTTTAGTGAACTCTGAAAGTAAAATTCAATAAGATTCCCACGTAAGTCAGTAAGTGTGGTGTTTTGGAGATGAAAATTAATTATGCGCTGACTGATATGACTTTGAATGTTTGAATCAACACAAAAGATTGACCTTTTTGTATTCTTGTCCTTTGTAAATTGAAAAAAATAGTAAAATAGTTTGAAACACTGAACGATTTCCTTCTGAATCTTAGAAAACTTGACATTGTACTTTATACAGCATATTATTATTACTGATCAATTCGTCAACAATTTCTGGTCAACTCGTCAAGCCAAATTGGCTTGGATTTGATTATCTTAGCACATCACTATCATACAATGTATGAGGCGCTTAACAACAGCCAAGCATCGCTTCGAAGTTTCAACAACTCTTCTATTCCAATACATCAACATTTGCACCACGACTTGAGCGGTTGCTAGGCAACAGAGTCGATTACAGCGCGCTTCAAAAATCACGACGCTGGTGGCTTTTGCAGTAAATTGTTCTCGCTTGTTGATGAGAACAAGATAGTGATAGCTTGCAATTTAGCTGAAAAAAGCTATAGACTGTCCAAGCAAAGAAGACATTCTGGCAAGATGGGAAAATTACTACAGATCGGTCAATATTGGTTCAAAAATTATCAATTTGGTCTCAAATTGTAGGAAATATCCGGATCTACAATTTGAGACCAAATTTATCATTTTTAAACCAATATCGACCGAGCTGCAGTCATTTTCCCATCTTGCTCGAATGTCTTCTTTGCTTGGACAGACTATAGCAGACAATGCGAGCTGAGAACTGAATTTAACAAGCTGCAAGCCAATGAACGGTCGAATTCGCTGTACTACGCTATCACTATATATATCTGAGTTATATAGCGTGTTCCAAGGCCAAGGACACGCCAAATTTAGCTGGTGCCAAAATTGAAGGTGGTTGAGGAATGTCTGTTATCAATGCCCAACTCTGTCAGGACAGTCTGAAGCTGTCTCCAAGCGCGAATTAGTGAAGCTGGGGTCGCTGTCGTTCCGATGTACTCTCGCAGACAGCTCGCCGATTGTCCTGAGAGAGCTGAGAATCGATAACAGAAATTCGCCAACCGCCTTAACTTTTTGGCTTCTGCTATAATGCTACAACATTTAATCATTGTTGCGAGTGCTGAATGCACTAGTTAGATCTAAGTAAAAAATAAATAAACTGTTGTTACATGTCTGTCAATCAGTGTTAAAGGGACTGGTGTTGTTTTTTCAACAGACAAAACATTGAAATCGTTTTCAGTGTTTTATCTTGAGAAAAAAAGTTGAAATAACTACTAAATGGCTAGTGTCTTGTAAACGATAACATGATTCAACTATCGGTTGAAGCTGCTCAAAAAAAGTGTTATAGTGTCAATGAACTTGAAAAACTTACGTGAGTTCCACTCAGATTTGGAAGGACATTGATGTTTTCAAAGTTCTTCGATTTTACGTACATGTTGTAAGTTGTACTTTCAGTTTTATATTTTTCATAATCATATCATATTTTAAATTTTACTGGAGTGGGCTGTAATATCAATACAAATTGTTGGTAGTAGAATTCGCCATCAGCTTTTATCAATAATTTTTCTCAATCAATTTACTAATAATTTTTCATTAATAATTTCTTCTTATATTCCTAATGGAAGTTCTCAAGGACATGAAAATGTTTAATTTTGTATTGATTGCCATCCTAAATGCATTATCAGTCACAAATTATACAGAATTCACGCTATATTATCATATAAATAGGCAATGAGAATGTTATAAGGAAAATTATACCTGTATAATTGTTTTCTACCTCGATAAAATTACTCTCAAGCTCAAATAGAAGAGAATTGTCGATTCGTGTGTAATTTGTTCATCATGAACCAATATGTTTTGATAATAATGTTGATGTTGGTGTAAAGAACCTTTGCACTTGAAAAATATAGTTTTTAGAACCTAGATAAAACTAGTTTGAAATAGATGAAACATAGAATAGTTTATAAATGTGTAAAATAAAAATATTTTAAAAAAGGGTACTTAGATTTGAATTGTTTTCAAGTTTTAAATTAATAGTTTTCTTCCATAATCACCCACATGCTCATAAATCCACCATGAATTACCACAATGACTTCTGACGTGATTAAACTTCTGACTTAATTTTGCGAGAGGAATAGTACAGCTATGTTTATCCCACTGGCGGCTCGTGCCCACGAAACAGGTGAAGTGTTCGTATCTTTTACTGTACAGCACTTCACCTGTTTCGTGGGTACGAGCCGCCAGTGGTTTATCCTCCCGATTTGAGTATCACGTGAAAATTTTTAAGAATCAAATAAGCAAATAAATCGAAATCGACAATGTTAATAAATCACATTATCTACTAACGATTGAATTGCTCAGCCTTGATAACTAAAAACCGTGAAAGCTATCCTTGTCCTGAACCTGCAAGAACAAGGATCAAGGACCCGCGCATGCTCAGACCTTGTCACTGTTGGATAATCGCTCCTGATCCTGAATTCAGAATCTCAAAGGACATTTTAATCGAATTCCATAGCGTAATCCAGGAAGCAGAACTGAGTGCAATACAGGCAGAGCTTCGGTTTTTTGTTCTCAGCCATGAAAGAAGCAAAATAAACAATGCTTGTTCAAAACTTCGACTGAGTCGAATTTATTTCATAATGATTGTTCTATTGGAGGGCATTCAATTGACGGTTTCAATGATTAGATGGAACGAAATTTGATTTGATTTGCGAAAAAATAAAGTTGAGTGTTATAAGTTACTTTTTCTCCTATTCTTTGGTGTGAACCTGGAAATTTTAGAACTAGAGAACTAGAGAACCCAATTATCAGGCCTATTATCAAACAGAGGATTAGAATATGACACAGTGTCTGGTGCAATGATATGATATTAATATTGTATTTAATATAATTAAAACGCAATAATTTTGTCAAATATCACGAAATATATTTAAAAAATTCACTTGTTTCAACTCGGGTGAGTCATCATCAGTATGAGAGTGGTACAACTGAAACTTATAAATTAATATATTTAAATAATTTAATATAATTAATTTCGTGATATTTGATTAGGATTAGAATAATTCAATAAGATTGCTAAGATAAGTTAATAATAAGATTGCTTCCCTCACTCTTTACTGGGTTCAATTTTGAAAGTTCTTTATATGACAATAATTTAATTGAGTATGAATTTATGCTTGAATGAGTTATAGTGAATTTCCCAAAAATAAGTATATTGATTCAATTTAAAATGCAAATTATTATTTTCAATAATGTTAAATTCAGCGACCAAGTAATTGTAAAACGTGATACTGTACTACTATACTGTATATTCTTCTATTATGGTGTTTTAAATAGTAGGCCTACATAGTTGTGGACTCTTGATAGGGTTGCTGTTTGAATCTGAAAAATATCAATTACATTTGGAAATAATGTTCAAGGAAAAAGGACAGTTTTGGACGATTCCATTCAGTAATATTGTGAACATCATGTGAATAAATAAATAAATAAAACAATATCGTACTCATTCAGTCAAATTATTCTAATGGATGATCTAGCTTTTTTTAGTATTTATTTTCTGCCTCTCTGGGTGCTACTCTTTTCTTATCTACGTTCTACTAACTTCACATAATTTTAAAAAAATCTGTCTATATCTAATCAATATAATTACAATCAAATTCGAAAGGATTTTGTTTATTTTAGTATTTTCTCTTCATAGCTGCCCTCTAAATACTTCATCATTGCTGCCATCATCTTTCCAACTAGCTCATATTTTCAATCTCATCTCTTCTTAGTTTATTGAATTCTCTTTCTCTCTCACGATTTCACTCTCTTACTCACTCTGTGGCCCAGCCTGGGAACGTGCTCTGCGATTCGACAGAATCGTCTCCGGTCCAAGGCACAGAGAACAGAAAAGTAAAAATTGCCGATTTTTCATGGACCGGAACTACGTGATGTTCACTCTCTCTCTCTCTCTCTCTCTCTCTCTCTCTCTCTCTCTTATGTCTCTCTTCTTCTTCCGTTGCCATTATCCGTCCTATCCAGTATTTTCCCATCCTTTCAATCGCAACTTCCAGCTTGAAACCTTTTTTTTGCCGAAGCCTGAGGGTGATGTCAAAAGAAGTCCTGAACTTGTGCGTGGATTGATATTGATGGTAGTTATTCATTATATTTATTCAGCTAATGACAATTCATGATAATAAATTATAGTATAGCTTATTTATTGTAATTAGATAGGCAATTGATAGTTATCTACTCTCACAATGATTAGACTACAAAACTACGTACAGTACTATTATTATTGCTTTACAGATTACCATTATTGAATTACTCGTTTCTATTAAGATATTTTCGTATTCTCAATTTTCTTTCTATACATCAGTTTCTTCTTTCACTTTCAAAAAGTTCATTTTCCATTATCATTCCTTCCATACATGTTATTCACAATTTTTTGTTTATTATCATTTATATTTTTAAAAATAAATCTATATGTATCTGTACTACATATTTTCAATTCTAATTCCATACAAAAATAGAAGAACTTGAACCAACCACAGCATATTACCTAAAAAGTCGCTTTTAATTATATTGCCGGCCGGGTTGGCCGAGTGGTCTGGGGCGTTACAACCTTCAGTCCGCTAGCGCTACCCGGTCGTGGGTTCGAATCCCACCAGAGGCATGGTCGTTTATGCACCTCATAAATCACCCTCGCATAATCCATTACCCATGCACAAGTAAATTTGAATACTTATATGGGTATCATCCGCAGCAATAAAAAAAAAATCCGCAGCAATTTGATACTAATCAATGTAATGAGGAGAACCCCGCAAGATATAGTTGTGTCAAGCACAGAAGAGCCTTTGGCAACATGGCTGCCATTCACTGCTGCCAGTAGTCGAAATGAAAATTGTTCTAGTATAACCAAATTTAGGAAGAAATAGTACAGGCTTAGACTATTTTTTCTGTCCTAGTTCGTAATCATGTTATGATTTGCGCTATCATTTGTCAATAATTGAATAAATGCATGAATAAAAAACTTTTTTATTCGTGAAACTAATATGATTACAATTAGTGTAAAAACGGTAGGTTGGCTGTAGTGATTTCACCCTGGAATTCTAAGTACTGCGCATGCGTAGTTACACTCTCACTTCCCTCCGCCATCTTGCAAAGAGGCTCTTTTGTTCTTGACACAACTATACCAATCCTTTGGTTTGTAATAATATTCAATTTCCATACCAAGTATAATTTAATCAGGTTTATACAGGGTGTTTCAGGAGGAATGTGCAATACTTCTCAGGCTGATTCCTTACACCAGTCGCAAAATTGACAAAACGTAGCACAAGTGATAAATTTGTGTTTAGTAGCGATTTTGCGATTTTTGATCGCCATTTCTGAGATTTGGGTAAGATTTACACAATCGCCGCCATTCAACTTTTTCTTTAGAATCCGACTCTCTTCAACTTGGATTAATAAAAAACACAATTTTATGATTTCTCATCCAGTTATAACCCTTATTGTTGAAAAATGGCGTTTCCTAGCATATTTTTCCCAATTATCTCAATAACCGTTAAATTTACAAACTTGGAACTGGTTCCATTGAATTCCTCAGTTAATTTTACATAGGAATTGATTATTTTAAAACCTCACTAAAGCCTCTAAAAAATTAGAAAAATTAATATATTTTGAAAAATCTCAATTTTCCGCCATTGTTATCTCGGTAACAAAGCGTTTTTGGGGGATGGTCCCATGTAACTTTTTTGTCTACTTGGTGTAAGGAATCAACCTGAGAAGTATTGCACATTCCTCCTGAATCACTCTGTATATTACACTATATTTTTATACGTTTATGCTGTATATATATATATACTTTACTTGAATTGGCATTCCTGTTTGCTCCATCCAACTATATTCACAAATTAGTTCGGCTATTAATCACTATTCACTGCATTATTTATTATTACTGCACTTCCTCAATTTATTCTGATTTGTGAAAATTGTCAATCTTCTTCCATATCCAGCTTTTGGTCGTATAAATTAAGGTTGACCAACTTTAAGTCTGTATAAGTTATTAATTAAATTTTGTATCTTAGTCTTCTGCTTCACTGAATTGGTTTGAGTTTTATGCAATTAATTTTATGCGTGTAACCTTGCAATATTTTTTGATGATTGCATCCTAATTTGGAATATTTGACATGAGGATTTATAGTCTGTCCAAGCAAAGAAGATCCTCTGGCAAGTTGGAAAAATGACTCCAACTTGGTCAATATTAGTTAAAGAATTATAAATGCGGTCTTAATAGTAGATCAAATTGTTTTCTAAAATTTGAGATCAAATTGATAACTTTTGAACCAATATTGACCGAGCTTGAGTCATTCTCCCATCTTGCCAGAGGGTCTTCTTTGTTTGGACAGACTATACTTTTTTTCTCGTCTGGTCGCAGTACAGTTGAGATATTCCAATTGAATATAATTGAATTCTATCTTTAGTGGTTACAATCTGGAAAATAGAGTAAAACTTCAATCAAAATGGCATTCAGAAATGAGCTATATTCCAAAAGTTACATGAGTGAGTATGTAGGTAGGAGATAAAACCTTACAGCAAATAACTTACAAACGATATACTAGCGCGGTAGAATTGCACATTATTTTCTACTAAGACTCTCCCAGAAAGGACAAGAATTTTTCATAATTATGCTTAAAATACTGTTCTCTAGAAGGTAATCGGAAGTCATAAATCTTATTCATCATAGATCGATTGCTTGGAAGTGATTCTATGATCTATGGATTCTATTCTAGCGATTCTATGGATCAGTTGAAACTGCAATTCGCTACTCATTACAATTTGCTTATTTGGAAGCATCGAAAATTTAATATTAAGTGATAAGGAAAGAAGAAAATCTAAGAAGAAAAAGAAGAATAAAAAAGAAGAGTGACGAGAGAGAATGAGAAGATAAAGAAACGACGTATGAAGTAGCTGGAATTCAAAATTAGGGAATAAAGGACTGGAAAACCGGAAAAATAAAGGGATGGAAGTTTACAACAAGATGTTAAGGTGCACAAAAGAACAATTATAATGATGCAAGAAAGGTGAGAAGGTAGAATAATGCAATCAACAACAAAATAATCAAGTATTATATTAACTGGAGGAAGAAAAAAATTGAGGAAAATATACAAATTTGATTTTATCGAATGCACAACAAATAGGCTATAAGACATCATAAGAGGAAGAGGATTGGTGATGAGAAGAAATAAGAAGAAGGAGGAGAAGGAGGAGGAGGAGGAGGAGGAGGACGACGAAGAAGAAGAAGAAGAAGAAGAAGAAGAAGAAGAAAAAGAAGAAGAAAAAGAAGAAGAAGAAGAAGAAGAAGAAGAAGAAGAAGAAGAGAAGAAGAAGGAGGAGGAGGAGGAGGAGGAGGAGGAGGAGGAGGAGGAGGAGGAGGAGGAAGAAGAAGAAGAGAAGAAGAAGAAGAAGAAGAAGAAGAAGAACAGAGGAGGACAAGAACAAAAGAAGAAGAACAAGAACAAGAACAAGAACAATAAAAGAACAAGAACAATAAAAGAACAAGAACAAGAAAAAGAACAATACAATAAGAATTGGTCATGAGAAGAAAGAATGGAAAAACAGAAAGAGAAGAAAGAAAAATGAGATTGTAAAGACGATAGAAGCAAAATTTATCAGAGTAGGTGTTCAACAGCCAATTCCCTTTGCCAAAAAGAAATAGAAGTTTGAAAAAGAGGAAGAACGTAGCTGGACAATTTTTAACACTACAGCCCGAGAGAAAGGAACAATGTACAGCGGCGTACGGCAGAAAAAGAAAATTGGAAAGGAACGAACGGAACGGAACGCACGAAAAGTGTCTTTGGAAAAAGTGAACGGAGTGTCGAGTTCAAGAGAAAGAGAGGATGGATAGTTCAAAAGAAAGAGAGGGAAAAGGAGAGATGGATAAACGATGGAGTAAAAATTGTCAACAGGTTGGTATAATAGCTGGCGCCACGTAACTATATAGGCAGTTGGCGAATGTCTTAACAATTCTCAGCTCTGTCAGGACATTCTGAAGCTGTCTTCGAAGAAGAAGAAGAAGAAGAAGAAGAAGAAGAAGAAGAAGAAGAAGAAGAAGAAGAAGAAGAAGAAGATGATGATGATGATGATGATGATGATGATGAAGAAGTAGAAGAAGAAGAAGAAGAATAAGGAGAATACGGAACGAAGAATAAATAGAAATAGAGCTATCAAACAAGCGATAAACTAAGAATAAGCAATATTGATATTTAAAAAATACCGCTTGGAAAAATATTTTCGCTACACTTCACGGAAATAAGCTGCTTACCAGTCCCTATGTAGACTAGGAAGTCGTCATTTACATACATAATCAATCAGCTGTTGTCCTCGAGCGGAAAGAAGTCCTTTCCATACAAGGACCATCCCTTTCCAAGCGTGGACAGCTGACGCCGTCTAGCGAGAGAAAATGCAACTACAATGGACCATCACTTTCTTTGAAACTGCCAGAAATTTGTCAATACAAGAAACTTTGTATTGCTATTGTACAATTTAGGATGATCGTACAAAAACTATCATGAGTTTAAACATTTCTGGACTAAGAAAATCGAGTATTCTGATAGTTATTTGAAGTCTGATAGTTATTTTTATAATATTTATTTGAAGTCTAGCGAAAAAAAAATTATACACAATTCGCCCAGGAAGTTTTTTACGGTATTCGGAATTATTCCCAGGCTCGGCAAGCCTTGCCCGGGAAACTATCCTCATACCGTAAACTTTTCCTTCCCAGGCTTGTGGCGTAATGTACTATTAAAAAAACGACTTTTTTTAATAACGATAAAAATAAGCGATAAACTTATCTAAGAAGTAACTAAAGCTTTTCCTACAACTTCAACATAATTATATGTTTGAAATATTGATGAAACAAAATGAATAATTGTACTGGAATATGAGAATTTGAGAAGACTGTAATATCAAATAATAGGATCGAAAAGAAACAACTGTAAAAATAGGAATTGATGAGATCGGTTAGGGGGGAGGGGGTAGTAACTAAGAGAAAAGTTGTCTTGTGGATAATATAGGATTAGGACGAATCTGGGAAACAGTAGGGACATCCTAATAAAATCCTAATAATATGGACATCCCATAAAAGAATACTAGAGAAGAAATTGGATCATTGGATGTACAAAGGTAGACGAATTACAGAAAAAGGGAGGCATTAGGTTGAGAAAATGTGGAAAGAGTATAAAGTAGGTTTATTTATTACTTCTTTCATTATGGTAATCTATCTTCTATTTTCTTGAATTATTTTCACCAACTAGGAACCAGATTATGTATGGAAATCAATGTATTTACTATGTAAGTAGATATAATCAATGACTATGGATAAACTTATATCCATAGTCAACGATATAATGTTGTGGGAATTGGTGAGGAGATATTCGAATGAATGATTACTATAATAAGCCTAATATACTGTAATACTTTAGCAGACCAAAACAATAATGAATGAATGAATGAATGACATAGAATAACTGCCTAGCCAACAAGAAACTATTGTGAAAAATAGAGCTTAGCCTATCTTGCCATTATTCTCAGATATGAATGATATAACTAATTCCTAGGATGACTATTCCAAGGTCAATCTCCCACCATTCACTACAAAATCATAAAAGAATTTTCTTCTCATAACAGGCTACTTAATGCGTAATAATGTGTCACTTGTCATTTTCAAAGAGGGAAAAGAATAGATAAATGACTTGAAGTCATCCGTTAAATCAATCATGAATGAATGAATACGAGAGAAAAGAATTCAACAAAAGTAGAATAGGATGTATAGATTGAATGAATACAGTAGTAATATAGAACAATTCACACCCAGCATAATTGAATATTATTGTCTCTATACTACAGTATATTGTATCAAAGACAATAATATACTGTATTGTATTTATTGTCTTTGAAGTAATTCATTAGTTTATTTTAAAACTGTCTATTGATATAATCGTAGTCCAGTTCACGGGTGTACTTCACAGTAAAATTTATTACAACTATTATTATATGAATTACAATTATAACGATTACTGTAAATGAATTAAACGACTTTCATGTATAATAGAATATTGGTTAGCAATTCAAAACTACCTTGTATTTGTCCAAGCAAAGAAGACATTCTGGCAAGATGGGAGAATGATTCCAGCTCGGTTCAGAAATTGTAAGTTTGTTCTCAAATTGTAGAAAATAATCTGCTCTACAATTAGAGTTTAAATTAATAATTTTTGAACCAATATTGACCGAGCTGAAGTTATTTTCCCATCTTGCCAGAATATCTTCTTTGCTTGGACCGACTATATCTATCAGATCACCGTTAAATTGTTTAATGTATGATTTGAATAAAAGTAATTAATAATCGAATCTGCATACATATTAGCTACATCTATGTTGAAATAAAACAGGTATCGTAAATGTTGAGAATTTATTTGTTATTGATTTCCTCTTAGAATTCAGCTAACTGAGCTAACTAATAAATTTCTTACACATTCAAGTTTAACATACTACATTCTACATTCTATGTTGTAAATTTGAATAAAACTCTACTCTACTAATAAAAATAATAATGGATCGATCACATCAATAGCAAGTTTTTGATGCTTTATTGTTCCTCAATATAAGAATAATTTGATTGTATCTTTGGTTTATAGTATTTCTACACATTATTTTCACAAATCTTCGATTTTTGATGATAAACGGAATATAAATTGAGCTGAAGACTCGTGCAGAAATGATATATACAATATTTTCAAACCCGCTTTTTGTCTGTTTTGTCTTTTTTAAATCCTGATTTGTGAGTTTAATATGCGTAATTTGTGCGTTCCAGACGTAAAAGCTGCTGAACATTTTTTTATTCAAAATTTAATCAATCAAAATACCCGTCAACAATAAAGTACCATATCCCTTTGAAGTTGGAAAATTGTGTTTTTTAGCTGATTTCGCTAATATTATCTCAATAAAAATCAAATTTACGAACTTTGTTCCATTCTTTTTCTTTCAATTCATTTGTTTCATTCAATTTCTTAGCTAATAATTATATAATTATACACAAGAATTGACCACTATACTGTAGTACTCTCTAAGGCTGAGGCCGCACTGCCGGTGGGTAGTGCCTGGAGGGTGGAGGGTAGTTGGTAAATCTATAGAACATACACACCATCCACAGTAATACATCGTATGAATGGTATGACGTCATTCTGTTTTTGAGGTTATGTTGTCCATATTTAAGAATTTCAAGATGGCGGCTGAACACATACCATTCATACGATGTATTACTGTGGATGGTGTGTATGTTCTATAGATTTACCAACTACCCTCCACCCTACAGGCTCTACCCACCGGCAGTGCGGCCTCAGCCTTAAGGTCGCTGTAGAATTATAGAATTGAAAATTTAGAGAAAAATGTGAAAACAAAAATGGCGGCTGTGTGAGAAATTGTGGACTTTCGGGCATTATGAAATTGATAGTTAGATATGTGTCTTACCCAGGAATAATGCCCTAGAATATTGGTAGGGAGTTCAGAAACACCCAATGTAGAAGTCACGGTACACTCTAAATACCGTGGGTAGGAGGTATGATGTAAGACAAAAAGGTATACCGGTATACCGTGAGGATATGCCAACTTTATTCCTCAAACCCTACTTATAATTTAACTTCGTATTGGTCCGTGTTTCCCATTGTACAAATTTTATCCATTTCATATGATATGAAGAATTTGGAGCAAAATAACACTAAATTCAAATCAAATTCATCTCCACAATAAAAAAATAAATTCGAACCAATCCAGATTAAGATGAGCAGTTAGCTAACTCGACCGACCACTGGCCTACTGTGGGGAGTCCCACGCAAGTGCAATAAATATGAATAAAACAGGAAAGCATGAATGTTATACTAAGGAAACTGGTCTGTAGTAGTATGCTGTAAGGTTTCAGTGCAACTTGGTCACTGTGTAAAGAATTTTCTGCATGCAAACTTGGTCGTCTGTCGTTACTGTTTTACATATACTTATACAATATCTATACTTACTTATATACTTATATAATAAAAGACAAAAAAGTACAGTAAAGACAAATTTATGAACATTACTGTGCTTTTTTTATAAGTGTTCTTCATAGAGTTTATGATATTCTTTATTCTTTCTTCACAATTGCGACTTGGTTTCCAAGTATTTTAAGCAAAGGATGAATGAATGATGATGAAGGTTTAAGATGTAAGTTATATGTCTATCCACTATGTCCCTTTTATTCTTTATTCTTTCTTTACAAATTGCGACCCGGTTTCCAAGTATTTTAAGCAAATTTAATATGAATTATTTACCCACCTTCAGATATGTGCGACTCTGAATAACAACCCCCGAAGAGAAAAGAACTAAGCTCTATACTCTCCTTGATCTCTATACTCTGTTTAGGCTGTCTATAGGCTACACTCTACTATACTCTCTGTACTCTCTGTACTCTCTATACTCTCTATACTCTCTATACTCTCTATACTCTCTGTACTCACGATGCTCTCTATTCTAGTTTCTATGCAGAATCCACAGTTTTCTATAACATCATAGCTTCCTTTAATATAAGAACATGGTCTTGAAAGTGGCAACTACGTAGAGCAGGAAAGTCCGTCTATTTAAAAACATTGAAATAATTTTTAAATCAGCGGATGCGTTTCTTGTGTGCGTTCTCCCATTTGATTTGCAACAAATCATAGCTATATTTAGACATAATTTTTTATTTTCAATCTTTCTACTAATATTTATTTACTAATATTTATCTACTTATTTTCTGCTAATTTCTATCAGAAACTAGTACAGAAAACACAAAATTAATTCTATAAGTGAAGTTTCACGATAATATTTCATGAAAAATATGCTTTAAAGTGAGAAAAACCAAGTCAACATGCATGACTTTTAACTGTACTCAATGCTATTAGGCTATATGATTAGATTATGTGAATACGGTGCAATGTTGCAATTTTATTAGGCCAGTGCCTTCTATTAAAGGAAACTATGATACCATAAACCACCATACTGAATCAATGTATATACTATATATTATCGTCAATGTATATGCTGAATCAACTCTTATAAAATGTTCGAAGGCGTCGTAGGATCGTAGCGCAAGCTGAGAAGACACGCCATCGCAATGTGAAGTGTATTTTGACTTCATGTCTTCTCATCTTGAGCGAACTATACTGATATAACTATCCTGTATCTATCGTAATATTACCTTTATACCGTTTGAGTAATGTTAGTTATAGAAGCATAGAGAGCAAGCAATGATAGAGTGGCGTGTGACAGGCACGCCACAGATCCACCAGAACTGGCGGTTCGCCCATGTCTCTTATCAACGCTCAGCTCTGTCAGGGTAGTCTGCGAGCGGTCTGCGACAGTAAGTAGAACCGAGAGGGACCTCAGGTAGATTGTTTCTGTCTCGTGGAGCGTTTACAGACTGTCCTGAGCGAGCTGAGCATTAATATAAGACATGTGCCATCCGCCAATCTCATTGTCGCCTACAGCACGATCGTGCCAACCGATATTGCATTGGCGTGCCGTGGCCTTGGCAATGACTTCTATAGTCTGTCCAAGCAAAGAAGACCCTCTGGCAAGATGAGAAAATTACTACAGCTCGGTCAATATTAGCTCAAACATTATCAATTTGATCTCAAATTGTAAAAAAATTAAATCTTCAATTTGAGACCAATTCAATAAATTTTGAACCAATATTGACCGAGCTGGAGTCATTTTCTCATCTTGCCTGAGGGTCTTCTTTGTATGGACAGACTTTAGCAAACTTGTCGGCGACTTTGACTTGTTGGAGAGAGATAGTGTTACGGAGAGAGAGAGGGTTGTATAAATAATAGTGGGTGTGAGCCAGAGAGAATAGAACAAAATTCTTATTCTTTACTCTTTGGGTGCTGTGAGGAGTGTTGATCGTGACTTGTAGTGTCTCCAAGCAGAAAAGACATTCTGGCAAGCTGAAAAAATGACTCCAGCTCGGTTAATATCAACTCAAAAATTGTAAATTTAGTCTAAAATTGTAGAAATCATTCTGCTCTACAATTTAAGACCAAGTTGATCACTTTTTTACCGATATTGACCGAGCTGGAGTAATTTCCCATCTTGCCAGAATGTCTTCTTTGCTTGGACAGACTACAGCGCAGCGCGCAAATCTGCAGTTTGCGCGCTTATGATTCTCTCTCTCATTATTATAAGATATTCTATTTTTCCATCTCTCTCCAACATTCGAGTTTTGGATGCTTGAAAACAGCAAAATGTAGGAGAGGCTGCTGAATATGTATGATTACTGTTTAAAATTCATCAACGTACTGTACTGTACTATTCATTACATTTATATTCATATACACTTCTATTTCTCAGTTCAGTAGGCTGAAATGTAAAAAAATCGTTATATCATAAAATTCTCTTTTAAAAGAAGGCATGTTACAGGATGTAACAGCATAGGATATGACAGCTTCAGTAATTCAGATCACTATGAATTTATATGACAGTGAATGAAAAAATAGTATAAATAAATATCGTACAATGTAATAATTATTTGATATTCAATTATATCTGATTACAATTATACAATGAAAGGAACGAAAATACAGGCATTCGCCCAAAACATCTTCTATTCCAATTTAGATTAAAAAGTCCAAATTCAGGTTCTGTTCCTTTTGAATATTTTTACTCACGCAATTTTCACTCTAAAAACACTTTTATCAAAAAAATATCATTTTAAAAACCAGGATGGTTGTTTTGAAAGCCGTGTTAAAACTTTTAAAGTGAGATTATTTCTAAATATTCATCAAGACTTAAAAATTTCAAGAATGATACAATTTTATGTACAATTCAAGTTGAGGGACACATTGAATGTGAATGTTGATTTGATTATTAATGATGATTATGATGATAATAGAGAAATAATGTGAGCTATTTGAAAACCAGATAAAGTAAATTTGGAAAAAATCAATAATTTAAGTTTTTAATAAATCAACACAATTAATTTCCTGTACTGCACTAGAGGTATAGATCTATTACTGACACTAGTCCTAATACTATATGATAGGAAATGCAATGCATTCAGTTACACTTAGCTACATCTATTCAAATATCGTTGGAAATGTTTGTAAAATGAAGATCATTTTCAAACTCAGACCAAACCTGTTGATTGTGTTAGAAATTAAGTATGAAATATTGAAAAGAAATGAATAAATTGACATCAGAGTGTACTTCTCAATTCTGCCACCAGACTGCACCATTTACAGGGTCAAGATTGAGAGCCCGCCTCCATCACAAGCTCCGCCCATTCCTCCCCTGATTTTCAGCACTGACAGGAGAGAATAGTTTTCCATTCTACCACTAGGTGACAGCAGTTACAGGGTCAAGTTTGGGAGACCGCCTCTAGACACGCCTCCACCACAAGCTCCGCCTACTCGGTTCCCGATTGGCCAACAGTGGCAATGGAGTGTAGTTCCCAATTCTCTTGCTAGGCTGCAGCAGTTACAGGGTCAAGAATGAGAGAAATCCTATGGACACGCCTCCACCACAAGCTCCGCCTACTTGTTGAATGTACTCGCAGAATGTAGTTCTCTATTCCGCCGCTAGGTTGAAGCACTTACAGGGTTAAAATTGAAGATATTCGGTTTGATAAACAATGTAAAGCTCCGAAATCTGCCTGGTTGATTGATGATGTCAGATGGTAAATGTTTCTGGGTGGTGTAGTTTGGGTAAAAAGTTTCTAAATTCTTTCATGTCATATAATAATAATTTGAACTATTAATAATAATTGATGTATGTAAAGTTCATATTGATATTAGTTATTTAAAAAAATCAATGAAAAAAATTATAATTGTGTTTTAAAATGTGTTTTTGAGAGAAGCATATTCAATCTTATTTATGTGAGTTGTGGTTGTTGGGTCATGCCGTGATTTAATATTCTTAGTTTATATACTTTTGTGAAAAGTAAATATGAATACATCAAAACATCATTAATTCTAACGAAACGATTCCTGCTATGTTGAAAAGTAAAATTTACTCATCAAGTGAATTTGACCTTCATACAATGCCGCGTTTAAGGTATTTGACCGTGCAAACTCTAAAAAAGCGACTCAAGTCAATTCCAAACCACTAAAAAATGAGCTGAGAAACGAGAAGCCGAGTATTCCTTTAATCACACTAATCTTCTTCCCAGGCTTTTTGTATGCAGATTCAACGCTATCTAATTAGTTTTTTCGCCATCTTTAGCAGACAGCCTATTACAGAGCCGTTAGCATTGATTGAATAACGTAGTTTTTGAGTAAAGCTGTTTTCTGTTTCCTTCATACTTGAGGTTCAATTCACTTAGAGCAGGAGATTCACTTAGAGTAATGGATTTTCGGCCGTTTTCACGATAGTTGAAATTGCATTGTACAATTTAACCACTAGAACTATCATCAGATTGGTTCTCCGTGCGTTGTTTGATGACGTCATTTTACGGTAGTTGAACTCAATATTTGGATGATAGCTGGCCTTTCTTTTTTGTTGAGCTATCTGAAACTGAAATAGGAAAAATTTATGTTCCTTAAACTCAAGAATTTTAAATAAGCATTATCTCTATTTGAAGAAATCCATTATAAAATTCTATACTTTCAAATATTCTTGTTTGTTCATACATTTGTTCTATGTTTTTTTATCTACAGTCGAAAGATCAATAGCCAATCTTGTGCATGGAGGGGGTAAATCGTACATGAGTATCAATGAATGAACCATACAGCAGGTTCCAAAATTATAAGTGCCCAAACATGTTTTATTCTAAAGGTAGCTAGCATTCCTGAGCGACTCGAGATGTGCAGCTGTCTTTGCAGATTATTGTTGAATAATGATCATTTATATTATATAGTTATAAAACTAGAGATGTGACAATTCGAGACGCGCAGCTAGAGACACACAGCTAGAGCTGTGTAGCAAGATCCATGGAAAATGCTAGCTCAAGTTCTTATTTTCCTTATTTTAATCTGCTCAGACGTACTGTTCTGTTCTTCTGTAGTAAGTATTATGTTTAGACGAGTCTGATCACACTAAATTTATACATTTATATTTTACACTCTCTTTCATGTTCTACGATAACTCGAGTCTCCAACCCTCTTCTTCTTCTTCTTCTTCTTCTTCTTCTTCTTCTTCTTCTTCTTCTTCTTCTTCTTCTTCTTCTTCTTCTTCTTCTTCTTCTTCTTCTTCTTCTTCTTCTTCTTCTTCTTCTTCTTCTTCTTCTTCTTCTTCTTCTTCTTCTTCTTCTTCTTCTTCTTCTTCTTCTTCTTCTTCTTCTTCTTCTTCTTCTTCTTCTTCTTCTACTCGACTACTATTAGTAGTAATATTACTATATATTCCTATTGTAATTACTATATATTACTATTCCTATTGACTTTATTTTCAATTCTCCATTACAACTTACGACATTCCATTTTTTATTGTCTTTATTTTCAACCCTGCATTATAACTTACGGCTTTCCATTTTTTTATTGTCTTTATTTTTAACCCTCCATTAAAACTTACGGCATTCTATTTTTTTCTGTTGACTTCACTTTTAAGTCTCCATGCCTTATAACTTACTGCATTCCATTTTTTCCTATCAGCCATTATTTGTACTCAGTCATGTTCGTGCTCCACGGTTTGCATCCCTACAAGTTCTACAGGCGGTTGTTTTCGTTTTTCAAAAGTAATAGCGCCAACAAAACACAATATTATTTATCACCGAAAAGTTTATGAACTTGAATTCGGTGTTGTGGTTTCATGATAGCACCCAGGACGAAAACGCATTTAGTTGTACAGTAACAATAATTCAGGGGACTCCGTTTCGTATACAGTTTGTTAAAATGTGAGCTAAGAACAAAGTTAGATACAAAACTCATCTAACATAAATGTAATATAAAATAATACATATCTTTAAGTACAGTGGTATAGTCTGTTCAAGCAAAGAAGACCCTCTGGCAAGATGGGACAATGACTCCAGCTCGGTCAATATTGGTTCAAAAATTATTTATTTGGTCTCAATCGTAGGAAACATTCTGATCTACAATTTGAGGCCTAATCAATATTTTTTGAACCAAAATTGGAGTCATTTTCTCATCTTGTCAGAGGGTCTTCTTTCCTTGGGCCTACTATAGTTAATAATCTTCAAGTAGCCTGGTCGAACAAAGAAGGCATTCTGGCAAGATGGGAAATTAATGACTTCAGCTAGGTTAATTATTGGTTCGAAAATTATAAATTTGGTCTCAAATTGTAGAAAACATTCTGCTTTACAAAATTAGACAAATGACTACAAATTTGAGATCAAATATTTATGAATTTGAGCTAATATTGACGGAGTTGGAGTCATTTCCCCATCTTGCCAGTATGTCTTCTATGCTTCTTCTACTATACATTACCATTCAATGATGACAATGCGCTAAATAAATAATTCAATAATTTCTTTCAAAATAGGGCTAATACATGCCTAGTAGTTGAAATATCGTCTAGGACAATATCAAAACTTGGAACGAAATAAGGACGTAAAATTAATGTATTTAACCGCCATAAAATGATATCAAGGCATCATTCTTGACATCAAGTCATCATTACTGTTTGAACATTTTATTACGTGTTTTTCACTTATATTAGTAATGTTGACCCATTGATTAATGTTGACTAATTTTGTTGAATGTTGACCCATACTCTGTCCTATGTATGTGGATGTTCAGGACATGATAAAAACTAACTAACTGTAATAAATAAAAAGACAAGATGTTGTCAAACCACTGATTTATTAGAAAATCGAGATACCGGTTCCGGTTGTTGCACCATTATCAATCTCTGGTAAACTCCAGAGATTACTAGAGATTGATAATGGTGTAACAACCGAAATCGGTATCTCGATTTCCTAATAAATCAGTGGTTTGACAACATCTTGTCTTTTTATTTATTATGGATAACTACCACAATATCAATTTCACAACTACTCAAAGAGTAACTAACTATATGCTACGCAAATCAAGTATTAAGATCAATTACGCTTCTAGCCTATTTAATATATTGTTATACTTTTTAACGGTGGTTGGAACAAGATAATTGAACAATACATAAGTAAGTAGACTACTTACGATAATTGATCATTTAATGCAAAATTTTCAAGTATTATAAAATAATATGAAAAATCGAAATCAATGACTAGGCTAATTGAATTAAGTTAATGCTTCCACAAAAGTTTTTGACAATTTTTGTAAGTTGCAATTCCATTATAAAAGAGAGAAAAGCACTGCTTGCTTCGATTAAGGAGCGACTTTTGAAGAATCATAATAGGAATATAACTATTATGTCTACTATAATTTATTATTTCTATGATATATTTTTGAACAATTTCTCAGCTTACGGTTGCCTAGTGGATAACCATGATTGAAGGGAACATTTTTCGACAAAAATGACCGAAGAAAACAAGAGAACAAACGGTGATTCATTTTCCGACATGGTTTATCAGAATATCTCTCACATAACAAGAGAAGTGTTGTGGTAAAGTCTGTCCAAGCAAAGAAGACATTCTGACAAGATGGGAAAGTGACTCTAGCACGGTCAATATTTGTTCAAAAATTATAAATTTGGTCTCGAATTGTAGATCAGAATGTTTCCTACAATTTGAGACAAAATTTATAATTTTTGATCAAATATTGACAGAGGTAGAGTTATTTTCCCATCGTGCCAGTATGTCTTCTTTGCTTGGGTCGACTATACATAGACTGTCCGAGCAAAGGAGACATTCGGGCAAGATGGGAGAAGTTGTCAGTCTATCTGAGTAATAGTTGTTTACTCATGTTGTTTATTATTCGATCGGCGATTTTCTCAGAGGAATGCGGAGGTTTTCCAGGCGCGGCTCGCTTTTCCAAAGTGGCTTTTCTTCTCTAGATGCGCACAATCTGAATGACCTTGATTGCGCAATATATAGGTTAAATTGAAAACAGTGACTACAGTCTGTACAAACAGAGAAGACATTCTAGCAAGATGGGAAAATTACTCCAGCTCGTTTAATATTGGTTCAAAAATGATAAATTTGGTCTCGAATTGTAGGAAATATTCTGATCTACAATATGAGACCAAATTTATGATATTTGAATCAATATTGATCGAGCTGGAGTGATTTCCCCATCTTGCCAGAATGTCTTCTTCGCTTGGAAAGACTATACTATCGCTTGCACAGTGTGTAATCATGTATGCACAACACATTCGCAATAATTTACTAACACACTGACATATCGTAGAGTTGCCACGTGGCAATGGTGGGAAGACGATTGAGAGAAACTGGGAATAAAGAAGAATATATATAAAATTACTTAGAAAAGAGAAGAAGACGAAGAATAGAAGAAGATGATGGAGCAGCAGTGAGAGAGAGATTGAGAAGAACTGGAAATAAAGGAGACTAGATATGAAATTACTTTAAAAAGAGAAGAAGATGAAGAAGAAGAAGAAGAAGAAGAAGAAGAAGAAGAAGAAGAAGAAGAAGAAGAAGAAGAAGAAGAAGAAGAAGAAGAAGAAGAAGAAGAAGAAGAAGAAGAAGAAGAAGAAGAAGAAGAAGAAGAAGAAGAAGAAGAAGAAGAAGAAGAAGAAGAAGAAGATGATGATGATGATGATGATGATGATGATGATGATGATGATGATGATGATGATGATGATGATGATGATGATGATGATGAAGAATAGAAGAAGGAGAAGATGATGGAGAGGTAGTGGGAAGAAGATTGAGAAGAACTGGGGATAAAGGAGAATATATTGAAATAATTAGAAAACAGAAGAATAGAAGAAGATGATAAAGGGAGAGGGAAGGAGAATAAGATGAAAGAGTAATGAGAAGGATTAGGATAAAAATATTGGGAAGAAGATCAGGAACAAAACATTGTTCATTGTGTCTTGAGGTATAAGAGAATTAAGGGAGAAGCAGAAAAATATCAAGAAAAAAAAACAAAGATATGCTGGAGAGAAATAAGAAAGAAAACAGCATTGAATAATTCCGAGAAGTTGAACTATCGTAGAAGAAAATCAGAAGAATTTAAGAAATTGAGAGAAAGAAATTAAGATAAGAAATAGAATAAGAAAAAAAGAAAGAAATTAAGAGATAGAAAAGGAAGCAATTATCGATTAAAGAATATGAAGAGAAAAGAATGATGGAGAAAGAGGAGGAAAAATCAGGGATAAAACGAAGTACAAGAAGAAGAAGAAAGAAAAACATTGAATAGAAAAAACAAAGAGAGCGAGCACAATCAACAAAAAATGAGAGAGAAAAAGATTTAAAAGACCAATAGTAAGATGAGAAATTGTGAGGAGGGAGATTATGATTATGAAGAAGAGAAAGAAATGATATAATGAAGAAAAAGTAAATGAAATAAGGTGAAAACGAAGAAATAAAAGCACTGATATGAGTAAAGAAGAAGATAGAAAAAGTTAAAAGAGCGCAGAAGATTAAGATCATTAAATGTAAAAGAAAGAAAAGAGAGACAAGCAAAAGTAAAATAAGATTAGATTACTTTATTCAAATAGATTACATGATACAGCGTAAATTCTACAGTTCTACACTACGATACAAACGAGTAAAACAAATTTTTCAATAAATTCCACAAAATAGATAGATAGATAAAATGACTTTATTTTACACTTTGTAAAAATTTTACAAGAGTTTGTGGGCGAAGTTCAGGCATGCAAGCCCCATCTTTCACTTAACCCACAACTTTAGTAGAAACTTTAATAGAATCTTTTAGTAGAAATTCAAGAAAAAACGGTAATGTAATGAATGCAAAATTTATACAAATATTAATTAAGATATCAATATAAGATGAGAGAGGAGAGAAGAGAAAAGAGATGAATATAATGAAGAGAAAAGAAAAGAGAAGATGAAGAAGAAAAAAAGGAGTAAAAGAGAATATTGAAAGAAAACTTCTCAATGAAGAAGACGTATATGAAATATATAGAGAAAATAAGATAGAGAAGAGGTATGAGAATGAGAAATGATATTAGTGTTGAAAAAGAAGAAGAATAGGAGGAGGAAGAGGAGAAGGAGGAGGAGGAGGAGGAGAATGAAAATGAAACGGGGAAACAGGCTGAAAGGAGTGTCTCGATTATTATCTGACTTTTCCGTTTTTCCAAGTGTTGAAAAAACTCCGCGGGAGGCTACCGCTGGGTGGAAAATGACCGTACTGCAAATTATCCTCCTCTACCTACTAATTTTCCCTCATCTTCCTCCTCCTCCTGCTCCTTCTCCTTCTACTCCTCCTCCTTCTCCCTCCTCCTCTCCTTCTCCTTCTATTCCTCCTCCTCCTGTTACTCTTCCTACTACTCCTTCTCACATTTTACTCTTCCTACTACTACTCCTCCACCACCTCATTTTCAACATATTCTTCTTCTTCTTCTTCTTCTTCTTCTTCTTCTTCTTCTTCTTCTTCTTCTTCTTCTTCTTCTTCTTCTTCTTCTTCTTCTTCTTCTTCTTCTTCTTCTTCTTCTTCTTCTTCTTCTTCTTCTTCTTCTTCTTCTTCTCCTTCTTCTTCTTCTCCTCCTTCTTCATCATCTTCAACTTCTTCTACAACAACTTATTCTTCTTCTTATTTTCCATCTGCTTCTTCCCCTTTTTCTTCTTCACCTCCTCCTTCTCCTTCTCCTCCTTCTTCTTCTTATTCTCCTTCTCCTCTTCCTCCTTGTTCTTCTTCTCCTTCTTCTTCTTCTCCTCTTCTTCTTCTTCTTCTTCTTCTTCTTCTTTTCCTTCTTCTTCTCTCCTTCTTCTTCTTCTTCTTCTCCTTATTCTTCTTCTCTTCTTTTTCCATCTTCTTCTTCTTCTTCTTCTTCTTTTCCTTCTTCTCCTCCTCCTCTTCTTCTTCTTTTTCTTCTCCTCTTTCTTTTCTTCTTCTTCTTCTTCTTCTTCTTCTTCCTTCTTCTTCTTCTTTCTTCTTCTTCATTTTCTCTCTTCTTCTTCTTCTTCTTCTTCTTCTTCTTCTTCTTCTTCTTCTTCTTCTTCTTCTTCTTCTTCGCATCTTCTCACACCTCTGGCAACTCCCTCAATATTATTCCTCTTTCCTCTTCTTCTCACCATTGTCTTAGGCGCTTAGCGTTTTTCACACACACCTAACTACAAACTTCATCAATAACAGTTCTTAGTGAATCTCTTACTTTTCTTCATCATCTTCATCGCCATTTTCTTGCTTTTTTTGCGAGGTGTGGAAACGTAATAATTCTCACTGACAAAAGGTCATTTCTTGTTTCCTCTTCATTAGGTAACTGATGATACTGTCTCAGGAATAATGTGAATGGAATTTGTAGTTTCTGTAGTAAATTATGAGTACAGTTAATAAGAACGACGTTGAAAATATAGTTGAAAAAAACCATTGAAGGATTAGAAACTGAGTGTTCATGTTGCAATTCATACTTTCAACTTTCATACATTAAATTTGATTCTTGATACAGTAAATAAGACACACAATGTTTTAATATGACTTCTTCTTTTATATTCATCGTACTTCAATTGTTGATAATATTATAAACTAGCCGGCAGGCTCGCTTCGCTCGCCTTCTCCGCCTAGCCAGGGGGCTCCGCCCCGTGGACCCCCGCCAGTATCGGCAGTGTAAGTGAGTCAAACTCGCTTCGCTCGCCTGCAAAACCTCTGCCAGTGTCAGCTGATACAAACAGGCTCGCTTCGCTCGCTTGCAAATTCCGTTAAAATTTATTGAACACAGCATTTATTGACCTAATCTAGACCTGTTTACCAAATTTCAACATTTTCTGCCAATTTGTTTTCGGAAAATCTAAGAATAATTCCGAAAAATAGTAAAACGCTAATATTGGGCGTAACCTTGGAAAGTATATCGGACATTGTTTGAAAGTTGATTCAATATCTTCTTAATTACTCCATCTATAATCTTTCTGAACCATTGAATTTACACTAAGGATTGGTCGTATCAAGGCCGAAGATATGCAACCCGCAATACATCTACAATTTTGAAAACCTGATTACTGGCGTAATCTTGAACGGATTTCAAAAATATTTTAACACAACATTTCTAGACCATATCTGAACCTGCCCACCAAATATCAACATTTTCTACCGATTGGTTCAAAAATATTTCAACACAACACTTTTCTAGACCTTATCTGAACCTGCCCACCAACTTTTTCTACCGATTGGTTCTCGAAAAAATTGAGAAAACGCCGAAAAACTATAGAAAAACTCATATATTTAGCGTATCCCTGAAAAGTTTTCAAAATCCGTTCTTAGCGCGGATCTAAACGTCCAACTGAACATGCCTGCCAAATTTGAACGCATTCGGTTCAGTGGATTTT
This sequence comes from Sogatella furcifera, assembly GCA_017141385.1. Lineage (NCBI taxonomy): Eukaryota > Metazoa > Arthropoda > Insecta > Hemiptera > Delphacidae > Sogatella > Sogatella furcifera. Next base: position 56,387,994 of record CM029547.1, on the reverse strand, counting down.
TAGTTCTGGTGATGAATGAATCAGTCAGTGCCATTCCGCTTATATAGATATAGATTCACGTTATTTATTTTCACTTTAACAACGGTACTTCCGATTTGGTTGCAGGAAACTGTAGTATCTAATCTAGGTACTCTTTGTAAGCTGAAGATGTGGCTTAGTGCCACGAAACGCGTTAGACAAGCAACACAATTTTGAATTACTGTTGTTAAAGTGAAGTAGGCCTAAATAACGCGAATTTACTATTTTAATACATAAATATCCACATACATACAAGATAAAAATACTTGAGTCGGCATTATGGCATTGAGGGGAGAATTGGCTTGAGTTAATGTAGAAATACTGAATTATGAATAATGAATTGTAGAAATAATAAATTATTATCAATAACCTAATCGTTCAATGATAGAGGCCCATCAATCTTATCAATTTATAAGACAAGAGAAACCTGAATAACCAATATTGTAATTGTAAGCTAAATTACTTCTTAGCATAATAATTATATTATCTTGGGTATAAGGCGTCTTATAGTCTGATGTGCAAGACAGATCTCTTTTTGAAAGTGAATGTTGGGGTAGGCCTTTGTGTTCTGTCTAGAATATTACAACAGGTTTGGATTTTAAATTATAAATCAAAATTTGAACTGTTAAGAAGGACAAAACTCAGTTAGCTGGATCAATATCGAATATAATATTTCACATAATGAGTATAATCGGTCCAAGCAAAGAAGATATTCTGGCAAGATGGGGAAATGACTCCAGCACGGTCAATAATAATTCAAAAATTATAAATTTGATCTCAAATTGTAGGAAACATTCTGATCCACAATTTAAGAACAAATTTATAATTTTTAAACCGTTATTGACTGGGCTCGATCGATTTTTCAATTTTTCCAGAATGTCTTCTTTGCTTGGACAGACTATAACCAATTCGATGGATTTGTCGATGCTTGAAGCAGTGTGTCAAAATTACCTGTTAATAAATCATTTAAATTTGACGTTTTTCAGTGTCAAAAAAGCAATTAATCAATTTGGGAACAGTAAAAAATTGGCTAACAAACTGCCGGGGGTTCTTCAAAATGCAGTAACGAAATATGTTTAAAGAAAAAAAACTATTGTTTTTCTAGGACATGTTATCAGAATGAGTAGAGGAGTGATAATTCATAAAAGAATTCTATTGATGAATTATTATAGTCTGTTCAAGCAAAGAAGACATTTTGGCAAGATTGGAAAATGACTCCAGCTCGATAATTATTGGTTCAAAAATTATAAATTTCACCTCAAATTGTAGAGCAGAGAAGTTCCTATAATTCGAGACCAAATTTATAATTTTTAAATTGATATTGACCGAGCTGGAGTAAATTTCTTGCCAGAATGTCTTCTTTGCTTGGACAGACTATAGCAGCTTTCGTCACGAAACTCGTGACAGAATGATTTGTGTTGTTGAGTTGCTAGAGAAAAAGTTGAAAAAATTGAATACTGTTTTTATATTTGGCGAGACACTTTTGTTCAACCGGTTAATATTTTCACCTAGGTTTCCGGAACATAAATTTCCACAAAATGATTCCATTATTTGAGAAAATACATTAAAATTATTGCGTAGAAACATAGATAAGTCCCAAATTTCGATATAGGCCTAAATTAATTTTCAATATAACTGTGTTCACTTCAGCCCTATACACAATCACCATTCACATATTTTTACACTAAAAAAAGAACAACCTGTAAAGACCTGTAGGAAACATCATTGGGAACCAATTAAAAAGCTACGGGTCAAAACTGCTTCATGAAATTATGGTTTCCATATTAAAAAATTCAAGATGGCGGCTGAACACTAACCAAACCATCCAGTCTATCCACCCTCCATGCTATCCACCGGCAGTTCGGCCTCAGCTTGTGGATAGACATTGAATCAAATGCATTTCAATTTCAATTTAATTTCAATTTATTTATTTACACACACACACACATATAAGATACATCAATATGAAATAAAAATTACTTACATCAATAAAAAAACATTACAGTATGAAATAAATAACATAAATATGAGAACATATGACAATATTAGAAAGCAATTTATACATGTTATGTGGTGAAGAAGGGTAGAGGATCAAAAGTTCTTCCAACTATGGCTAACCATGTCAAAGAAGGTTTTTGATCCTTGAAATTTTTGGAAAGGATTGGGAAGGGGATGTGATAGAGCACAAGTAGGGGAAGTGAGCACACTAATCATAAAAGTTCTCTGTTAACTTATTATAGTTCTCAAAGGTAGAAGAAGTAGTTAATTTTGATCCAAGCATTGATATCTGTTTTTACTTTTTTTGTTATTTTGGCACAGCTAATAATTTGTTCAGGAATTTTATTTATAATTTTAGTGCTTAAATATATGAGTTGTCTTCTAATATTTTCAATGTTAGTATGATAGATTAGGTACTTATTTGAGGTGGGTCTTAAATTGTATTGATTATTGATAGTATTATTAGTGCAAATGAAATTATTTTTATATTTAAATATATACTTCACTACATTCATTACATACAACTGTCTAACTGTCAACACGTTAAACTCTTCAAAAGTCAGGTTGGTTGGGAAAAGTTTAGGCTTATTTAAGATTGTTTTAATGATTGATTTTTGAATTATGAAAAGCTCTTCCAAATGGGAATTATAACAGCCCCCTATACTGAAATACCATACTGAATTATGGACTGTACCAGTGCAAAGTATACCATTTTAAAATGACTTGAGTTTAGAATTTTTTTTGCTTCGTAGAATTTATTTTTTCTCGCTATAGATTTATTAATGTATTAGATATATTTTACATTAATAACATAACACATCTTAAAATACATTCATAGAATAACATTTTTTCTGGAAATATTAATAATTACATTTCTTGTATTTAAGTAAATTTATTTACTTGATCAAGACTACTAGTATTCGATGCATAAGAGTAATTCAAGTAATCCAGTAATAATTTTAGTACTTCATCCAACAAAGTGTCATTATTTATGTGCAAATGTCAAAACTAATCCTCCAAAATCAGTCATAATTTATAAGGCCATAAAAGGATGTTCATGTTCACTTAAACTTGTATGAGAATTATTATTATCGTAGCTAAATCTCTGTCTAGAATTAGGAGCCTAGCCTTGAAGAAACGTTTCACTGTTGGTTTTTTCTGAGGATTGTCTGCTTTTTTCTCTCATCCAAATAATCGCAACTACAGTAATAAATTCTGCTACCTCATGTAGCCATAAACAGGTATAGTCTGTCCAAGCAAAGAAGACATTCTGGCAAGATGGGAAAATGACTCCAACTCGGTCAATCTTTGTTCAAAAATTAAAAATTTGGTTTCAAATCGTAGTTTAGAATGTTTTCTACAATTTGAGACCCAATTTGTGATTTTTGAATCAATATTGACCGAGCAGGAGTAATTTTCATCTTGCCAGAATGTCTTATTTGCTTGTACAGACTATAAACCGATGTTCAGTTAGGGTGATGTCAATTACTCTTAGCTTGGATTGTTTAGGATCTAGGATGATGTCAATTATAATTCATTGCAAGGATTCTTTTGCTTATCTTGTTTCTCTTTTTATCTTAGGTACTTTCCTCCTTTTCATTTTCTTTATTCCTTCTTCTTTTTAAGTTTTAGTTCTTCGTCTTCTTAGTTGCTTTTGAGATGGCCTTGGATAAAGGAGGATGAGTTAATAGTTTTATTGAAGAAGAAGAAGAAGAAGAAGAAGAAGAAGAAGAAGAAGAAGAAGAAGAAGAAGAAGAAGAAGAAGAAGAAGAAGAAGAAGAAGAAGAAGAAGAAGATGGAAAATAAGAAGAAGAAGAAGAAGAAGAAGAAGAAGAAGAAGAAGAAGAAGAGAATGATAATAGTAATAATAATAAGAAGATGGAAAATAAGAAGAAGAAGAATAAGATGTTGTAGAAGAAGATGAATAAGAAGAAGAAGTAGAAGATGATGAAGAAGAAGCAGAAGAAGAAGAAGGAGAAGAAGAAGAAGAAGAAGAAGAAGAAGAAGAAGAAGAAGAAGAAGAAGAAGAAGAAGAAGAAGAAGAGGAGGAGGAGGAGAAGAAGAGAAGAAGAAGAAGAAGAAGAAGAAGAAGAAGAAGAAAAGAAGGAGGAGGAGGAGAAGAAGGAGTAGAAGATGGAAAATAAGAAGAAGAAGAAGAAGAAGAAGAAGAAGAAGAAGAAGAAGAAGAAGAAGAAGAAGAAGAAGAAGAAGAAGAAGAAGAAGAAGAAGAAGAAGAAGAAGAAGAAGAAGAAGAAGGAGGAGAAGAAGAAGAAGAACAAAAAAGAATAAGAAGAAGAAGAAGAAGCAGAAGAAGAGAAAAAGAAGAAGAAGAAAAAGAACAAGAGAATGATAATAGTAATAATAATAAGAAGAAGAAGAAGTATAATTCGTGGGCGTACAAACAATACTTACAACAAATACTACTTGCAAATCTGATTTGATGAAAAAAAATTAAAATTTGATCCATTCTATTTGCTAAATCGCATTGACAATGAACAATACATAATTCTCAAATGTGGGATGTCTTTTCGACGTAAGTCGGACTTGCGATTAGTTACAGAAGCCCACAGGTGGGTGGGAACAATCAATATTATTGGATTTTGTCCCACAATAAATAATGTTTCATTTGCTACGGTATTTGCTGCTGTCCAATTAAAGAAGACATTCTGGCAAGATGGAAAAACTACTCCAGCTCAGTCAATATTGGTTAAAATACTATGAATTTGGTTTCAATTTGTAGATCACAATGTTTTCTACCATTTAAGATTAAATTTATAATTTTTGAACCAATATTGACCGAACTAGAGTGTTTTTCCCATCTTGCCAGAATGTCTTCTCCACTTGAACGCTTGCACCATTGTTTTTGCGCTATCAATCCTTGTCTAAAATTTTCAAGTTCGAACGGAAGAATTCCGTGGGTGATTTGTTTGATGAATTGCCTACAATTCAATAGAAACAGCCTACGAAACAAGACCTTGTTTCATACATTCACGAAATCTTTTTGAAATTAAAAAAAAAAAAAATGAACTAAAAACCAAAATACATTCATAAATCAAAAATGTTTTTTTTAATTCCTCTTTGACAATTCTTTGTCTACAAATTCAATTTTTTTGAAACTCAACTCAATGCTAGTTCTACAGTATTTAAGAGCTACCTATGCTAGAATGCCATTGAAATAAATTCAAACTATAAAATATTTAAATAACAATTTTTTTTATAATTTTCCTCTAGCCTTGAAGTTCTTCTAAGTTATACCAAAGAATATGGAGAATATCTATATCTATAAAAGCGAAATGGCACTGACTGTCTGATTCATTCAATCATTCATTCATCACCAGAACTAAAAATCCACTGAACCGAATGCGTTCAAATTTGGCAGGCATGTTCAGTTGAACGTTTAGACGCGCGATAATAACGGATTTTAAAAACTTTTCAAAGATACGCTAAATATTTGAGTTTTTCTATAGTTTTTCGGCGTTTTCTCAACTTTTTCGAGAACCAATCGGTAGAAAATGTTGATATTTGGTAGGTAGGTTCAGATAAGGTCTAGAAATGTTCTGTTAAAATATTTTTGCAATCCGTTCAAGATTACGCTAGTAATCAGGTTTTCAAAATTGTAGATGTGTTGTGGGTTGCATATGTTCCACCTTGATACGACCAATCCTTGATTATAGATAAACTAATTTGAAAGATAATGAATCAAGTTTTAAACCATGTCCGATATAGTTCCCAAGGTTACACTCAATATTAGCGTTTTACTATTTTTCGGAATTTTCAGAGTTTTTCTTGGATTTTTCGAGAATAAATTGGTAGAAAATGTCGAAATTTGGTGAACAGGTCCAGATTAGGTCTAGAAATGCTGTGTTCAATAACTTTTGAATCCCTTCTGAACGGAATTTGCAGGCGAGCGAAGCGAGCCTGTTTGTCTCAGCTTACACTGATAGAGCTTATGCAGGCGAGCGAAGCGAGCCTTTTTGACTCACTGACACTGCTGATACTGTCGGGGGTCCAGGGGGCGGAGCCCCCTGGCTAGGCGGAGAAGGCGAGCGAAGCGAGCCTGCCGGCTAGTACTCTATATTCACTTGTTATAATACCCTCCTGATTGATGTTCATAATTTAAGTTTTGTGACTTGTATAATATGAATTGGAGAATATCTATTCTTGCAACGAATAATCGAAAGAGTAGATTATTTTTTTTTAAATACCTCATTTCAGTATTTGATTATCACCGCTACTGGTGATGAAAATGAAATCCTTGATCATTCCATGGGAATCATCCAACTTTAACGAGAAGTAATAAAAAGGTGACTTCAAATTAACGATAAATGACGTAATCACCTGAATTAGCCTACATTGAGTTGTTATACTCTGTCCAAGCAAAGTAGAAATTCTGGAAAGATAGCAAAATGTCTCCGGTTCGGTCAATATTGGTTCAAAAAGTATACATTTGTTTGTTAATTGTAGTAAATATTTTAATCCACAATTTGAGACCAAATTTATATTTTTTGAACAAATATTGACCGAGCTGGAGTCATTTTCTCATCTTCACAGAATGTCTTCTTTGCTTGGACAGACTATTAGACGAGTCACTGAATTATTTCCAGCTATAGTGGTATAACACTGATTTTTAATTGCGATAGTTCTCACATTACCGACCCCCAGCTTCTTTGAATCAATGAAATATTCCAATTAGTTTTATTGCGAAACGTGGAGGTGGGATTGATTGTGTTTCCTGTCAATAATATAGTAGCTGAAATACTACTACATTGTGACTCAATGAGTCACTCTCCATTGATATATTCAAAGAAATTCAAAGATTTTATTAAAACAGTCAATCAGGTACACCGTTTTTCTATGTATAGGCTATGTGTTGTAAAATGAGAACTATTCACCTAACGTACTCCGCCAATACCAACCTTACGATAATTTTCTTCATATTTTTTATTATTCGGTTTTGAGACTAAGCACAGGCCATAGTGCCCATGTAAGCTTATTCGTATCACATTCATAAAAAATAAAATTTTTGTCTTGTTCTGTATTTATAAGATTGTATTATTAGAGAAAAATATAATCTAGTAGCCTATTGTAGGCCTATACATAAGATTGCACTATTATTAATAAAGTATTTTTATTTCAAGTACTGTATATCAATTGTGGAATAAAGAAGATTGTTTTTGTAGACTGATACAAAAAACTAGACCTAATGCGATTTCGACTGCTCCTTTTGCGCTCCAACTACTGGTGTTGTCGAGTAGAGTTGTCATTTAGCTATGCCTGGATGATGTATTTGAAATCGAGAGAGACCAAAGTTGCTTTACATTAAATGATCACCTGTAAGTTGTTTGCATCATGTTAAGAAGACAGACGAAGCCACCTAAATTTTTGGAGTCTACTATAGTATTATTAATAAGTTTCAATTGTATAGACATGTCTTGGTTTGTTGAATAAAACAAATGAATTTAAAACTGGATTCAGAAAGCTAGAACATATCGCTTTATGTCTGTTTATAATTTTGACCCAATCAATCAATCTGCTGCAGTCTGGTGGAAGAATTGAGGAACTACACTCTGCTGTCATCTCTAGGCCAATAAGGAGAAAAAGTAGGCAGTGGTTTGTGGTGGAGGTGTGTCCGTAGACTTTCTCCAAATCTTGACCCTGTAACTGCTGCAACCTAGCGGGAGAACTTGGGAACTAATTTCTGCTGTTAGTGTTGGCCAATGAGGGACCGAGTAGGTGGAGCTTATGATGGAGGCGTGCCCACTGGCGTTAACTCATTTTTGACCCTGTAACTGCTGCAACCTAGCGGGAGAAGGGGGACTGCACTCTGCTGCCAGTGTTGGCCAATCAGGGTACGAGTAGGCGGAGCTTGTGGTGGAGGCGTGTCTATAGGCTTCTATCAAACTTGACCCTGTAACTGCTGCCACCTAGATTTGATAAATAACTACTCCCTGCTGCTTAATTTCAAACTAATTTCCAGCTCAATTCATACAGCTATAGAATATCGACCATGTTTGTTTAATCTTGAAAATCAAATGAAATTTTTGAGAGTTTATGAAAGGGTCTGTGGCTACTCCTCGAACAGTTCATTAGTCCTTCTTCTAGAAATATTAAAAATAGGCTAGCACTGTCATTTAAATAATTTATGTTTGATTTCCAAATGACCATTGAAAAATAACGAGAGAATAATTTAATTTAGAGAATATTTAATCAAGAGAATAATAATATGAAGTTGAAATTCTTGAAGCCCCGTTCTTGGAAACTCGTCCTTTTTATTCGGAAAACAATATAAAAATGAATGTATTCCAATATATATTTCAAATTATCATTCACAGTGAATTTATTGTTAATAGTTTCATACTATGATGATTCACAATACACTTTATTTGTCCTTCGTAAAAATTTGAATTTAGCGGAAAATTTGAGGTAATCTATTTACGACTTTCAATTGACGTAGTCTGTGAACCATAGAGTAGGTAGTCCACTTCTGTTTTATCGCCCAGATTCAGTTTAACAGAGTTTTCGATATTATGTAGATTGAATACACCTAGGTATAAAAGTGTTTCCAATATTATACCACTTTAATACACACACCTTGGTGAATTTGAATCACATTTTTATATTTTCTCACCAAGAAACCCACACACAAACTCACGCACAATTTCCATAACAACACACCGGACAAGGCCAGCCTGAGGTCTCCAGATTTGGTCCAGTGGTCAAAAGTGGGACATGCAGCTACAAAATCTCAGTTTAAATAGTTTAGATTGCTGTATACGACATTCCCAAATCCGACTATTTTATTGACCGTGGCCGACTTTTGCCCTGTCAAGGTTCACCAACTGAAGAGAGCTAACTGAAATAATTTTTTATTCTGTTCTCAGATAACGCCGGATCTTGTTTACAACTTGAAGGCTGTGATGATTGGGATCTATGCGTGCATTTACCCTTGATGCTGCTATAGTCTAAGCAAAGAAGACATTCTGGCAAGATGGGAAAATGACTCCAACTCGGTCAATATTGGTTTAAAAAATATAGTTTTAATCTTGAATTTTGAAGAACAGAATGTTGTCTACACTTTGAGACCAAATTTATAATTTTTGAACAAATATTGACCAAGCTGGAGTCATTTTCCCATCTTGCCAGAATGTCTTCTTTGCTCGACTTGACTTTACGCTCAGCGTTTTTTTCACGCAATGAGCAAAATGAAACAACAGTGAGTAATTGGCTGGAACAGTATGAAAGAAATTCAAGTGATTTGTTTACCAAATTGACAAGTTAGCAGACAAAATTTAACAATGAACCAATAAACAATGAGCGTATCCTTGGAATAAACGTATTTATTTTTAGCTTATTTATTGATTTATCATACATCAGTAACCCTAAAATCAAAGTGAACATTGAAAATTTTACAAATATGAATACAACTATACAAGAGGAAGATTCTTACTAAATACCTCTCTACACAGTGGATTTCTGATACGCATTAATGATACAGAGTCCAAAATTGATACAGGAAGGAAGCTCGTTGATACGAGACATTTGCAACGTATCAAGTCTTCATTATCGTATCTACAAATAATAAACTTTTAATGGACCTTTGTATCATCTTGAAAGAAGATTGAATCATGGAAACACAGCTTCACTAAATCCCCAATTCTTTGTAGAATCATTCAGAAAACATTCTTTCTCTATTGTATTCAGTCTTATTTGAGTTTTGAATATCGTATCATTTATAAACTTCCAATGGACCTTCGTATCATCTTTAGAGTAGAAAAGGGTACTTTGATTTTAATTATTTAAAGTTTTAGATTAAACAATGTACACACAGCTTTACAAAAATCTCCCGCCTCTTTGGAGTATCATTTATAGCACATTCTTCCTCTCTCAGGAATTCAGGATCGATATAGTCTGTTCAAGCAAAGAAGACATTATGGCAAGATGGGAAAAGACCTTCAGCTCGGTCAATATCGGTTCAAAAATTATGAATCTAGTTTCAATCCGTACAAAACGCTCTGCTCCACAATTTGAGACCAAATGCATAACTTTTAACCAGTATTGACCGAGCTGCAGTCATTTTCCCATCTTGCCAAAATGTCTTCTTTGCTTGGACAGACTACATTTTATCATAGCACGCGACAATGACCGATAATAAGAATGAGTTATGCTATAAGTGCAACTTATCTCATGTTAGGCTACGATGAGGGTACAGTACGGGTCTAATCAATTCAAAGCAGTCTCAACAAAATTGAAACTGGTAGAGTAACCAAGGGATTTAGAGTTTAGTAGAGTTTAGACAGAGAATTTCAGTCAATATTTTCACCAACCATAGAGAAAGCATAGTTGAGTTGAGTAAGTTGAGTTTTGATAGAGACGAGATTGTTGGAGCTCCTATCCTATCTCTATAGTTCAACTAATAGGCCTAACTAATAGGTCTCTATAGAGACTGTATAGGCCTAATCATACAATGTGGACTTTGAATGTCTCACTTTTGATTGGTTAGATCTCTTGAATCCACCATATTTTTGGCAATTCCTATAAGATTAACATTGAAATGATAATAACACAATCATAATTATTATGATTTTGCCAGTTTTAGTTTTTGTCATTTTCTGGTCTTGAAATGGAAATGAAGAGAGAAGATTCTTTAGGTAAGAGAAAAAAAAATGTTGTCAGATCCACAAAGTTCATTTAATATTCTATACTTGAGTTTCAATGCTCAGGGCATCATTATCAGTGGAGTACTTCACTAATTAAGTATGGTATTTTAAAATAATAAACTTTGTCGATCAGACATATTTTGTTTTCTCTTACCTAATGGATCAGTTCCACAACAGTGTAAAAGTGTAAAAGAGAAGATTCTATTTAAACTGTTAAAAACGTAGATTCCAATCATGTTTTTATAGAAATAGTTGGAAAAAGTAAGTAATGTCAATAAGTTGAAAGGTGCCTGTAATTACACATCAAAATTAAAAAATTTGACAAAAGAATGGCGGTTGGTGCCAAAATATAACAAAAACCTATTGTTATGAAATATTTTAAACCAATGAATGACCACACTACAGCCTTTATAGTTATAATAGAGTTGATCTGGAGAAGGGTTTTATTTCTTATATTACATTTAATCGATGAACTAAGAAAATATTCTAAGCCTAGAATGAACAATTGACTGATTTTGATACGATCTTGATACGATTTTTGTTACGATCTTTGACTTATAGATCTTGATACGCGTGGGCGAAGGAAATGTTTGACGAAAAACTCTTCCGTGTTTCTATTTCTGCTAATTTTTCAATCAATATCCATAAAAACTGATTATACCAGAGCAAAAACATTCTCACTTATTCATCATTGCTGTCATCAAACATTTTTCAAAGAGACTATCAAGTTTTATTTCTTGTAACTGGATATTAAAAGCGTCTTGTCATGTTCTAATGAGTTGCATCTAATAACAAACTAGTTTGATAATTTGTCAGAAAAAATCACCTTGGTACACGTGGTATTCACTGGCGGTTTGTGCCCACGAAACAGGTGAAGTGCTGTACAGTAAAAGATACGGGAACTTCACCAATTCCATGGGCACGAGCCGCCAGTGGTGGTATTATAATTTATACTGTATTATTATGACTATTCAAATCGTCCTACTTGCTAATGATATTCATTTCGTATGCAATCGACGTTGATTTATCGCAATTCTTCCGCAAAACTATACTGGTGTTATTGAAAAACTACCGCATTTCAATTATAATTTGTCAAAACAAAGAAAACATTCTGGTAAGATTAGAAAATGAGTCCAGCTCGGTCAATATTACTTCAAAAATTATAGATTTGGTCTCAAATTGTAGGAAACATTATGATCTACAATTTGAGATCTGATTTTAAATTATTGAACCAATATTGACCGAGCTGGAGTCATTTCCTCATCTTGCCAGAATGTCTTCTTCGCTTGGACAGACTATAATAAGGCCTCCTCGCTATGCAAATACAGTAATTAGAAAAAACTTGTAATGGACGGTATCATGTTAATAATTGAGAATGTAGTCTTTGACAGTATGCCACATATTATACAGGAAGATGCTGGACTGGTTATGTTTATTTTAAATGCGTTCCTGGTTTCAAACTTTGGATTGAATGGGGTTTTGTTTGAAATAACGTCAATAATCTTAATTTTCAATTATTATTTTTGTTAAAATTTGAATATATTATGCTATTGTATATAATTATTGATTAACGTGTTATAAGATACATGTTGAATGTCATGTAATATTGTAAACATGGTTATTGAGAATTCAAAAATGTTATATTCTTCAGCAATTTTGAGTAATAAACATATTGAGTGGTTTACCTTATTTATTTATTTATTACAAACGTGATACAACAATGAGATGGTTTACAGCTCTAAGCCAAAACAAACCTCATTAAGAACAAATGAATTACACAAAATAAAATATTAATAAACAATATGATGAAAGCATATGAAATCCCAGTAAAAAAACAAGAAAAATTGGTACAGCAATGGAAAAATATCTTAGATAAAACTAATAAACATATTTAAACATAAAACTATAAACATATAAACATATTTGAGTAATGTTGGACAAAAAGATTAAATCAGCCGATGCAATCTGTATCAGGAAGTGAAGTAAAAGGTGAAGTAAATAAAAGAGAAAGTGATGGAAGAAGAAATAAAGAAGGAGAAGGGGACGAATGGTAGAAGGAGGTGAAAGAGTTGAAAGATAAGAAAATTGGAGAATCATTTGTATAGACAGGAAGCAGAATAGACAAAATAAGGAATAGAATCTAGTGTGAGAGTAGAAGAGGAGATGAAATACTCTATGAGAAAATGGAAAATTTGAACGAAAAAGGTAGAAAAATACTATATAGATATAAATAAAAAAAACTTGAAGAGAAGAAAATTTGATGCAAAAGGAAGGAGAAAAGACGGTTTGTATGATAATGGAAAAATGGAAATCATTGAGAAGGAAGGGGATAGAAAAAGAGAAAAGAACAGGAAGAAGAAGAGAAGGATAAGGAAGAGAAGGATAAAGAAGAGAAGGATAAAGAAGAGAAGGATGAAGAAGAGAAAGAGAAAAATACAGATTCAGGTAAGGTAGAAGAGTAGAGAAAAATAAAGTGAATTTAAAGAATGGACAACGAAATTATAAGAAACACTAGTAGAAAAATAATAGAATGAAAAGGTGGAAAAAGATGAAAAGTCCATCTACAACGGGTTGTTCGAGAGGATTTCTGGGACAACCTGTTCTCCCAATTCCTGTTTCATAGTAGGAGAAAGAGGAAGGGAGGAAGAAAGGAAGAAGATGAAGAAGCAGAAGAAGAAGAAGTAGAAGAAGAAGAAAGGAGCAAGAAAAGCAAGATGATAATGAGAAGTAGAAAAAAGGAGCGGTTTTACGATAGCAGAAGAAACAGCGTGGTAGATTAGAGATGTGTCCAGCAAAGAAGACATTCTGGCAAGATGGGAAAATGACTCCAGCTCGTTTAATATTGATTCACAAATTTTAAATTTGGTCTCAAATTGTAGATGAAAATGTTATCTACCTTTTGAGACAAAATCTATAATTTTTGAAACAGTATTGACCGAGCTGGAGTCATTTTCCCATCTTGCCAGAGTGTCTTCTTTGCACGACCAGACAACAGAGTCTTCTCTGTAGTGTGCGAATGTATCGGACACTGGGAACGGAATGAGTTGGAATGTAATAATTGTACGGGAACAGCAGCTAGAGATGGGACGATTATAGGTCGGGAAGCGTAGAAAGGAGGAGAAGAAGAAGAAGAAGAAGAAGAAGAAGAAGAAGAAGAAGAAGAAGAAGAAGAAGAAGAAGAAGAAGAAGAAGAAGAAGAAGAAGAAGAAGAAGAAGAAGAAGAAGAAGAAGAAGAAGAAGAAGAAGAAGAAGAAGAAGAAGAAGAAGAAGAAGAAGAAGAAGAAGAAGAAGAAGAAGAAGAAGAAGAAGAAGAAGAAGAAGAAGAAGAAGAAGAAGAAGAAGAAGAAGAAGAAGAAGAAGAAGAAGAAGAAGAAGAAGAAGAAGAAGAAGAAGAAGAAGAAGAAGAAGAAGAAGAAGAAGAAGAAGAAGAAGAAGAAGAAGAAGAAGAAGAAGAAGAAGAAGAAGAAGAAGAAGAAGAAGAAGAAGAAGAAGAAGAAGAAGAAGAAGGAGGAGAAGAAGAAGAAGAAGAAGAAGAAGAAGAAGAAGAAGAAGAAGAAGAAGAAGAAGAACAACAACAACAACAACAGGAACAAGAACAAGAAGAAGTAACCGGAGAAGAAAACATCTTGTTTTGTGTGATGTAGTTTCTCAGTGTTGAGGTTCGCAATGATGGGAAGAAAACATTAAGCTCTTCTTCAAGACTGGGCAGATAGGGATAAGAAGAGAATAAGAAAATTCAAGATGAAGAGGAGGAGGAGGTTGAGAAGGAAGGAGTTGGAAGTGGTGAAGGATGATGAAGAGAAGGGAGGGGTTTGGTGCTAGTGGCCTATCTATCCAGAAACTCGTTCATCCACCTGTTTTGTGGTATAATAATTATTAGTGGTAGTTGAATAAGGGTTATTGATGCACAACTCTCACAGGACAGTCGGTGGCCGGTCTACGAGAGAAAATCGAGTTCAGAGCGACCCCAGTTGAATAGTTTCTCTCTCTCTTAGATCACTTTCAGACTGTCCTGACAGAGCTGAGCATTAATAACAGACACGTATTCAGCGTCAATTTTTTTTGGCATCTCATCTAATAATGTGTATTCTGTCCAAGCAAAGAAGAACCTTTGGCAAGATGGGAAAATGACTCCAGGTTGATCAATATTTATTCAATTATTATAAATGTGGTCTTAATAGTAGATCCATTTATTTCCTACAATTTGAGAAAAATTGATCATTTTTCAACCAAAATAAAGACTCTGTTCAAGAGAATTCTTATCTGTAACAGCATTAAGATTTCAGGTATAAGTTACAATCGTTTTATCAGTTTAGGACAAATTTTAGAAATTAGAATAGAATTAAATTACTCAATTATTGGAAATAATCAAAATTATTCTGATTTTTATAGAATTATTAAGATTAGTTTATACTTTTAACACAAATTTGACAAACAAGAGTGAAAAGTGAAATGTGAAAACAAATGAACAAAAGTGAGAAAACTAATTCACTCAAAATTGTAACTCAAGCTAATTTTGTTCATCATAATATTATTGCATTAATTTACTCTATTTCATAATAGAGTAACACTCAATGATTATTCGTGATATATTATGATGAAATTTTGAAGATAATATTCATTGTTTATATGATAAATCTATGGTGAAATTTAAAAAAAGTTTCAAAATTGTTCAAGCATTACTTCAAATTACATAAATATTCATGTGAAGAGTAAATAAAGCAACGTCATAATCTCGTTAAACTTGTGAAAGTAACCATACCAGTGCTCCAGGTCTGCTATATAACGGTTTCAATGATATTTTGGTAACATACATTCACAAAACCAACAACTTTCCATAATTTCAATAGAATTTCTGTAGGTCTTGTGTATTCAAATCGTTCCGCAGGTAATTACAAAACATTTTAACTACTGCTGAATGTAATCTACTTTACCTGACTGAAATTATACATTAATCTAACAAATTAAATATATCTAATCTAACATAGAACTAAACATATTTACTTACTATAGAACTGCTTACAACCTGTTAAAAATATAATCGTTTGTTTCGTAAATATGAAACGTATTAATCATTATTTTGTCACTTGCTGAACGAATGCTAATAGATTAAATTTGATCCAAGCGATGTCCTATTTCTGTAAACTTTTAATGTAATAATTATGATATATTCCAATCTAATGTGTAGTCAATATGGAACTCAGGCTCTGCATCATTGATAAACAAAAACAAATCATCATTTGCTTGAAATTAAACAATATTTTTCATGGAGAATTACAATGGAAATTCCCTGAATATCCGGTAAATGCACTCTCCATTGTAATGCAGTATTGGAAAATATTGTGAAAGTTCAAGCTAAATAACTTGATTAATGATTTAATTTACAATTCAAATTACTTTTTTATGGGACACATTTTCACTTTTAAGTTAGCTGAATTATACAGCCTATAAACTCTAATCACAAATTTGATTAAGATCTTGATTGTAATTTTTATTTATTGAAATATTGCTTCCATACAGGGTATGATCCAATTATTAAATTTGATCATTTTTTAAATTGTCACTCAAGTTTATAGAAAATTAAAAATAATGTCCTCTAAGACAACATTTTGAATTGAGTAACTTTTCTCCACTGATTATAATAAAGATGTTGAAAATATAATTGAATTGTAGATAATTGACATAATATTTTCGAATGTGATACCGAGTGGGTGTGAGACTCGTTACTATAGTCTGACCAAGCAAAGAAGAGCCTCTGGCAAGATGGGAAAATGACTCCAGCTAGGTCAATATATGTTCAAGAATTATAAATGTGGTCTCAATAGTAGATCAAGTTGTTTCCTACAATTTGAGACCATATTGATAATTTTTGAAACAATATTGACCCAGCTGGAGTCATTTTCCCATCTTGCCAGAGGCTCTTCTTTGCTTGGTCAGACTATAGCAAAATTTCTATTCAGCTCATTTCAAGCTGACTGGAAACCCTTTTCACACCATAGTATTACGATAAATTTAATGTTTCAAACAAAATCTCCAACAACCTGCTGCAGTAACAATAGTCTGTCCAAGCAAAGAAGACCCTCTGGCAGGATGAGAAAATTACTCAAGCTCGGTCAATATTGGTTCAAAAAATATTGATTTGGTCCCAAATTGTAGACCAGAATGTTTCCTACAATTTGAGGCCAAATCAATAATTTTTGAACCAATATTGACCGAGCTGGGGTAATTTTCCCATCTTACCAGAGGGTCTTCTTTGCTTGGACAGACTACTGAATCTTCTGAATCCGATTAAAATAACAATTTAGCCAAAAACCAACTTGCGATAATTAATAATGACAGTGTTAAGTAGAAAATGTAGGACGAAAACCAACGCAATATGGCTGCCCACTCGCAAACAAAATCGAGAAAAATAAAATAAAGATGACAAGTAATTATGAAGCAATTGTCCGAGACTTGTTCAATACCGAATTGTACCGACTGACACCTTTAAACAACCGAAATGTAAAGAAGAAACCAACATCATCGTCATTTTTCTATCTTTTTTCTGTTCGTTTCTCACGTACTTTTACGGACAAGTTCGCAAAGTCAAGGTTAATGTCTATTTTTCTTCTTTTTGTTTTCCTTTCTTCTCTTTTTTTCTTCTTCTTCCATCTTCTTCTTCTTCTTCTTCATTTTCTTCTTCTTTTCTCTTTATCTCCTCTCATCTTCATTATCTTCAATCTCTTCATCTTCCTTTTTTCTTTTCATCTTCCTTCTCTTATCCGTCTTTTCTCTTTCTTCATCTTCATTTCCCCTCTTCTTCTTCTTTTTTCTTCTTCTTCTTCTTCTTCCTTCTTCTTCTTCTTCTTCTTCTTCTTCTTCTTCTTCTTCTTCTTCTTCTTCTTCTTCTTCTTCTTCTTCTTCTTCTTCTTCTTCTTCTTCTTCTTCCTCTTCTACTACTACTACTACTACTTCTTCTTCTTCTTCTCTCCTTTCTCATCTTTCCCTTTTCCTTCTCCTTCTTCTTCTCCTTCTCCTCATCTTCATTATCTCCAATCCCTCCTTTCTTCTTGATTTTAATCTTTCTCTTCTTAATTTCCATCTTCTTCAACCCCTTCTTTCTTCTTGATGTTCGTCTTCTTCTCCATCTTTTCACACATTTTTCTTCTCTTCCTTCTTTGTTTCAATTCTGCTGCTTATCTAGTTTCAATTTCTGTAATGTGTACTTTTTCTCTTTTTCTCCTTCTTTTACGTTTTCTCCTCCTCTTCATCCTCCTCCTCCTCCTCTTCTTCCTTCCTCCTCCTCCTCTCTCTTTCTTCCTTCTTCTTCTTTTCTTCTTCTTCTTCTTCTTCTTCTTCTTCTTCTCCTTCTCCTCATCTTCTCCTCCCCTTCTCCTGTAATCTAATCTAATCTTCCTTTCCTCCTCCTCCTCTTCCTCCTCTCCTTCTCCTCTCCTTCCTCTCCTCCTCTCCTTCCTCTCCTCCTCCTCCTCTTCCTCCACCATCACCTTCTCCTCCTCCTCCTTATCTGTCTCCTTCTCCTCCTTCTTCCTCTTCATCCACGTTTTCTTCTTTTTTCTCTTCTTTTGCACCCCAAGGTCAATGTAATTTGCCCAGCTAGACATGAAGGCGCGTCTCTCCTAAATTATTTAACAAGATGGCGGTTCGCGATTAGAATCGGCTATGTTTGTTATAGTTTCAAGTAAAATCAGATCTTTGTTCCTTGAATCTGAGAAGGCACGCCATTGAAATACACTTTACATTAAAACCACGTGTCTTCTCACCTAGCACGAACGGTACAAGGTTTTGAATAAATTCAAGTTTTTTGTGTTAGTTTTAGGGCGAAAATTCTGGCACGATAACCGTGTAAAGATTATTTAATCGCAGGCACGAGGAGCTGATTAAGATGAGACAATCGATAACAAAAAATATAGAAAAATAATTGTTGAAAACTGGTGAATCCTGATTAATAAATGTACTGTAATATGTAGCTAACCATATTTTTTTACGTAAGATTTAGAAGCCCTAGATGAAACATGTTTTAAAAGATGAAGATCATCATAAAGATAGGCTATAAAGATTTACAATAATGATGATCTGATAATAATTGAAATTTTTGTAGTTAGTGTAGAAGTGTTAGTTGAAGGTATTTTAAAAATTTCCATTGCGAATATCGAGTAATAAAAATTAATGAAACATACAAGGAAGCTTCTGATATATTTTCAAAATTATAGTATATCTAGAAAAACAATCCGATTTTCACATGTATTTCCAAAGGATTTGACCATAAACATATTATATTATGTAAAAATATAATATATTATTATTTATTTATCATTATCAAACAATATTATTATTATTGAAAAATAAAACGAAATTCTAATACCCTTTTAAAAACTTTAAAATTATTAAAACACTGTGTTTTATAGAGTTTTTAAAAAAGTATTTGATTTTCATTTTATTTTTCAATTATTTTAAATAGCCCTAAGTTTTAAAGTTCGATTTTCAAATATTACTTAGTCTGTCCAAGCAGAGAAGACCCTCTGGCGAGATAGGAAAATGATTCAAGCTAGGTAAATATTGGTTTAAAAACTAGAAATTTGATTTCAAATTGTAAGAAACAATTTGATCTACTATTGAGACGACCCAGTAATTCATAATTCTCAAACGAATGAATATTGAAAAAGCTGGAGTCATTTTCCCATCTGGCCAGAAGGTCTTCTTTGCTTGGACAGACTATATCAGACTCAACGCCTTAACACAAATGGGTTGGATAGAGGAGAAAAATAAATATTTTGAGTATTTCTTGAATTGTTTCTTTTGAAATCTGAATACTTATTTATTCATTTCATTGAAAAAACTTTTCTAGCCCAAAACTTCTTCTATTCCGATTTTGATTAAAATATCCAAATTCAGGTTATATTAGGAGTTTAGGTCAAATCATTGACATAAATAATACTACAAATACTAATATGTAAACGCAGTAATATTTTTTCTGCGGCAATTATAATCTACTGAATTCAATTATTGTATACATGCACTCTAAGTGGAGTACATAAATTTAAATAAATAAATCATTGACATAAATAATACTTCAAATACTAATATGTAAACGTAGTAATATTCTTTCTTAATACAGTAGGCAATTATAATCTACAAAATGTATTAATTATTATTGTATATATGCAATCTAAGTAAAGTAAATGAATAATTGTAAATCCAAGAATTCACACTGGGTGAATTAAACTCTCCT
Organism: Sogatella furcifera; assembly: GCA_017141385.1. Taxonomy (NCBI): domain Eukaryota; kingdom Metazoa; phylum Arthropoda; class Insecta; order Hemiptera; family Delphacidae; genus Sogatella; species Sogatella furcifera. The sequence continues at coordinate 56,368,089 of CM029547.1, read as the reverse complement.
ATAACATAGATAACCCAATTTCAACAACGCAGTTCCAAACAGCTCATAGGAGAATAAATATGAATGCAGTGTGATTGAAACAATAATCACGACTCACTCCTTGAGCATAATATTGTATTCAGCAACCAAAAAGAGAATATTTAGAACGGAAACTTGGCACCCATCCCGGCAACAATAACTTCCAACTGCATTGTAACTCCTCGGAACTGAATGCTCTATCTAGACGGAACTCTGTACTTTATTCAGTTGTCAAGTTAAAGTTCTCCGCAGTAAAGCCGCGAAGGTGACCGAAGTACAAGTTGGGACTTGTGCTTGAAATCTAGGAGCACTAAAAAAGTATCACCGCTCAAAAAAGTTCAACTAAGCATAATAAAAAAGTTAGAACTCTCAGTCGAATCAATACTTTATTATAGACTTTCGCTTCAGAAAAGCTGTCATAAATCCTTCAATATACAGAGTATTTCAGGAGGAATGTGCAATACTTCTCAGGCAGATTCCCTACACCAAGTAGACAAAGACTTTCCATGGGACCAACCCCCAAAAACGCTTTGTTACCGAGATAACAATGGCAAAAAATTGAAATTTTTCAAAAATATTAATTTTTTAGAGGCTCAACTGAGGTTCTAAAATAATCAAATCCAATGTAAAATTAGCTGAGCAATTCAATGTAACCAGTTCCAAGTTTGTAACTTCAACGGTTATTGAGATAATTGGGAAAAATATGCTAGAAAACGCCATTTTTCAACAATAAGGGTATAACTGGATAAGGAATCATAAAATTGTATTTTTTATTTATGGAAGTTGAAGAGAGTCGGATTCTAGAGGAAAAGTTGAATGGCGGCGATTGTGTAAAGCTTAACCAAATCTCAGAAATAGCGATCAAAAATCGAAAAATCGCTACTAAACACAAATTCATCACTTGTGCTATGTTTTGTCAATTTTGCGATTTTAGATCGCTATTTCTGAGATTTGGGTAAGATTTACACAATCGCCGCCATCTAACTTTTGCTTTAGAATCCGACTCTCTTCAACTTCAATTAATAAAAAATACAAATTTATGATTCCTCATCCAGTTATAACCCTTATTGTTGAAAAATGGCGTTTTCAATTTTTTCAATTATCTCAATATTCGTTGAAGTTACAGACTTCAGCGTGGTTCCCTTGAATTCATCAGCTAATTTTACATAGGAATTGATTATTTTAGAACCTCAGTAAATCCTCTAAAAAATTAGAAAAATAGATATTTTTTGAAAAATTTCAATTTTTCGCCATTGTTATCTCGGTAACAAAGCGTTTTTGGGGGTTGGTCCCATGGAACGTTTCGTCTACTTGGTGTAAGGAATCAGCCTGAGAAGTATTGCACATTCCTCCCGAAACACTCTGTATATCTGTACAGAATGCTTTATGCAGAACTTAATCCCCTACTGAGACTTGTCCTACAGCAATACACTAAATAGCCTATAGTACCTACATCACAATTCAATAATGTATATTCTATACAAATCATTCCATTTGAAAAATGTACAATAAACAATACTGTTTGTACTCCATCACTAAAATGCAAATTAATACGCAGTTCAATACGAAAACCGCCATTAATACTTTTTAGCTTATGAGAATGAGAAATTTGCGTTTCTCGAATAAGGAACAGTAGCAAAGCTTTCCTACAGAATGTGATTCACTCTTTGAAGATTTAAAAATATTGTCAAAGCGCCAAATAAATTATTTTCATAAATTATTGGGATATAATTGAGTTTCTACGAACAATATAAGGGAAAAGCACCAGTAGTGGCCACTGTTTCAGTAGTGGTCACTTGAATGGTTTTCCTTTAAAACACGAATTTGATGCCTTCAAATAAGTTCTAAACCTACTAGAGACGTAGCTTATATTATTTAGCAGCTAAATAGTTCAAGTAGGAGCTTACAGAGCATCATTAGAGAATTTTGAGAGAGATTCATTGTCGCTATATTACTCAAAAACGTGGTTTCAGTCAGAATTTCAGTTTCCTCTTAGCAGTTTCAGTAAGAAGGCATGTATACAAAATCTTGTATTATGACTAGAAAGTCTATAAATTTCGCTATTTCTTGTGTTATAATCATTCCCTAGAATGTCTAGATGATGTTTAAAAGGTTTCTAGCTAAATACAGATAATATTTCGGCGTAAAAGCAGACTGGCCACTACTAGAGCAAGACACCGTGAATAATTTAGTAGTGGCCACCCAATAGAAATTGTTGTAGAAGTTGTAGATATTGTTGTAAAAGTTGGTGTAATTTGAATTTATGTTCTCCTTAGACTGTTTCAAATAGGTTACAGAGGAAAAATAACTTTACAATATCTATTTTCTGGTTTAACCTCACTTTTCTAGTGGCTTGTAACCAACAACAATGCATTACCAATTTTAATATAATGCATTACAACAACTCACTAATATAATGCATTTTAAAAATGCATTACAACACACCCATTTTAATATAACCTACTATTATTTCTGGCGTTACAATCAATGTCTGGAATGAAAAATTAGCTTACTCGAATAATTGCAACAAGAATCTTGAAAAATTGACTTGTTAATGAGCATAAAACATGTCGCCACTATAGAATCAGTGCCTGGCCACTATTGAATCATAGTGGCCACTTTAGAATCAAAATTGAGTTTCACGAAAAATTTAATATTTCATTTGTGAATTGACATATTCGCCAGTTCAACAAATAGGTCAATCAGGAAGGATCTGGGCTACATTATTTTTGAGTTTTGGATGAGGTAGCTGATAATATGGTCTCACAATTCAGCATAAACTATAAAAAATTCCTTAAACATGGCCACTACTGGTGCTTATGAAGAAAACAAGAGGTTGGAAAATAAGAAGAAAACAAGAGGTTGGGGAATAAGAAGAATGAGATAAATAAGAAAATTAGAAGAATAAAAAGAATAAGAGGTTAAGAAAGTCAGAAGAATAAGAGGGTAAGGGGACTGAGAGGATAATAAGAATAAGAGGTGAAGGAGAATAATAGGATAAGAAAGTCAGAAGAATAAGAGGATAAGGAGAATAAGAGGTTGAAGAATAAGAGAATAGATAGAATAAGAGAGTAAGAAGAATAAGAGGATAAAAAGAATAGAGGATAAGAAGAATGAAAGAATAAGAAGAATAAGAGGATAAGGAGAATAGGAGGATAAGGAGAATAAGAGGATAAGAGAAGAATAAGAGGATAAGGAGAATAAGAGGAAAAGATGAATTAGAGGATAAAAGGATAAGAAAATATTAAAGAGTAAGAAGAATAGAAGAGGAAAATAAGAAGACAAGAAATAAATAAGGAATAGACACTATGGAGAGAAGAAAAGAAAAAGTAAATTTTTTGGAACTATTATTTTTGCAGCAACTGGATTTGCAGACAAGATACAAGACACCTGTTCTGTTCAGAGTTCCAAGCCCACGTATCGAAATAATTTCTATTATTCAAACTTCATGGCTAGCTGAGATTAGTTTCGGCACACCCACTTGGTCACAAAACACAAAAAATAAACTTCGAAAATCAAAGACCTGTGACTGTGTATTCAAACAGATGTCTGTCCATGCAAAGAAGACATTCTGGCAAGATGCGAAAATGACTCCAAAATGCTAAAATGCTCGATCAATATTGTTTGAAGAAATCAAAATTTGGTCGCAAATTGTAGAACAGAATGTTCTACAATTTGAGACCAAATTTATAATTTTTGAACAAATATTTATCGAGCTCGAGTCATTTTCCTCATCTTGCCAAAATGTCTTCTTTGTTTGGACAGACTAGAACAAGTTCTTGTTACACCTTACATATACTGGTCTAAACGTATTTGGCTTGTAGGGAAAAATAGACTAATTCAAATTAATGAATGCAAATATTTCTTAATCGATAAATGAACTCGATAGCCGCTTTCAATTAAAACTGAACGTTAGAAGGTAAAGAAGAAGAAAAGAAGAAGAAGAAGAAGAAGAAGAAGAAGAAGAAGAAGAAGAAGAAGAAGAAGAAGAAGAAGAAGAAGAAGAAGAAGAAGAAGAAGAAGAAGAAGAAGAAGAAGAAGAAGAAGAAGAAGAAGAAGAAGAAGAAGAAGCAATAGAGGATTAGTAAAACGTGTTAATAAGAATTTGGCGGTGTGATAAAAATTAACGATTTATATTCAAATTCGGGTGGGGCTCTGTACTTTGAAAAAAGTGTCTTAATCTATCATTGTTTGACGGACTAATTGCTTTAATGATTGATTAATTGAACGACCTCTATATTGAAGAGGAAATATACTATGATACATTTTGATTTATTATTGTATGAAAAGTAATATGCAGCTCTTCAATTGATAGGTTTAGTTTTTAAGGTGTGAGATTTATTATGCCGAAATAAATCTGCAAATCTAATCTACATTGCGAAGATAGATTTTTTTTGTAAATACTAATGCTAGCAAGTCTTGAGGTTAATGAGCATATTTTATCTAACTTATCTTACTCAATAGAAATAGAATAAATAATACATTTTTTGAGTAGTTGAGAAGGTGATATTGTGGTAGTTATCCATATTAAATGAAAAGACAAGACGTTCTCAACATCTTGTCTTTTCATCCAATTAAGAGTAAATGATTCTTTCCTTTAAATAATATTATTTGATTTCTATCGAGTATTTTGATTTAAATTCTGAATACTATTACTAAGACACGTTTGACAAAGATTAAAATAATATTTCTATCAGTAGCTGTTGTCAATGAGACTAGTGGTTTGCGAATGTTTACAAGAAAATCTAAAAGCGGTCTGCGGAAGCGAATTTGTTTGATATACTTTCGCAGACCGCTGGCAGACTGTCCTGACAGAGCTGAGAACAAATTAACAGTAGTTTATGTCAATCGCCAATTAATAAAAAAAAATAATAGGCCTATTCGTGAAACCTGGCTGGCTCAGGTCTGGTGTCAGAGTTTTCAGGTCACTCCTGATCAATTTTAGGGCCTCTGACATGACTACTTTTAGACAGCCGGGACTGACGGCTTAACATGTCCATCCGAAACACGGGAAGTGGCCTGAGAAAAATTTCTGGTCTGACCTGGGATAAAAAAATAATATTCGACTTAAAAACAGTCGTTAAGTCATGTCAGAGGCCCTGAAATTGATCAGGAGCGACCTGAAAACTCTGACACCAGATCTGAGCCAGCCAGGTCACACGAATATTATTATTATTACCTGGGATTGAACCTGGGACCTTTGGATTGTGACGCCAGCTCTTAACCCTCTTAGCTACGCCACTCCCTAATCGCCAAATTTTTCTATAGCCAGATTATTTGAACAAGAACTTTTTATTTAAGAACTTACAAGGGCTATTTATTTAATGAAAGTTTCATTTTATTTTGAGCATGCTGTACACGGGGACAGTACTGTCGGCCAGTTGAATATCTGTAGCCAATCACAGCCTTTGTCTTGTCATTGAGTCAAACAACAACAGCTGTGATATGCTACAGATATTCAACTGGCTGACAGTACTGTCCCCGTGTAGAGCATGCTTTAGCTATGTGACTAAACTAAGGTAAAGAACGTTCATATTTAATATTATTTAAGTAAAAATAATTTAATAAAATTTAATAAAAATATATTAAATTTATGTATTTTACAGTATACAATGAACTACTTTATTACAGCTGAATAAACCAGTACTGGTAGGCCTAGGCCCTTCATGGGCTGTTGAGCCATTGAGACAGACAGTATAAGCCAGTAATGGCAATATTATCACTTTACATAAAAAGGGCATGGCGAAAAACGCGTTCAACATGTTGTTTTATACATATTGAGCAATACTGTTCCACAAAATGTATGAATGGAAACGGGGGGCTTCAACACTATCTAATATTGAGAACATAAGTGTAGGAAAGAGAATTAGAATTGAATTCATCTTCAACAACGCCAGATGGTATTTCGTCTGACATTTCAATTCTTGACAATAATTTAATAACTCCGAGCAGGAATGTACAAACGAGTCCCGCTTGAGTTGGAATGAAGTTTCGGCGAAATTGTTAAGATAGCCAGAGATAGTATTTTCCGGTTTCGTAGACCAGTTCCTCCACAATTTTCTTCTCAAAGTTCAAGGTCAAATGTCGATAACACTTGACAACCGACTACTATATTGCATTTAATTTTCTTTTATAAATGCTCTAAGGATTGAGGATCATTGATTAATTTTTCCAATATCTTCCAGTTGCAAGAATATTTAAAATAAATATAGTTCGAAATACTGTTGACACATTCTACTATAGAGCTATAGAGAAATCCTCATCGTTGGAGTCTGGTCGAGCAAAGAAGACATTCTGGCAAGATGGGAAAATGGTTCCAGCTCGGACAATATTGGTTCAAAAAATCATAAATTTGGTCTCAAATTGTAGATTTAAAACTTAATAAAAATCACCTTTATGTGGAAATAAACATCACTTACATAGTAGTTACTAGTTTCGACCTGTTGTGGTGACACAGAGTCTGAAGATTCCACCACAATAGGTCGAAACTAGAAACTAGTATTCATGTAAATGTTAGTAATGTTTATATCCACATAAAAGTGATTTACATTAAGTTTTAAATTTAAAAGTGGAAAAAAGAATGGATACACAACACCATCCAATTGTAGGAAACATACTGATCTATAATTTTAGACAGATTTATAATTTTGAATCAATATTGACAGAGCTGGAGTAATTTTCCCATTTTGCCAGAATGCCTTCTTTATTCGACCAGACTATACAGGACGAATGTGCAATACTTCTCAGGCTGATTCCTTACACCAAGTAGACAAAAAAGTTCCATGGTACCAACACCCAAAAACGCTTTGTTACTGAGATAACAATGGCGGAAAATTGAGATTTTTTTAAATATATTAATTTTTCTAATTTTTTACAGCTTTAGTGTGGTTCTAAAATAATCAAACCCTATGTAAAATTAGCTGAGAAATGAAACCAGTTCAAAAAACCGATCAAAAATCGCAAAATTGATAAAAGTGATGAATCTGTGTTTGGTAGCGATTTTGCAATTTTTGATCGCTATTTCTGAGATTTGGGTAAGATTTACACAATCGCCGTCATTCAACGTTTTCTTCAGAATCCGGCTCTCTTCAACTTCCATTAATAAAAAATACAATTTTATGATTCCTTATCCAGTTATAACCCTTATTGTTGAAAAATTGCGTTTTTTAGCATATTTTTCCAATTTTCTCGATAACCGTTGAAGTTACAGACTTGGAACTGGTTTCATTTCTCAGCTAATTTTACATAGGGTTTGACTATTTTAGAACCTCACAAAAGCCTCTAAAAATTAGAAAAATTAATATATTTTGAAAAATCTCAATTTTCCGCCATTGTTATCTCGGTAACAAAGCGTTTTTGGGGGTTGGTCCCATGGAAATTTTTTGTCTACTTGGTGTAAGGAATCAGCCTGAGAAGTATTGCACATTCCTCCTGAAACACCCTGTATAATCTTCACTCCTCTATATTTTCGCTTTTACTGAATTTGTTAGTACAGTATGTAGAGCTGACGTGAGAGTTGGGCGGTTTCGTCTGTCTCTTGCACGTGATGTAACCCACAAACAGCTGATGTGAAGGATCTATTGTCTCTATTGATTTCAAAAACATCATCTAGCCATTGGCACAGCTGAATGACAAATCTACTTGAGATCAGCGGTCATCAGCTGCTGTGGCCCACGAAACAGGTGAAGTGCTGTATTACAGTAAAAGATACTGGCACTTCACCTTTTTCGTAGGCACGTGATCAGCTGTTGGATAGCAAAAGGACAAAACTTCTTGGCGTTAGCTATAGAATTAGAGATTGGAAAGGACGAGAAGATAAGGGAGAATGTGTTCCAAAAAATTGTATTAATCAAATTGAAAAATCGATGTTTTGAAAATTATTGTCATCATTAGTGATATCACTGATTTCGCAGTGAATGCGTTAATACAAATCCTTACGTTCTTCTGCATTCTATATAATAAAATTTCATTGTTATTAAATATTTATCTCGACTATAAATTTCTGTAGGCTACAGTTCTTCAATCTTCGAATCATTTTGAATCCTTGAAATGTATACAGTTCTTGAATCCATAGCAAATCATTGTACATTTCCTAAGATCTACTGAATTCATTGGATGATAAAAAATATTAAATAATAATTTGCAATTAAACTTTTATGATTGGAATGAAAGAAGAGTGATTACAGGTTGAAGGCTCAATTGAGCTTATAAAACAATTAGCTACCATTTCAACTTGTTCTAAAAATAACACAGCCAACTACTTTTTCAACTTGTTCTCTATGTTTTATTATCGACACCTTCAACTTACTAGATTAACTTATTAAATAAAAAAAAAAATCATTCAACTATTCATCTAGCCTATTCATGAAGTCTAACATTTATTCTTATAACAAAGCCTAGTATTTCACCTGATTTTACTGCTTTGTTTGTTCAAAAACATTAATTTCAACTTACCATTTCAACTGAGTTTGTTTAATTCCAACCTCTACGACGTTGATCAACGAAATCAACTAATTACTAATAATTTTTTTCAACTAGATTTAAAAGAGAAGGATGCTGATTGATTAATATTGCATCTGGATAATCAACTGAAAACTTAAGCTTAAGATAATAAAATGAAAACTAACAATCGGTTAACTCAAGGTTAAAGTTAGCAAAACATTTCAACGGATAATTAATAGATAACAGTGCAGATTCGATTAGTGATGTAACACTGGTGAATTATGAAATTCAATAAATCACGAATCACAAAGAAGAAGAGTTATAAAATGGTAAAAAATTAATGTTTCTTAGCAGGAAAATTCTGATGTCACGTTTAGTTTCGTGCAGCCCATTGCTCATCTTCAACTCTTCATTTTTTAAATTTTTTCCTCTCCAAGCTGTACACGAAAAATATAATAATTATTATAGCTGTTACTGCGATTAACTGAAGATGATGTGAATTCATAATCAACAAACCCGTTTTGTTTGTAGTCTGTCCAAGCAGAGAAGACATTCTGGCAAGATGGGAAAATGACTCCAGGTCGGTCAATATTTGTTCAAAAATTATGAATTTGATCTCAAATTGTAGGTAACATTCTAATCTACAATTTGTGACAAAATCTATAATTTTTGAATGAATATTGACCAAGCTGGAGTCATCCTCCCATCTTGCCGGAATGTCTTCATTGCTTGGACTGAAGACTATAAGCAAACATCTAATTTACATTCTGAATTCAAATTAACTTAACACTTTTGTTTTCCTCGTTTCCCATTGGAATTAATTATGTTTGAAATTTGAAATGCAGCGGATATCAATATCCACGATCTACCTGTACTGTAATAGCCCCCTTCATTGAAAGTGGTATGGAAGGTACTATTCATCTGATTATTAATCTAGAAAAAAGATAATGTTTAGGCAGTTTGCAGTTTTAAAATGGAAACATTTTTTCGTTTTTTAGAGAGTTATGATAAATTGATAATAATTAGAGATTCATGGTTGTTGTTATTATGTCATATTATAGATTTGGGTCTCCCCACTATTAAAAGCCATACGCTAAATAAATAATAATAGATTTACATATATATTTTAGATTTACCTGTATATTATAGATATTAAATTAAAATATGAGATGTTGTCAAACCACTTTAGATAATGTTAACAATAGAATATTTTTTAAAAAGTCTCATTTAAAAAATAAATCCTTGGTTTGACAACATCTTGTCTTCTCATTCAATGTGGATAACTATCACAAATTTCAACTCACAAGAATAATAAAACCATGATTTATCAATTTACAATTTGAGAGGTTGTTAAATGATTCAAAACAGCATCGAAAATATAAAAATAGTTAACAAACTTCAATGATCGTTACTAGTACTAAAATATCACCTTCACAACCACTCAAAAATATAGTAGATATCTTAATATTACATAGATTTATAGTGTGAATAACATCAAAGTAAAACGTGTTATGTCAGCTTTAAATATAATTTATCCATATTCTATTGGGAGATTTTTGGCATATTTTACAGAAAACAATTGATTTCATATTCAATCGCCGTGAAATGAATTTAATTGGAATCAATATTCATATTCTATTAGAAGATTTTGAACTAACTTCACTCAAGCAATTGACTCAACTTGAAATGATGTTCAATTGGGGTCAATATTTCGATAATTGACATTAATTGTAAATTATTAAACCATCTCAGACATGCTCGGAACTTAGTGTGAACATGTACTGCGAGAATTTAATAGATAGAAATATACTGCAATATAGATACAGTAAATATTGTATAAAATACTGTATATTGTCTATGCCTTGGATTAGCTCCATCAAGGGCTGCACCCAGAAATTGTTGCACAGTCATAATGTTGTAAAACAAACAGATTTCATAAATAATCTGCAATCTGCTGCCATCTTACTGTAGTCTGTCCAAGCAAAGAAGACATTCAGGCAAGATGGGAAAATGACTCCAGCTGGGTTAATATTAGTCTAAAAACTATAAATTTGATTTAAAATTGTAGGAAACATCCTGATATATAGTTTTAGACCATATTTTCAATTTTAGAACCAATATTGATCGAGCTGGGGTCATTTTCTCATCTTGCCAGAATGTCTTCTTTGTTTGGACAGAGTATACTATAGTCGAATGACACTGAGAAACGGCTCTATCGTCAAGGTCGGTGTATTTTTATGAAGTACAAAATGAGTAATGAGGTGTATGAGAAAAAAGGATAATAGAAAAGTGGGGTAGAGGAGCATAGTTTGAGAGAGAGAGAGAGAGAGAGAGAGAGAAAGTGAAGAAAAGAGAGAGAGAGAAAGTGAGAGAGAGAGAGAGAGAGATTCTTAGAGAAGAATAAGAGGATAAGATGAATAAAAGGATAAGAAGAATACGAGAAAAAAGGATAAGAATAATAAGAGGAGAATACGGATAAGAAGATAGGAAGAAGAAGAAAAAAGAGGATAAGAAGAATAAGAGAAAAGGAGAATAAGACGAATAAGAGGAAGTAGGAAGAAAAATGGGATGGGGATAGAATAGGATGAGAGGATGAGTAGAATAAGAAGAGTCAGAGAGTAAGAAATACAAGAGGATGAGAAGAATAATATGATGAGGAGAATAAGAAGAAAGAAGAATAGAATGATAAAGAGGGTGGGTGAGAGAGAGGGAGAGAGTGAGTGAGAGGTGAGAAAGAGCGAGAAAGATTGATTACGAATAAAGAGTGAATTACGAATAAAGAGTGATTAGAATTAAAGAGTGATTACGAATGTGTGTGAGAATAAGAGGAAAATATGATAAGAAGAATAAGGTGATAAGGTGAATGAAAATATAGTAAATGAGAGGATAAAAAGGGTGGGTGAATGAGTAAGGGTGGGAGAAAGAGTGAAAGAGCGTGAGGGGGAGAAAGAGCGAACGAAGAAAGAATGATTACGAAAGTAAAGACGTGTGTGAGAGAGAGGGTAGATGAATAAAAGAGAGGGGGTCAGATACATTGAAAAATAAAGAATGATAGAAAGAAAGAGAGATAATGATAGAGAGAGAGAGAGAGAGAGAGAGAGAGAGAGAGATGAAGATGGAAAAAATGACAGAGAGAATAAAAATAGTAAAATACTGTACTTAGAAAGATCACTGTGCATTCAAAGTGAAACCTTCATCTCAGTCATTTACCCTATGCTCAATTTTCGTTTTATTTTAATGCTTTGTTCAATGTTGTTTTTCCCTCTCTTTTAGTTGCTCTGTTTTTGTTAACACTATAGTAAGACACATCAATAATGCTCATGCAAAATCAATATAACTTTAGTCTGGTCGAGCAAAGAAGACATTCTGGTAAGATGGGAAAATGAATCTAGCTCAGTCAATATTGATTCAAAAGTTATGAATTTGGCCTCAAATTGTAGAAAACATTCCGCTCTACAATTTGAGACCAAATTCATAATTTTTGAACCAATATTGTCTGAGCTAGAGTCATTTTCCATCTTGCCATAGAGTCTTCTTTGCTCGACCAGACCAAGAGGCCGCACTGGTGGGTAGAGCCTGGAGGGTAGAGGGTAGTTGGTAAATCTATAGAACATACACACCATCCACAGTAATACATCGTATGAATGGTATGACGTCATCATGTTTTTTGAGGTTATGTTGTCCATATTTAAGAATTTCAAGATGGCAGCTGAACACATACCATTCATACGATATTATCACTGTGGATGGTGTGTATGTTCTATAGATTTACCAACTACCCTCCACCCTCCAGGCTCTACCCACCGGCAGTGCGGCCTCAGCCTAACAGTGGGAGATTGTGATGGAGTCTCAACGATTAATTTGCAAAAAATTAATTATTATAATAATCATTATTTTTGATTATATAATAATCATAATATAATTTTCATTATATAATAATCATTATAATAATAATTATTATAATATCATCATTATTTTTGATGATTAGGACCTCATATAGAGCGTGTGAACTTCTACGTAAAAATAGAAGAATGATATTGATGGATGGCAGATGAGATTTGAGATACAAATCTCATTATAGTTACTGTATTTCTGATTATCATGACTTATCCAATAGAAACCAAGATTGATACTAGTTAAAGAAGAGAAATAAGTAGTGCTGTTTTTGGTTGAATCAATAATTGATTTCAATACGGAAACTTCTATCTGATAATAGCTTGATTGAAAAATATGCTAGTGATCTAGGCCTCTAGTAAGTAAAGGTTGCATCGATAACTGATAATAATGGTGCAATAATTTCTATCGGATAATAAATGAAAAATATTCATTGTAGATATCCAAGTAACTTCTAAGAATAGTGATAACATATTTTAGATCACTTCAATATTTTAGATTCAGTAGTGGATAGATTCAATAGATAATAGATAAGAGGAGAGAATAGATAAGAAACAATGTTTTGGAATCAAAAATTATGTTTTCAAATGAACTTTTTAAAAGAACTATAACTCATATCTCCGTTTGGGGAAAATGAGGTTATCTGGCGAAGTGGAACAACCCTTGGGTCTCCCCACTATTAAAAGCCATACGCTAAATAAAATAATAGAGGTGAGAAAACGACTGAATGTCGTAATGAAATAAAAGTTGAAGCTTGGCGCTCAAGTTGTACTTTTGCTGGCAGTGCAAAAAAATTACAGCCTAATAATGTGCTCAATATTAATCATGAAGATTTTAAATTTACTGATGAATTTTTAGTACAATATTATATCTGAACTTAATTTTTCTACTGTTTTACAGTGTTGTTTGCATCTTTATCAATATTTTCCATATTGGAGACTAGCCGGCAGGCTCGCTTCGCTCGCCTTCTCCGCCTTTAGGGGCTCCGCCCCGCCCACAGTATCAGCAGTGTCAGTGAGTCAAACAGGCTCGCTTCGCTCGCCTGCATAACCTCTGTCAGTGTAAAATGAGACAAACAGGCTCGTTTCGCTCGCCTGCAAATTCCGTTCAGAAGGGATTCAAAACTTATTGAACACAGCATTTCTAGACCTAATCTGGACCTGTTCCCCAAATTTCGACATTTTCTACCAATTTATTCTCGAAAAATCCAAGAAAAACTCTGAAAATTCAAAAAAATAGTAAAACGCTGATATTGAGCTTAACCTTGGGAACTATATCGGACATAGTTTGAAACTTGATTCAATATCTTCCAAATTAGTTTATCTATAATCTCGCTGAACCATTGAATTTGCAGTAAGGATTGGTAGTATCAAGGCGGAAGATATGCAACCCGCAATACATCTACAATTTTGAAAAACCTGATTACTGGCGTAATCTTGAACGGAATTCAAAAATATCTCAACACAACATTTCTAGACCTTATCTGAACCTACCTACCAAATATCAACATTTTCTACCGATTGGTTCTCGAAAAAAGTGAGAAAACGCCGAAAAACTTAAATATTTGGCGTATCCTTGAAAAGTTCTTAAAATCCGTTCTTAGCGCGCGTCTAAACGTCTAACTGAACATGACTGCCAAATTTGAACGCATTCGGTTCAGTGGATTTTTAGTTCTGGTGATGAATGAATGAATGAATGAGTCAGTCAGTGCCATTTCGCTTTTATAGATATAGATGTAATTTGTTAAATGACAATAAATACTGTATAGGTATTTGCCAATTTTTTTAAGTCTGCAATACTCTTATGAATTACTGTGGAGGTTGTACTATAGGTGAAGTGCGAGTGAATTAATCTGATTTACATTGCCATTATCAGAGCCAAGGCTGGAGCCCTGTCTATTTACATACAGTTTGCAAGAAGTTTACTTCCTCAGTGCGGCTGTCAAGTCATTTCTCATAACGCAAACTAGATAACTTACATGATAAAACATGGACACCCCTTTCCTGATTGTGCAGAGGTCATAAACAGGAACTGTCGATAAATGTTTATCGGGAATTGAATGTATGGAATACGTATCGATCATTATCGATAATTTGAACGATACCTCGATCATGATCGAGGTATCGTTGAACGTCATGTTAATAAATAGAAATCGGAGTCACAGTAATTTTCTATTATTTCTCATTTAAACACAATGAACTCATTTCACACTTGAGAATGCCTCTTAGGGTAGCGAAAAATATATGTTGTGTTTGAATAAAAAATTTGATAACCCTAGACAAAAAGTTGATGAACAGATATTAGAATGATATCTAGTATCGATATACTGTAAGTTACTTATAAATAAGTTTTCTATATTACATCTTTTATAGAATAGAATGATTTTCTATTGTGGTAAGTTGAATTTCTCTATAAATGGTATTTCCAAAGTAAAATATCATTTTTGGACGTAGGAAATTCAGTATGACGGACTTGAAAAATACACTTAAAAATGTACCTAAATATAAAAATGTACTTACCTTAAAACCTTTAATCACAGTTATGTTTCTTTATTATTAATTTGATACTCAAAAGTACGTAAGTTTCTAGAGTGGGTTATAGATACTGGCGGCTCGTGCCCAAGAAACAGGTGAAGTGCTGTACAGTAAAAGGTATGGGCACTTCACCTGTTTCGTGGCTACGAGCCGCCAGTGGTTATAGACACTGTACCATGGACCAGTTAAAATATCATTATTCAATATTCATTTTAGATCACTGTTTGTAAAAATCCTTGAAAATATCCTGAACTATATGACGTGTTCGAATCTTTGAACGTAGCTGACGCCAAACATTAAGGCGGTTCTCGAATGACTGTTATCAATTCTCAGCTCAGTCAGGACAGTCTGAAACTGTTTTCGGGAGCGAATTAGTATAGCTGGGGTCGCTCTCTTCCCGATGTACTTTCGCAGACAGCTCGCCGACTGTCCTGACAGAGCTGAGTAATTATAAAAGTCTTTCACCAACCGCCACACTTTGTTGCGTCAGCTATATATTTTCTCATTTAAGACGGCATAATTTCGGCATTCATTACAATAAATTCGCATTCAAAAATGGAATTTAAATTTTAAATTTATTGAATGACAGCGGTGTGAAGTTCGTTATTATCTCGTGTTGAGTGCTAGAGTTTCTATAATAGGTAGCTGTGAATAATATGTGTCAAGTTTTATTGAAAAATGAAAATTAAAGTTGTAGAGATTCTCTGTATTGGGAAGTATACACTATCTCTATATATGAAAGCGAAATGGCACTCATTCATTCATTCACTCACTCCCTCATCAGCAGAACTAAAAATCTACCGAACCGAATGTGTTCGAATTTGGTAGACATGTCCAGTTGGAGCGCTAGACGCGTACTAAGGTGAGAAAGGATTTTGAAAACTTCATATGGAAACGCCAAATATTTGAGTTTTTCTATAGTTTTCCGGGGTTTTCTTAATTTTTTCAAGAACCAATCGGTAGAAAATGTTAATATTTGGGGAGGTTCAGATGAGGTCTAGAAATATTGTGTGAAAATATTTTTGAAATCTGTTCAAAATTACGCCAGTAAATCAAAATTGTAGATGTATTGCGGGTTGCATATCTTCCGCCTTGATACGACCGATCCTTACTGTAAATTCAATGGTTCAGCGAGATTATAGATGAAAGTAAATACATTAGAATGAAATTTGACTCATTTACACTGCTGACACTATCGGCCAGGTCTAGGCGGAGAAGGCGAGCGTAACGAGCCTGCCAGCTAGTAGCTTCATATACTAGGCTATACTTATCAATAATAATAATAATAATAATAAGTTTTTATTTTTTTTTTTCATGGTAAAGCGGACATGAGCTCATAGACTTGTGCGTGAGTAAAGAGATGTGATGAGGTAATACATAGATAAGAATCTTCACATTTTTACTAAAAAATTGACCAACTATGGATAATCAGTAGCTTCAATAAACTTTGAATTAATTTTAGGTATATCCAAGCAAAGAAGGCCCTCTGGCAAGATGAGAAAATGACTCCAGCTCGGTCAATATTGGTACAAAAAACATTGACTTGGTCTCAAATTGTAAATCAGAATGTTTCATACGATTGAGACCAAATCAATTATTTTTGAACCAATATTTATTGAACTGTTGTCATTTTCCCATCTTGCCAGAGGGTCTTCTTTGCTTGGACAGGCTATAATAAATAATGTGAACTTCTAATTAATAATTCTGAAGAGTTATAAGCGTATTAGTAATATTAATGTCGGTGGTAAATCGAAATTATTATACCCAACAATATTCCCCATGAATTGGATGGATTGCAATAATTCTTAATTAGATCCAAGTCATTGAATTAATGATCTTTCTAAGCTATAAAACAGAAAATCAATCACCATTCCCTTCATTTTTACGGTAGTTTTATTCCAAAGAAGTCGAGCTTAAAATCTGATTGAATACCAAGGATAAACGAGTTAAAAATTGGGTGAATGTAAGTGATCATTGATTTTTACCTTTTAAAATGCGAAAATCTGTATAGTAATTGCAGTAGAGGCCCTCTTTCAAGGTACTATACTGTATAAGTACTGTACACGTACAGTGTAAGTATAGTATTAATTGTCTACTATCTATTCCTTCTGTTCAGAATCGATTCTACAGTTAAGGAATTATAGGCAGCATTGACCAACCTTGGTTTTGACTAATAAAAAACTTATGGAAAATATGATAGGAAGTTTAAATTGATAACTAGATTGGAGAGCTAAGATTGTTTAGAAAATATCAGAATAAATGGAGACAAAAACATTAGGCATAGTCTGTCCAAGCAAAGAAGACCCTCTGGCAAGACGGAAGAATGACTCAAGCTCAGTCAATATTGGTTCAAAAATTATCAATTTGATCGAAAATTGTAGGAAACAATTTGATCTACTATTAAGACCACATTTATAATTCTTGAACAAATATTCACCAAGCTGGAGTTATTTTTCCATCTTGCCAGAGGGTCTTCTTTGCTTAAACACACTATAAGAAATCACTTTTTGATGACAATTTTTTTTTTTTTTGATCGCGATTTGAAAGATTTTGTTACTTTTCACACTATCACGGCCAGTATTTCTCCAGAATTCGATCCTCTACTTCTATCGATTAAAAATACAAGTTTAAGATTTCGTATCCAGTTATAACCATTGTTGAAAAATTGTGATTTTTAGCCTAACATCCAGATTATTGTTATATACTGAAAAGGACGAGAACCGTTCAACTTACAAACTTCTAATCACTGGCGGCTCGTACCCACGAAACAGGTGAAGTGCTGTACAGAAAAAGATACGGGCACTTCACCTGTTTCGTAGACACAAGCCGCCAGTGCTTCTTATTGGTTTCATTGGGTTTCGCAGCTAACTTTACACAGGAAATGATAAAATTCATATCTTTATAAAGCCTATAAAAAATTAGGAAAAATTTTTAATTTTGATAAGTTGAATTTTCCATCATTGTTATCTCAGTAACTGGGAATGGCCCAATGGACCGTTTTACTGTACACTGTACACGTTTTACTGTAAGGCAGGTATTACACGATAATATTTCTATGATCATAGTTGATCATATGGAAAGAGACAAAAATACGATTTCGTATTTTCATCTCCTTCCATATGATCAACTATGATCATAGAACTATTATCGTGTAATACCGGCCTAAGGACGGTATCACACGGTAATATTTCTATTATCATAATTAATCATATGAATAGAGTTAAAACTGTGATTTCGTATTTACATCTCTTTTCATTTTATGATCAACTATGATAACATAAATATTATCTTGTAATACCGGCTCGAGGAATCAGATTGAGAAGAATTGGAGCCTCAGTATCATTAAAAGCTATTAATTAATTCCAGCTAACAGTTCATTAGTTTTTAGTTTATGAGCTCTTCAAGCTTTCTTAATAGGTTTGTGTAGTAATTGAATGTAAAGCCATCCTCAGGAAGAGAAGATTGAAGACAATGGCGGCTCGTACCCACGAAAAAGGTGAAGTGCCCGTATCTTTTACTGTACAACACTTCACCTGTTTCGTGGTCACAAGCCGCCAGTGATTGAAGAACTACTATTCCGATGAATTTTTTGAACCACAATCCTGGAGCTCAGGCAATGAAATAGAATAATGAGATAATAAATATAAACGGCAATGAATGAGAATAGAGAAAGGCAAAAGACAAGTAAAGGTGCAGGAGAGAGAACTTATAGGTGGAGTTTGATGGAGGAAAAGAAAGAAATAATAACGATAAAAAATCTAAATGATAAAATTGAAATGAAAAAGGAGATGAAAAAATTGTGTCGAATCCCTAAAACGATTTTTTATTTTTACTTTATAGTAGAAAACGACTTGTATTTGAATGTAAATTTAGTAAATCACTTACTTTTGGTATAATGAAGTGGGATGCATTTCTCTTCTGAAGAGTAGCTTCATCAGCCTCTTGAGAAGATGATTTTTTATCATATTAGATATCAAGACATGAGATGAGGTCTCATGAATAGTTCAAAGAAGTCATTTCACATTCAGCAAATTTAGAGTCGACAATGAGAAATGACACATTCAGATTCAATCACATTCATATAGTCACATTCTGAGACTATCAAAAACCTGACAAAAATACTGTGATAATTCTTTTTCTTTCCGATGAAAATTGAAAAATAGATTATAATAAGAGATAATTCTATTGTGAATTATGTTTATGTTTTTATTTCCATTCATGTTTTGCCGACCACATAGATTACCTTGTTGCATGTTTAGTTGAAATCATTAAGTTAAAAATACTGCTCAACTTAACTTCATAAAGCTTCCAGTCTCATGTTTGATGACGCCTTGTCAGTGGGATCATTACATTTGAATTACTGTGCGAATGGTAATCCATAATAAAGCGAGTTAACGTTAGCTAAGTAAGGCCAAGGTTGCGATGCTAATGACGTCATCACAGGTCATGGAGACCGTTTGCCAACAAGTTCAAAATCGTTGGTAATATATCTATATAGGGGCTGATATTAAGTATACGTAACATACTACTATACCTATGTATACTGATGAACAGGTATAAATTAGAGTGGTTATCTGTTGGCAAGATGCAAGCGATGCGTGAGCTGGAACTTGAAAGCAAATTAGTTGGATGTTTTCAAAATACAGGTGCGCGGGAGATAAAATCATCAACTTGAAACTGATTCTTTCAGTTCTTTTTATTGTTCTCTTCTTCTCCTGCCCCTCATCGTTATTCTCTTCTACCCAGCTACCCTATATTCTTATTTTTCAATTTTTTTCTTCTTCCTCTTCTTGTTCTTGCACTCCTAAAGTTTCAACAAAAATTTTCCACTCGTCTTTTCTACTTCAGTTTCAGTCATATAACTGAAACTTTTTCTTCTTGTTCTTGTTCTTGTTCTTGTTCTTGTTCTTGTTCTTGTTCTTGTTCTTGTTCTTGTTCTTGTTCTTGTTCTTGTTCTTGTTCTTGTTCTTGTTCTTGTTCTTGTTCTTGTTCTTGTTCTTCTTGTTCTTCTTGTTCTTCTTGTTCTTCTTGTTCTTCTTGTTCTTCTTGTTCTTCTTGTTCTTCTTGTTCTTCTTCTTGTTCTTGTTCTTCTTCTTGTTCTTGTTCTTGTTCTTGTTCTTCTTCTTCTTCTTCTTCTTTTCTTCTTGTTCTTTTCTTCTTGTTCTTGTTCTTGTTCTTCTTCTTCTTCTTCTTCTTCTTCTTCTTCTTCTTCTTCTTCTTCTTCTTCTTCTTCTTCTTCTTCTTCTTCTTCTTCTTCTTCTTCTTCTTCTTCTTCTTCTTCTTCTTCTTCTTCTTCTTCTTCTTCTTCTTCTTTTTCTTTCTTTCTTCCTTCTCCTTCTTTTCTTCTTCTTTTCTTCTCCTCCTATCATTCTTTCTTCTTCTCCTCCATCTCCTCTCCTCCTCGTTCTCCACCTCTGCCTCATCATCCTCTCTTATCCGCTTTTCATTTCTTTCCCCGTCCAGTTCTCAATTTGGTATTCTAGAGGTAGAAGAATAGTATGCAAGATATGCAAGAATAACAGAAAGCTGGAAATATTCATAATATGCCACAAACATACAAAATAACAGTTGTGTAATTGTTACAACTTCAAAGTTAAAGTTAACTTTGATGGCGGTTTTGACATGAGATTTATAATCTTTTCATCTTGTCACTCCCTTAACTTCATACTTCTGACAGATGAAGGTCATCTGATACAGTACAACATCTGCATACAGTCTGCAGAGACTTGGTAATAGGCGTGTTTACATTATTGTTCTCTCATCAACTGCGTATGAAGAATAAGCAATTTATTGTTCTTTTCTGTACAATTGATCGATATATGGCATATTTGTAGCATTGATCATTGCTTAATAGATCGATTGGTATAGTCTGTCCAAGCAAAGAAGACATTCTGGCAAGATGGGAAAATGACTCCAGCTCGGTCAATATTGGATCAAAAATTATTTATTTGGTCTTAAATTGTAGGAGAAATTCTGATCTACAATTTGAAACCAAATCTATAATTTTTGAACCAATATTGACCGAGCTGGAGTCATTCTCCCATCTTGCCCGAATGTCTCCTTTGCTCGGACAGTCTATGTATAGTCTGCCCAAGCAAAGAAGACCTTCTGGTAAGTTGAGAAAATGACTTCAGTTCGGTCTATATTTGATCGAAAGTTATTGATTTGGTCTCAAATTGTAAATCAGAACGTTTCTTACAATTGAGACCAAATTGATAATTTTTGAACCAATATTGACCGAGCTGGAGTCATTTTCTCACCTTGCCAGAGGGCCTTCATTTTTTGGATAGACTATACCATGTTATGCTCAATATAGCTATCATATTATTTGGATTGTCATTGCAAAACTTTATATTACAGTATTCGAATAGTATGAAAAATGCATTGATTATAACCCATTCATTCATTTGAAAACTATCTAAGATTCACGTCCAAGATTTTTGTTATATGCTGATATGCTGTCTTTAAATTTCAATAGCTGTCATAGATTTTAATCAAAATTCAAGATAATATTGATCAGGAGAATGGATCAGTACATAGAATGCTTTTATTCAATCAACAAATGCAAAACCAAAATACACAATAATTCTTTATTACTTGTATGTTAAAGTATACTAAAAGTTAAAAATTTCAAATATTGTTAAGAGGCAAACACGCTTTTCTTGATAAACAGAGAGAAGTTACTCTCTTTCCTTATTTTTCATTCTCCATTAGTGCAAAGAGACCTTATACAAGTATGGCGTATTTCACTGAAATGCCACGGAAAGTTTTCATTAGAACAGTATTAGTATAATATTTAAAGTACATTAATGAGACGCGAATCAAAAAATCCTGAGAACCACTGATGTAGGGCAAGAAAATGACTGAGGATGAAAAGAAAAGAACCTTATTATCTCATCAAACACGGCTGGATAGGATCCTTCAAAATGACAAACAAAGGCGCAGCTAAGAAATCCAGTTATGCAATTTGAATTGGACACACTGATGCTCTGTACTGACTGACCAAGTAGTCGCAAATTTTGATAATGACCCCCTCAACATCTTCTAAAACCCCCCACCCACCACCAATTACTCCTTTTCTGGTCATCTAATTTGTTCAAGACTGACCTTGGCTACAGTCTGTCCAAGCAAAGAAGACATTCTGGCAAGATGGGAAAATGACTCCAGCTCGGTCAATATTGGCTCAAAAATTATAAATTTGGTCTCAAATTGTAGAAATCACCCTGATCTACAATTTGAGACAAGATTCACAATTCTTGAACGAATATTGACCGAGCTGGAGTCATTTTCTCATCTTGCCAGAATGTCTTCTTTGCTTGGACAGACTATAGCAGTGCCGAAAATTGCTGTTTCTCTGATTGTTGGATTTCCTGTAATATTTTTCTTGTTTCTGCAATTACTACAGTACTACTTTTATAGAATGGGCTGTACCTTTGTTGTTCCAGTAGACATTATGTCAAGGCTTGTGTGTGGGTGGATGATGATGATGATGATGACACAAAAATAGCGGGCCTGAACCTGAGAAAAGATTTTGATAATTTGGACACTTTAAACTGAATTGGAATAGAAGAGTTTTTGGGCGAGAGCATGATTTTTCATTCCTTCTATTGTATTATTGTCATCATGTAAATAAATGAATAGCAAGAGCTATTGAAATAGCTACTGAAAGACGATGATAGAAGAGCAATTGATGTAATAATTCCATTGGAATTGTCGATTTTATTACCATTAAATCAATACAAATTTAGAATAATTTTCACATTTTTTCAAGCAAGAATGATATTTTGGATATAGTACTCATGTGATTTAGGAATGGTTCAGTTAAGTAAGTTTGAGAATTTGTTTATTTGTTTTTGTGACAAAGTAAACAAACCACTGGCGGCTCGTACCCATGAAACAGGTGAAGTGCCCGTATTTTTTACTGTATAGCACTTCACCTATTTCGTGGGCACGAGCCGCCAGTGTAACAAACCTATCCCGGGTGGCTACAGTTGCGATGCCAAATCATTGCAACGATACAACACAGTCCCGACAAGAACTTACCGATACACACACGTACGTACACATTGCTAATGACTTGTCTATGACTGTGTCGTTTGTTGGTTATTATTTGTCGTGGCTAAGGTAGCCACCCCATATTTACACGCTAAAAATTTGTTTGTTTCAGTATTAGCTTAGACTACGTACTATAGGCCTACGATTCTGTACATTGTCTCTGGTATTAGTGTCAAATCATCGTGAATGAGGTTGAAAATTAAACTTTAAAATAATACTTATAAAGTTTTTTAAAAAGGGTATTTGATTTTTTATTTTATTTATGAATGAGGTTGATATTATAGATTGGGGTAGGTAAGCAATTTTGAATTCAAGAGGTCAGTTAGATAATATTTTTGGATTCAATAAGTACATAATAAGTTATTGATCAAAACCTCTCATCTTCTTTACTTATCAGGGTTTTGAATCTCACGATGAATTTGAAAATCGCGTGACGTCATAAAAATTAATAATGAATAATTCATGACACGCTTACTGCATAATTGCACAAATCGATTGTAAAGATATCAAATCTGAAGCTGATTAAAATTATGATTATGAAATCTTCCTTAGCACTTTATATTGGCGTGTAAATTGTCAAGGACGTATATTTAAAACAAATCACCTTGTTGCATCGGCGTTTTTTATTCAATTTATTCGATTGTAATAATCTTCTGCAATGAAAGAATTTATCGGTGTGGGGATGTAGTCTTCGGTCTCAAATTGTAGAGAACATACTCATATACAATTTGAGACAAAATTTATAAATTTTTTAACCAAAATTATTAATAATGATTATTTAGACTTTGATAAAAGAAGTTGTGGATCTTATCCATGATTTAGGTACGTGAAAACAAAGGTTGTCAGATCCACTTACCTAAAATAATAGGCTTAATAATAATTATTATTGACCAATGTATGTTTCTCTCACTGAATAAATAAATAAATACTGAACGAGCTGGATTCATTTTCCCAACTTGCCAGAATGTCTTCTTTGCTCAAACAGACTATGCTTGTTAAAGACTGCTACTGTGAGAATTATTATCGCAATCCATGATGCAACGTTCCCTGGGGAACGTCTTCAGTTTCAGTTCAGTTTTAGTTCAGTTCCAGTTGCTGTGAGTGAATCGACTGGAACAGAATTACAGAAGCTGACCAAGACTGGAGCTGGAGCTGGAACTGGTTAGATGAGGAGGAGTGGAGAGAGGGCGATTAGTGTTTTGTCATTAACAGTTTGACCTCTGGCAAGTTCAAGGTCATGCAGCTGCCGCTGATGTGATAACGGTGACCTCCAAACAATCGCGAAAGTGTCGCCCCCCCCTTCGCCTTCGGCCCCCTCATCAGTCCCACTCACTAGCGATTACATATTCACTTTGAATATTTAGAACTGAACTTTGCCACTGTTCAATGTATGTATGTCAATGGCTCAACAGCCCATGAAGGGTCTACCACTGTTCAATAGTCATCAACAACTTACCTACCTCTATAATACTTCTTAGTATATTCATTTAATTAAACATTACTATTTATCTATTACAGTATATTACTATTTACTTATATAATAATTACTTAATATTTATTAATAGCACAAACTGATAAGATAAATTTCCTTCAGGTATACCTCATTTATCATTTATTCATTGACATCATTGCACAAATCATAATAATATTATCATTATTTTAACTAGGTAAGACATACTGTACTGTACTAGTGTTTCCTTTTTCTCAGGGCTACTTTTATCACCGTTTTTTTATTTTAAATAATTATCAAAGTACCCTTTTTCAAATTATTTTCTCAATGCATTACATGTTTCGACTATTTATTTTCTAGTGATTTATTTTCTAATGACTAGTCATTTTCAAAGGCATAACCTGTACTATTTTATTCCTAAATTTTGATAGATAAGTCCGAAACAAGGTTATGTACAATTGCAGTACTTCATTCAAGAATTTAAAGTCCGGGAAAAATGATACTAAGAATTTTTAATTTTGAATAATAAGATGAGAAACCAATTAAATAAATGTACTAGAAATATCACTCCAAAATCTATGAAAATATAAAATCAAATTGCAAATTTCAAGCCACAATAAAAACACTAATGAGGAATAATAAGACACAAATATTGTCAATACCACTAATTTTATTACATTGTTTACAATAGTACCATGGTTTCAGGGCTTTACCTGCCCCATCCTCAGCTAGATTGGTGCTTGGGTAGGCTACAAGGAACAGCAAGTTTTTGTAGCCTACCCAAGCACCAATCTAGCTGAGGATGGGGCATAGCCCTGAAACCATATGGTACTATAGTAAACAATGTAATAAAATTAGTGGTATTGACAATATCTTTGTCTTATTATTCTCATTATGGAAAAATACCACAATATCTCATCAAACACAATTAATGTTTTATAAAAATACTAGTTTACTCGTCGCTATATGACGCTAATATAGGTTTTACTTTCAAGTTGGTTAATACACAAAAACCAACTATTGAAATAAACTATTTTCAAATTGATATTATTATAGAGAGAAAAAACAGGGTTTGCCCTTATAAGTTGATATCCTCTAGTAGCCTCTAATAATCTTAACTAATAACTTCTTATAAGAAGTTACATTCTGAAGTTATTGAGTTATTACCTTCTAATAGGTAAGCTCAACACGCAGTAATGATACAATAGTCCAAAATTGATACGTAATCGTAAAGAAAGGAAACTAATTTGATAAAAAATATTTGCGTCGTCGTTTTTGCATGAGTTTTTCCAACTTGGGGTTGCAAAGTAAGGTTAGCTCTCCTGACATTGCCTAAATTCGGGAAAAAACACTATTCACTCTCTGAAAATTAGCGATTTATCATTATTTTTCTATTAATTAGACTTGAAAATTACCCAAACTAAGTGTGAACGCTACCAAAACGTTTAATAATTCAGAATTGGTAATCAACGAATAAGTAAGAAGCAAATTCCTCTCATTTTGGGATTTCAGTTGGAAATCCGCCAAATTCTTCTAAATTCGTTTGAGTGGATCCTATGCTACGTGAAGCCGGTTCATTGTGAGTTCATTGGCCTTCAGTAGCAATTAAACGAACCGCGGCACGCTATACTATAGTCTGTCCAAGCAAAGAAGACATTCTGGCAAGATGGGAAAATGACTCTAGCTCGGTCAATATTGGTTCAAAAATTTGTAATTTGTTCTTAAATTGTAGATTAAAATATTTTGTACAGTTGGAGGCAAAATTTACAATTTTTGAACAAAATTGATGGAGCTGGAGTCATTCTCCAATCTTCCTAGAATGTCTTCTTTGCTTGGACAGACTAAGCACATGGGAACCCAGCTCAAATTGCTACAATTAAAACATTCAGTGATAAATCTTATCATAATGAACGATCGACTTTTCTACTACGTAAATAGAGGAAAATCCCCAACTATACAAGTACTGAACTTCTCGCGGAAATTATAATTCATGACAAACGGAATTTATTACAGTATTCTTTCTACAGTAGGTTGTTATAGC